>LR738709.1:488965715-489077361 GCA_902687465.1 Secale cereale | reverse complement strand
CGGCCCAGCGGGAGACTCCAGATCCGATCGGATCGGGGTCTCCGGCGCCCGAGCGGTGCGGCGCGCGGCTCCTTCGAGGAACGGGGCGGCGGCTCGCCTGGAGGGGAACGGAGGCGGGGCCGGCGGCTGGAGGCCCGACCGGCGAGGTGGCGGCGCCGGCCGGCGGCGGAGGGCGGCGGCGCCGGCGGGGTGGCTGAGGCCGGGCGCGGCGGGCGGCGGTTGGTGGCCGGAGGCCGGTGGCTGGAGGAGCGGCGAGGCCGGCGGCGAAGGGCGGCGGGGTAGCTCCGGCGCGGCGGCGCGTAACTCCGGCGAGGTGAGGTTGAAGAAGACCTCGCGGGACCCGTGCGCCGGGTCGGAAGCACGTCGACGGCACTACGGAAGCACGGCGACGACTCTCGGAAGCATGATTTCCTGGGACGTCGGAAGCACGGATTTTCGACGGTGGAAGCACCGGGATCCAACGGTGGAAGCACCGGTGGCGCACTGTGGAAGCATTAGGGTTTCAGACGCGAAAATTGAGGGAGTTGGACGTTTATATAGGCACAAGGAGCTAGGGTTGTCCAAATGGGGTGAGGTTTTCAGCCACATGATCACAATTAGATGGCCTAGATGAAGGGAGGGGTTTGGGTTGGTTTGGTGGGCTGTTGGAGGGGTGTCTTGGGCCTCAAAGTGGAGGTACTTTCAGCCCACGAGAATAACTGTTGGGGTAGCAACGAACTCCAAACGCGACGAGATTTGACAGGCGGGTTACACACACCAAAACAACAACACACGACAAGTCTCACACCAAAACGGAAACGTTACACGGCCAAACACAAAAGTAGGCCTCGGGGATGCCACGGACACGTGAGAGAGCTCCGGTACTCGAAACGGACAACGGGAAGGAACGAGTGGGACCGGATGCAAACGACAACACAAATGCAATGCAATGCACATGACAACATGATATGAATGAATGCACACACGCAACACGACAAAACGACGAAAACCCGAAAAGACAAAGAACCTGGAATGGAATTGATGGAGCCAAAGATACATATATTACCCAAAAGGGAAAGTATTACATCCGGGGCATTACACAAGTACCCCTACCGATGACGTGAACGGTTACATAATCTGTACCTCTACGGAACGACTACTTCCCCCTACGAACGTGTACCACGACTCGCGGGAACGACTACTTCCACTACGTCCCTCAACGACTCGAACCCCTCCAAGAACGAACGCTTCGAAGGTATAACCCCGAGACGATGACCCGTGGACGAATGCTTGTGGTTGTATGAGATGTTTCCCTTGTGTGCACCGTGCCCGTTTAGTCTTTTGTCATGCTCCTCGGTTGCCTCGTCGCCGACTCGTGGGAACCCGGTGACGGGATCACCCCACCTTTCTTCTTGCTTGACACGCTCTCCGTTATCTTTTGCACCGGTCTCTCAACGAGTTACCGGAACCGAGATGTTGCTGTTGCATCATTTTTGGATCGTTGCTGTGGCACCCTTTCCTTCCACCACGGTGACTTATACTCCTTATCATCTCCTTATCATCTTCATGTCAACTTTTACTTAAAATTGCATAAAACCTGATCATGTCATCCGCATCATGTTAACAACCTTTGAATGTTTAATTGTTGTTTCTTAGATTGCTAAACATGCTCATGGGGATTTTCCGAAATTGTTGTTGGTATTTCCGGCCTCATTTGAAATGCCTAAATAGGTAGTTTGCTCTTGCTTCACCTCTTGCCATGTTAACAAACATTTAATCTTGTCTTGTAAATAAATGAGAGTCAAAAAAATAAATAAATGTGGTGTTTCGTCAATATGCAACTCATTGCATATTGAGCTCCACTTAACTTGTAGTACTTGTTTGTGCACATTGCCATGCCATGCATAATTAAACCGGACATGCATCATACTTGGATGTGCATCGTATGCCTTGTTTATGCTTGTGTGTTTACGTGTTGTTTGCTTCTTTCCGGTTGCTTCTCTTGTTAGCTTCGGTTTCGTTCCGGAGTTGTGAGGATTTGCTCGACTATGTTGCTCCGTCTACTTCATGGATCCGTTCTTCTTCCTCGCGGAATCCCAGGCAAGATGATCATACCCTTGGATACCTTTACTACCATTGCCATGCTTAGTTGTCTCGATGCTATCGTTACATGTCGCGCTACCCATCTTTTATTGTCAGCCCTCTCCTTGTTGCCATGAAACCTCTAACCTTTTGACACCTTCCACGCAAAACCACTGTTTGGCTATGTTACCCGCTTGCTCAGCCCCTCTTATAGCGTTGTTAGTTGCAGGTGAAGATGAAGATCGTTCTAGGACGGAACTTGTTGTTGGATATATCACAATATCTATTATTATTATTAACACACCTATATACTGGGCATGGGTGGAAGTCTTGGCCTTTTGCTCGGTGTTTTGTTCCACTCATGCCACCTTAGGCGCCGATAAACCGGCATTATGTTCCTTGATTTTGCGTTCCTTACACGATGGGTGGATGGGGACCCCTTGACAGTTCGACTTTGAATAAAACTCCTCCAGCAAGGCCCAACATTGGTTTTAATTTGCCTCATAATAACAACTTAATTAATTAATTAAATTGCATAGGGAGTTAGCGCTACCCGAGGATTCTTTCTACATAGCAGGGGGGGCCAGTGCTGATGGTGTTGGTCCCGAACGGGGGTCCTGCGGGGCCACCACGGGGAAACTCGAGGATTGGTTTTACTCGTAGCATCGCCCATCCGGTCGTGGCCTGAGACGAGATACGCGCGGCTACTATCAGGGTGTCGGCACGCCGGGAGGTCTTGCTGGACTAGTTTTACCATTGTCGAAATGTCTTGTGCACCGGGAAGCCAAGCCTGATCGGATTTCCCTAAGATAAGGGGTGATGATATTATATTTATCACTTCAGCTAATCGTGAGAGCTTGTGATGGGCTAAGTTGGGACACCCCTGCAGGGTTATGATCTTTCGAAAGCCGTGCCCGTGGTTATGTGGCAGATTGGAATTTGTTAATGTCCGGTTGTTGAAAACTTGTCAGAGGATCCGAAGTAAAACACACAATTGTGTGAGTAACCTTGACGGTCTCTTTTCACTTTGAGAAGAGAACACGGTGGGGTTAGTTTGACTCGTATGTAGTTTAGAATCTTTAGCGATCACTACTAGTTGCGACCGTTGGCGTAGATGCTCATCTTATTCTTGTACTCGTAAGCTAGCCACCATATTATGCTTAGTCGCTGCTGCAACTCCACCACTTTACCTCTTCCTACCCATAAAGCTTTGCTAGTCTTGATACCCATGGTTATGGGATTGCTGAGTCCTCGTGGCTCACAGATACTACAACACCAGATGCAGGTTCAGCCGAGAATGATGCAGGAGCTGGTTCAAGTACTTCCCTGGGAGCTCGATGAAGAGAGTGGCCGTATGCTTGTGACGTTATCGACGATCAGTAGTGGTTTCTACTAGGGGCGATTTGGACCTGTGACTTTATGTTTTGGTATCTTTCTTTTGGATCTTCGCCCGTAGTCGGGTTGTGATGTTTTGAATGATGTTTTGCTTATGTAATTTTTTGTGTGAAGTGGCGAGTGTAAGCCAACTATCTCCTTTTGCAATTTCATCCCTCTTTTACACGAGTCGTGCAAAGATACCAAACTTGAGATCATTCCAGAATGGGCTTATACCTTTAAGTTGTGCCTCGACACGTGGGAGGTATAGTCCCATCCTGGGCATTACACTTTAGCTTCATCACGCCTCTTGCGAAAGGCTTCCTTGAGCTAATGCATCATTACCTTGAAGTTCTGAATCTCTTGGACGCTGAGCTTGTCCACATGCTTCTTGAACTGAGCCTTTTCAAAATCGATATTTTGCTTCAGCTCAACGATTCTCTGAGCCAGAGCTAGCTCAAAAGCAATGGCGCCATGGAAGGAGACGCCGAGGCGAACTGGAAGCTGCAGATCGTCGAAGCTGAGGTTGGGGGTGTCAAACCATTCATCAATGAAATTGTTGAGCACTTCCACGTCGAAGAGCGGCAAATCATTGAAGATTTCTGCATCTTCCTTGCTCTTGATCAATTGCTCCAGAGCATCGTCACCAAGATCCTCATCACTCGAGAGATCAAAGGCTTCATTGGCAGTCTTCAGAACAGCGTCAGGAGTGAGAGCTGGACTGGGGTTGTGCGCGGGCTTCTTCCTTAGCTGTCTGCTCTTGGAGATGCGAGAGTGCTCCTCAGACTGCACACTTGGTTCTGGTGGAGCAGTGGCCAAAGGCTTCACTCTAGAAGCAATTGGTGGAGTGGTCTTCGAAGCCTTGGATTTCTTCTTCTTCTCGGGCTTCGGGGTTGCATGCGCTTCATCAGAATCAGCGTCATCTGCAGGTTGATCCACATCCGCCCCTTGAACCCTGATGAGACTGATGAGGCCTTCTAAGTTGTAGAAAGGCCCAACCAGGTTTGGTTCAGCTTCACGCGTGCCATCAACACGGGGCGCAGAAGGGCCAGGATTGAAGTCCAATCCCCAGTTCTTCTTGTTCTCTTTGGCTGAGTTCTTGGCATATTGAAGATTTCGCTTGAACAAATTGTCGTCGCGACACCAGAGCAGAGAAGTAGGATCAGCATCAGCAGGTTGAGGCCCTCTGACCACGCAAGGGTAGAAGCCTTGAGCAATGGCTTTAGCTCGAGTCTTGGGTGGAAGATTTTTGTAGGTGATATCTCCCCATGGATGCTTGATGGCGTTCTTTTCAGCATACTCTTGGGTCACGAACCTGTACTTGAACCACTGATCAGCCCAATATCTTCGAATCCATTGGATTCGTGTCTTCCTCTGATTGTAATCCTCCTCTGGATCAGTCTTGTACATCTCACTTAGATCTGGAGGCAAATCTTTAGAGGTGTTGCCACGTCGCTGTCTGCCACCCTTCCTAACTGACTTGTCAGTTGCCATTGGCTTCAATCTGAAGGGCTTCAAACTGAATGGCTTCAACACTGGCAAATGCTTTGGTTTGCTGGTCAGACAGGAACTGGCTTCAGGAGAGTGGATGTGACATTGCAAGAATTCTGCAAATGAATGCAGACTATGAGAACCAAAAGATTCTCCCACAGACACGTACCACACGATGAACTGCTTAGACGGAGAGGAGTTGGATGCCCAGCAGTTCGATCTTCCGTGACCTAACTTGGCGACGGAGGACAGCTACGGCGACGGCGGAGTAGTCGATGTCTGCGGCCGGCGTGAAGACGGCGTCGATGTGGTCGCAGCAGTGAAGCGCTTCGTCGCCGGTGTCGTCGAGAGCAAGCGGAGGCGCTAGGGTTGGTCGAGGTGGAGAGGTGGCAGAAGAATTTTTGACCGTGATGGGACGTGTATTTATAAGCATGGGAGATGGCACATAGTAATTACTCAGGTGCCCCTCGCGGTTCACATCTGAGGGACACGTGGCGGTCATGTAACACATTGGGAGTTGTCCCACGATCCCACGTATGCCACGACTGTCGGAGTGGTCGTTCCGGCTTCTCCGGGTTTCAGGCATAAAGGATGGAGCATTAAAATCAGACTTAAAGTTTGTCTCCGTATCTTCAGCTGACAAGGATGCACAGAAGATATTCGACGGTTCCAACAGAATGCATATGATTTGGACAGACAGAGTGTGAGATGAGAGAGCGTAGAGAGGTTAGGGTCCGATCACATTCACTTAGTTCAAAAGATTCAAATAAGAAGACATAGCTATAAGTGAATGCTGTAGAGGACAGAACACAACTCTCTCTCTCTCTCTCTCTCTCTCTTTCTCTCTCTCTCTCTCTCTCTCTCTCTCTATATATATATATATATATGTATCCTATATGAGGATAAACCAAGTGTGAAGACTTTGCAAATGTAACGCCACGAGAAACACTTCAAACAAAGATTTGGTGGTGGCATTACCCACCGTATAGGAAGTATTAGACCCAGACATGGCGCACAATTATCGTGGCGCTCCGAAGTCAAATTCCGCGTTAATGTATTCACACTTAGAATGTAAGTCTTCATTGATTGAAGATATACTTTACTTCGTGTGTTGCACATCTAAGTCATCAATATGCATAAGTGTTAGGATGTGTGCCTGATTACAGAACATTTGAGGATTCTAAGATATTTAGCTCACACCGCAACTTGCAAAACCTTTTCTCATCCAAGGGCTTTGTGAAGATATCTGCCAGTTGCTCTTCAGTGCTGACGTGTATGATATCAATATCTTCCTTCATGACATGATCTCTGAGAAAGTGATGATGAATTTCAATGTGCTTTGTCTTCGAGTGCTGAACTGGGTTGTTGGCAATCTTGATAGCGCTATCATTATCGCAGTAGAGTGGCACATGCTTCAGATGGACGCCATAGTCCTTGAGCATTTGCTTCATCCAGAGAAGCTAAGCGCAGCAAGATCCAGCAGCAATGTATTCTGATTCAGAAGTGGAGAGTGATACACAGTTCTGCTACTTTGAAGACCAACAGACAAGAGATCGTCCTAGAAAGTGACATGTGCATGATGTAGACTTGCGATCAAATTTGTCACCAGCATAATCAGCATGTGAGAATCCAACTAGATCAAACTCTGAGCCCTTTGGATACCATAATCCTAGTGTTGGGGTGTAAGCCAAATATCGAAGTATTCGCTTCACAGCTAAGTGATGCGACTCCTTTGGTGCCGCTTGATATCGAGCACACGTGCAAACACTAAGCATACTATCTGGCCTAGATGCACATAAATAAAGCAAAGAACCAATCATGGAGAGATATACCTTTTGATCGAACTCTTTACCATTTGCGTCGGGACCCAGATGGTGTTTAGATGGCATAGGCGTCGAGTACCCTTTGCAGTCTTGCATTCCAAACTTCTTCAGGCAGTCTTTAAGGTACTTATCTTGAGATATGAAGATGCCATTGCTTTGCTGACAAATTTGAAGGCCAAGGAAGAACTTTAGCTCACCCATCATGGACATCTGATATTGGTCTTGCATCATGTGACCAAACTCATCACTATATCTTTTGTAAATGCAACCGAAGATAATGTCGTCCACATAGATTTGGCAGACAAATAGTTCATCATGATATGTCTTCGTGAAGAGTGTGGGATCTAGGGATCCAATTTTGAAGCCTTTGCTCTTCAGGAAGTCTTTGAGTGTGTCATACCAAGCACGAGGCGCTTGTTTTAGGCCATACAGTGTCTTGTTGAGTTTGTATACCATATCAGGACATTTTGGATCTTCAAAGCCAGGTGGTTGTGCAACATACACCTCTTCTTCAATCCTTCCATTGAGAAAGGCACTCTTTACATCCATTTGATACAGAAGTATGTTGTGATGATTTGCATAGGCTAGCAGTATATGAATAGCTTCAAGTCTAGCCACAGGAGCAAATGTTTCATCGAAGTCAATCCCTTCGACTTGAGTGTATCCTTGAGCAACGAGACGAGCTTTGTTTCTGACCACTTGACCATGCTCATCTTGCTTGTTGCGATAAATCCATTTTGTGCCTATTATATTGTGCTTGCGAGGGTCAGGACGCTTGACAAGTTCCCACACGTTGTTCAGCTCAAACTGTTGAAGCTCTTCTTGCATTATTTGATTCCATTCAGGTTCCATAAAAGCTTCAGTAACTTTCTTCGGTTCAGATATTGAGACAAAAGCAAAGTGCCCATAGAAATTTGCAAGCTGTGTTGCTCTTGAACGAGTAAGTGGACCAGGTGCATTTATGCTGTCAATTATCTTCTCAACTTGTACTTCATTTGCAACACGAGGATGAGCTGGACGAAGATTTTGCTCTTGCTGTACATTGTCATCGTCAGGAGGTTTGTCTTTACGCTAAGCATTGTCGTCAGGTTGATTTGGGGCAGAAATGATGAGTTCCTCGTCAGGTTGTGCTTCAGAAGGCATGATTTCACCGGTTCACATTAGCTTGATAGATTCATTTGGTGAAGCCTCATCAAGCACATTTGGTAGGGCCTCTCTTTGTGAACCATTCGTTTCATCAAACCGGACATCCACAGTTTCAACTACTTTATAGAGAAAGATGTTGAACACTCTGTAGGAGTGTGAGTCCTTTCCATATCCGAGCATGAAGCCTTCATGTGATTTTGGTGCAAACTTTGACTTGTGATGTGGATCCTTGATCCAGCACCTAGCTCCAAATACTCTGAAGTAACTTACATTAGGTTTATTTCCAGTGAGGAGTTCATAGGACATTTTTTTAGAAGCTTGTGAAGATAAACACGGTTGATGATATGGCATGCAATATCAATAGCTTCGGGCCAGAACCTTCTTGGTGTCTTGTATTCATCGAGCATCATTCGAGCCATCTCAATTAGAGGTGTATACGGAGCTAAGAACTCACGAGTGATTCCCATTGTATCCAGATAAAGGTCAAGTCCGGTGTTCTTGAACTCAGTGCCATTGTCACTTTTAATATGCTTGATCTTGACGCCATAGTTGTTCATGGCACGGTTGGCGAAGCGTCTGAAGACATCTTGCACTTAAGTCTTGTAGAGTATTATGTGCACCCATGTGTATCTTGAATAATCATCAACAATGACGAAGCCATAGAGACAAGCTGTGGTAGAGAACATGGAGTAGTGAGTAGGGCCAAATAATTCCATGTGAAGCAGCTCGAAGGGTTTGGATGTCGTCATGATTGTCTTCGAGGGATGCTTGGCGCTAGTCATCTTCCCAGCTTCACAGGCACCACATAGATGATCTTTCTTCAACTTGAAGTCCTCGATGCCTACAACGTGCTTCTTCTTTGCGAGAGTGTGCAAGTTCCTCATGCTGGCATGTCCTAGCCTCCCATGCCAGAGCCAGCACTCTGAAGCTTTTGCTAGAAGACATATAGCCATTTGCGGTCCAGCTGAGAAATCTACCATATACAGATCACCTTTTCTGTATCCTTCAAATACTAAAGACTTGTTAGATTCCATTAGTACAAGGCAACGAAATTTTCAAAATATCACAATCATGTTTAATCACAAAGCATTGAGACATACATTAAGTTGAAGCCAAGAGATTCAACAAGCATGACTTTATCCATGTGCTGATCTCTTGAGATTGCAACTCTACCTAGACCCAACACTTTGCTTTTACCAGTATCAGCAAATGTGATGTGACTCCTGTTAGATGGACGTAAGGTTGAGTCCATGAGAAGACTTCGATCCCCAGTCATATGATTTGTGCATCCGCTGTCCATAATCCATTCTGAAGACTTTGGTGTCACTCCCTACAATGCAGTTAGGAGGATAGGCTTCACCAAAAGCCATTGTGAAGCATAAACATTTGACGTACAAGTGGATTATGAAAGCTTGGGTCCAAGTTAGGACTGATAAGATGATTAGCAAGTGATTCTTGAACAGAAGGAACAGTAAATCATTTGGGCATTTGAACTTGTGCCCTACAAGTGTTTTAAGTCCCCAGCAATAGCATCAGGCGCCTTTAATTTTTAGGCTGGAGACCTTTCTCTGTAAGAGAAAGTTAGTTCTTCTTAACCACCCACATCTTCAGGGGTGGCTTAGAAGCAATGAGTCTAAGAGCAGCATCTGAGAATTTTGGCTTTGAAGTCCTAGCAAATAATCTTGCAGGAGGAGAATAATACTCATAAGAATAAGCAGAAAAATTCTTTGTTTTATGAATATAGCGGTTTGACGAAACACGCTCATATTCATGGGTCTGAGTATGGTTTCCCTGCAAAACATTTGCGTTAGGGTGACTCAGGTGAGTCATTTGTCTGTATGAAGCCTTAGGACCATATGAAGCATTTGGTGTGGGGTTTGTCTTCTTCCCAAGAGGTGTCATGATGACATTTGCTGGAAGTTTCTCAAGACAACCTTTGGGTACCCAGATCTTCTTCATAGGTGGCCCGTTCCTGCAGTTAGTACCAATATACCTGGCAAACACTTCACCATTTTGATTCTTAAACAATTTACAGTTTGCATCAAAGGATTCATCAATGATGAAAGGATTAGCACAAGTGAAGCCAGATAGGGTAGATGGATCCACTCAAGGTTCCTTTGCAGCAACCCATGTGGTTTTGGGATACTGCTCAGGCTTCCAGTATGAACCATCAACATTCATTTTCCTGTCGAACCCAACACCCTCTTTCTTAGGGTTTTGTTTCAGTATCTGCTTTTTGAGGACATCACAGAGAGTCTGATGCCCTTTGAGGCTTTTGTACATCCCTGTTTCAAGCAAAGTCTTCAACCTAGCATTTTCATCAGCAATAGTAGTGGTATCCTCAGCAGAGGGGTTAGTTACCACATCAGTAGTTGAAGATATTGCAAGAGTGGCAGCAGTAGAACATTCAGCAACAGATGTAGTGTTATCACGCTCAATGCATTTTAGACATGCTGGTTCAAACTCTTCCTGAGTAGAGCTGATCAGTTGTGCGCGGAGTGACTCATTTTCTTTTTGAAGATCTTCATGGGCCGCTTTCAATTTCTCAAGTTCTCACTTCCTTTGAAGGTAATCATGGGAAAGCTTTTCATGAGTTTTTGAGAGCGATTCATAAGGACCTTCAAGTTCCTTTTACTTAACATGAAGATTTTTTATGTCTTCAATTAAGGACTGAGAACGGGTAATTTCTGCGTCCAACAGGTCATCACTTTTGTCTAACAATTTTTGAATATGTTCCATGGCTTTCTGCTGTTCAGTGGCAATTTTGGTAAGTGTTTTGTAGCTAGGTTTTGATTCACAATCAGAGTCATCTTCACTAGATGTTTGAAAGTAAGCATCGCGTGATTTTACCTTGGCACCACGTGCCATGAAGCAGTAGGTGGGAGCAGAGTCGTCGTCCTCATCATCAATGTTGTGGACGGGGCCATTGTCTTTAGTGTTGAAGATGGACTTGGCAACGTAGGCAGTGGCTAGAGCCAGACTTGCAGCACCAGAATCGGACTCCTCCTCAGACTCCACCTCCGCTTCTTCAGAAGCAGACTCCTTCTCTGAATCCATCTCCTTTCCAACAAACGCACGAGCCTTGCCAGATGAATTCTTATTGTGTGATGAATACTTTGATGAAGACTTAGAAGAAGACTTTGAGTATTTCTTCTTTTTCTTATCATCAGAATCATATTCCTTGCTCTTCTTCTTCTTCTTATCATTGTCCCACTGAGGACACTCAGAGATGTAGTGACCAGGTTTCTTGCACTTATGACATGTTCTCTTCTTGTAGTCATGGGTAGAAGCTTCATCATTTCTTGAGCTGGATCGCGAAGACTTTCTGAAGCCTTTCTTCCTAGTAAATTTCTGGAACTTCTTCACAAGCATGGCAAGCTCCTTTCCAATGTCTTCAGGATCATCAGAACTGCAGTTAGATTCTTCTTCAGATGAAGAAACAACCTTTCCCTTCAAGGCACGAGATCGGCCATAGTTGGAACCATAGATGTCACATTTCTCAGATAGCTGGAACTCATGTGTGTTGAGCCTCTCAAGTATGTCAGACGGATCGAGAGTCTTGAAGTCAGGGCGTTCTTGAATCACCAGGGCAAGGATATCAAATGAGCTGTCAAGTGATCTCAGGAGGGTCTTGACGATTTCATGCTTGGTGATCTCAGTGGCGCCAAGTGCCTGAAGCTCATTTGTGATGTTAGTGAGACAATCGAATGTGTGCTGGACATTCTCATTGTCATGTCTCTTGAAGCGATTGAAGAGATTGCGAAGGACACTGATCCTTTGATTTCTCTAGGTTGAGACTCCTTCGTTGACCTTTGAGAGCCAGTCCCAGACTTCCTTTGACGTTTCCAGGGCACTTACACGACCATACTGTCCTTTGGTCAGATGACCACAAATGATGTTCTTGGCCGTTTAATCCAGTTGAATGAGCCTCTTGACATCAGCAGGGGTGATACCTTCACCAGTCTTGGGAATGCCGTTCTTGACGACAAACCAGAGATCCACATCAATGGCTTCAAGGTGCATGCACATCTTGTTCTTCTAGTAGGGATATTCGGTGCCATCGAAGACGTGGCACGCAACGAAGACTTTAATTATCCCTGCAGTCGACATAGCTAAAACTCCAGGTGGTTAAACCGAATCACACAGAACAAGGGAGTACCTTGCTCTGATACCAATTGAAAGTGTAGTATATCGACTAGAGGGGGGTGAATAGGTGATTTTTATGAAATGCTTCAAAACATGGTAGTTTTGAAGACAAAAGATAAATCCGATCCTATTTGTATGCAGCGGAAAGTAGACTACACTAGACAAGCCATAATCACATATTCAATGAAGTGAAAGCACAAAGACTAATAGCAGCTAGGCAGTAGGGATCAAGATGGAAGAAGGAATGAAGCCAATCAGAACAAGTAGTCACTCTGTGAAGTCAATGAGATGAGGCAGGCAGGCAATGACTTCACAACATAAGACAATAAGTAGAAGGAAGGAAAGGATTGAACCAGTTGCTCGGGGAAGACATTGATTTGTTAGACCAGTTCCAGTTGCTGTGACAACTGTACGTATGGTTAGGGAGGCTGAGATTTAACTTAGAAGACCGCGTCTTCACCTTATTCCCCTTGAGCTAAGGACACCTAGTCCTCACCCAATCACTCTGGTTAGTCTTCAAGGTAGACTTCCAAACCTTCACAGACTTCGTTCACCGGCGATCCACAATGACTCTTGGATGCTCAGAACGCGACGCCTAACCGGCTGGAGGAAACACAGTCCCCAAGTGTAATAAGTCTTCAGGTCACATAGACAGAAAGACTTTAGTGATGCCTAACACTCTTTGGCTCTGGGTGTTTTGGCTTTGTCCTCGCAAGGATTTCTCTCTCAAATGCTTCGGAGGTGGGTTGCTCTCAAACGACAAAAGCCGTGCAATAACTCTGAGAAGCCGCCAATTTATGGTGTAGGGGGTGGGCTATTTATAGCCACTGGGCAACCCGACCCGATTTGTCCGAAGTGACCCTCGGTCACTAAGGAACTGACACGTGTTCCAACAGTCAGATTTCAAACACTCACACGACAACTTTACTTGGGCTACAAGTAAAGCTGACTCATCCAGCTCTGGATAAGATTTGTTCTCATTGTCTTCGCTCGAAGACATAGGATTTGGTTGAGCATCACTTCAGTCACTCTAACTTAGATCACTTGGACCCGACTTAACAGTACAGTGGTTCCTACGACTCAACAAAGAAGAAAAGGAAACAAGGAAACATCTAAGTCTTCGCGCTCCATAGTCTTCACACAATGTCTTCTCTTGTCATAGTCTTCCATAAGATTATCTTCATATACCACCACTGTTGTGAATGTTTTCATACATTTTTAGGGGTCATCTCCGCTAGGCAAACAGAATCAATGAGGGACTACTACGTGTGTTATCCTGCAATTCTCACAAACACATTAGTCCCTCAACCAGGTTTGTCATCAATACTCCAAAACCAACTAGGGGTGGCACTAGATGCACTTACAAAGATAAAGAAGAAGCCCATGCACTCCCCCAGTCCAGCTCTGACTCCTGCTGCTGTTCTGAGGAACGAGAATGACACCATTGATCTGTCAAGTGACAACGATCTTGGTGATGACGCTCTTGAGTAATTGATAAAGAGCAAGGAAGATGCAGAAATCTTCAATGACTTGCCTCTGTTTGACGTGGCAGTCATCAACAAATTCATTGATGAGTGGTTTGACACCCCAATCTCAGCTTCGATGATCTGCAACTTCCAATTGGCATGAGCGTTTCATTTAACGGCGCCATTGCTTCTGAGCTAGCTCTTGCTCAGAAAATTGTTAAGCTGAAGCACAAGATTTATTTTGAAAAGGCCCAGTTCAAGAAGCATATGGCCCAGCTCAATGTCAAAGATGTCAAGAATTTCAAAGTCATGATGCATGAGCTCAAGGAATCCTTTCACGAGAAGCGTGAAGAAGCTAAAGGTTCTTGTGAGCGCATAAAGGCTTTGGCTGCCAAGTCTGTTCAAGCATACAATGAGGCTGAGAAGCGCAAAGCCCTTGGGCGTCCTGGCATCGACCCCGGGATGGTTGCCAACAAGAAGAAGCCAACTGTGGCCCCAGCTGAAGCATCAAGACAGGAAGAACCTCGCATTGTCTTCCCTGCCAGCATGACAAGCTCGAAGCCTAAGGTCCCCACAGTTGCTTCAGAACTCAAGAAGACCAAGGTCGCTGAAGCTGAAGCCCGCAAGCGCAAAACCAAGAACACCACTGATGATGCTCCACCCACCAGAAAAACAAGATCAAGAAAGTTCGGGCTGCTCCAATAGAGCCCCTTGTTGTCGAGCCAATTTTTGTTGCTCGTCCTGCACCTGCACAACAAGAATGTCGCCTGACTGTTCCTGAGCCTGCTACCACAGAGGCTCCTGAAGACATTCCAGCTGTTGACCCCACCGCAGCTGAATACATTGGTCATCATGACAATGTTGAAGATGATGAAGTCCTTCCTCAGATTGAATACAATGTGGTATCATCGCCTGTTCTCATGAACAGAGAACGCATCAGCATTGGTCGTCCATTGACGCCAATTGCTCAGGATGACTCATGGACTGATCACCCACAAGAATCCCCACGTGATATAGACACACCAGTTACTCCCCCAACACAGGTCACCACTCCAGTGGTTGACGATGAAGACTTTGAGGCCCAACCAACTCCATCTCCACAAGCGTCGCCAGTGTTTTGCAGGCTTCGCAAAGGACCAAGACCACAAGTCAATCTGTCAAGTGTTCCAGCAGGAGATGAGCGCCAATCTGTTTCACGCCAAGTGTTTCCTGAAGCCTCTCCTACTGTGAACATCCCTGAGTCTGAAGCCAAAGCGGCTGAAGATATTCCGGCTGCATCAGCCGGTGAAGAACAAACAAGAGAAGAAGAAGCACGTGTTGCCACACCCCTTGCCAGCCAAGTTGTTCTCGAGGAGAACGTGTCCGACCCTCCAGCTCCTGAAGTGGAGGTTACACATTCTGAGGCTGCCACCAACACCACCACTGAAGCCAATGACGTTGTCATGGCTGAAACTAATGTGGCGCCTGAATTCAATGTGGTGCCTGAAGTGATAGAACCTGAAGCAAATGATGCACCTGACGCAAATCAGCAGCCTGAAGTCAATGCCACTGCTTCTGTTCCGCCTCCAAGGCCACATACTATCGAGCAAACATACAACAACGATGACCAGCTCATCATTGTGAAATGGCCTCTTTTGGTTCCTCCGCCTGCTACTAGTCCTCAATTTGATTACCACGCCGAGCACATGCCTCAGGTTCAGAAGCCAAAGCCAAGACTGCCCAGGTTCTAGGTACTGCCACTTCGCCAGGGTCCTTCAATGCTAATGGCTTCATTGTGCACAACACTTTCTTTGATAGCGCCAAGAACCCCTATTCCAGTCCAAGGATTTCATCAGATAGGTTCTGGAGCTATCAACAGCGCAACTATTATTCACGTGTTCTCTATGATCAAGGGCGCATCTTCCCACATATGCATCTTGACACTGAAGCCATTACTGGGTTGCCTTGCCTTGAAGAAGCCCTTGATTGCTTTCGTGATGCTGGATTACTGAACTTCATGACTGATAAAGAGCATTGGAATGAAGAGCTGCTTCTGCAATTCTATGCAACCCTCCACATTCACGGCTACAATAGGGATCCGAAGACATGGGTCCTTGAGTGGATGATAGGAAATGTCCATCATGAAGCCAAAGCCTTTGACACCATTGAGCTAACTGGCCTGCCCACTCCAGGAGAACTATATGAACCTGGTTGTCAACATCACGGCGATGCTTTGGAGAGTATCTTTCAGAAGCCAAAGCCCCACATTAGCCAAATGCTTAGCATGATGAAGCCCTTGCCACTCGATGCTGAGTACCCAAAGGAGTTCTTTGTTGAAGACCTTGAGTATCTGCCACGCACTATATATCATATCATCAGGCAAACTCTATGGCCTGTCAAAGGACACTCTTCATCAGCCAAACTTGAAGGAACAATGAAGACATTGGTCTCTATATCTTCAATGGCATCAGCTTCAACGCTCAAGACTTCTTTATTAGGCAGTTGGCTGTATCAGGCTCTGATCTCTTTGGACATAAGTTCTACGCTCCATGGGTCATGCGTCTCATCAAGCTTCATTCAGCTATCAACTATCAGCCTTCTGCGCGCAACCATCTCATATTCTTGCCAGAGGTTGATATGTCAGTTGAAGCCATATACCCAGAGCCTGCCAAAGAGCATGTTTATGTTCACAATGTTGAACACCAAAGCTTCACTCAGCCCATTGAAGGAGTTCCAGCAGTCACTCATGTTTATCCTCTGGCTGGACATACTTGCTTACCTCACCATGCAGAGACTGACGCTACTGAGAGCACCATTGCCCAAAGGCCTCGAAAGCGATCTTGTGTTCTCAATGACCGAGAACTTCTCGTTGCCTTACATCAGAAACATGATAAGCATCACTACTGGCTGAAGCGCCAGATGCAAATCCTCTTGGTGGACGTCAATCGTATTCGCAACCTTGCCACCAAGAATGCCTTTGTTGCACATGAAACCTGTCGGAGGTCATGGAAGAGTTTGACATTGCTGAGTGCTGAAGCAGATCTTCAAAACGATGGCTTCACTGAAAGATTCAAGTTTGACACCACTCCCCCAAGGTCGAACTCCGTCTCTTGAAGACTTTGACTATTCCTCCTCCGCTGCAACGGTGGATGCTAGAGTGATTGATGATCAAGATGATGCTACCTCACCACCTCCTCCTTCAGCGCGCGTCGACACTGCTCCAAGTACTACTGCACCGCCAAACACCAACGCTGACCCTCCATCTTCTCCTACTCCTTCTGGGAATGAGTACAGGCTCTGTGTCTTCAAACCTTTTTGTTCCTTACTGACAAAAGGGGGAGAAGCATATGAGTTGATAGTCTTCAAGCGGGTCCATATGGGCGGGTGCTTTATATTTTGCCTAGTGTTTACAACTCTCGCTTTTGTTACATTTGGTTATTTGAGTTGTAACACTTGAACTTGATGGTCGTCTGCTACATTTTCTGGTACTCTCTAATGCGATGATTAATTCCGCATGTGCTACGATAAATTCCGCACTTAGTCATTTGCAGACGTCCATTTCTCATTATGCATATAATTATATTCGACATATCAATTGTGCATGATGAATTATCTTCGTAAGTTGAAGAGGATCTCCACACGTACAACCTGCTATGTGCATTTGCATTCAAAAGCAAATTACTTCTATGCTCATCTTCAGGGGGAGCCTTTTGCTACTTATAACGACAATACCTTTATCCTTTACAAAGTCACATACTTTTATCCCCGTTGAAAACTTCAACCAGTTTGTCATCAATCACCAAAAAGGGGGAGATTGTAAGTGCATCTAGTGCCACCGCTAGTTGGTTTTGGAGTATTGACGACAAACCTGGTTGAGGGACTAATGTGTTTGTGAGAATTGCAGGATAACACAGGTAGTAGTCCCTCGTTGATTCGGTTTACCTACCGGAGATGACCCCTAAAAATGTATGAAGACATTGACGAAAATGGTGGTATATGAAAATATTCATATTGAAGACTATGACGAGAGAAGACATTGTGTGAAGACTATGGAGCGCGAAGACTTAGACGTTTCATTGTTTCCTTTTCTTCCTTGTTGAGTCATAGGAACCACCGTACTGTTAAGTCGGGTCCAAGTGAACAAAGTCAGAGTGACTGAAGTGATGCTCAACCAAATCCTATGTCTTTGAGCGAAGACAATGAGAGCAAATCTTATCCAGAGCTGGATGAGTCAGCTTTACTTGTAGCCCAAGTAAATTTTCCGCGTGTGTTTGAAATCTAACCGTTGGAACACGTGTCAGTTCCTTAGTGACCCAGGGTCATTTAGGACAAATCAGGCCGGGTTGCCCAGTGGCTATAAATAGCCCACCCCCTACACCATAAATTGGTGGCTGCTCAGAGTTAGTACACGGCTTTTGTCGTTTGAGAGCAACCCACCTCCGAAGCATTTGAGAGAGAGATCCTTGCGAGGACAAAGCCCAAACACCCAGAGCCAAAGAGTGTTAGGCATCACTGAAGTCTTTCTGTCCGCGTGATCTAAAGACTTGTTACACTTGAGGACTGTGAATCCTCCAGCCGGTTAGGCGTCATGTTCTAAGCATCCAAGAGTCATTGTGGATCGCCGGTGAGCGAAGTCTGTGAAGGTTTGGAAGTCTACCTTGAAGACTTACCAGAGTGATTGGGCGAGGACTGGGTGTCCTTAGCTCAAGGGGAATAAGGTGAAGACGCGGTCTTCTGAGTTAAATCTCAGCCTCCCTAACCAGACGTACAGTTGTCACAGCAACTGGAACTGGTCTAACAAATCACTGTCTTCCCCAAGCTACTGGTCCTATCCCTTCCTTCTCTTTACTTATTCTCTGTCTTTGTGAAGTCATTGCCTGCTTGCCTTATCTGTTTGACTTCACTGTCTGACTACTTGATCTGACTGGCTTCATACAATCTTCCATCCTGATCCATATTGCCTAGCTGCTATTAGTCTTCATGCTTTCACTTCATTGAATACTTGACTATGGCTTGTCTAGTGTTGCCGGAGATATTGACCATGGGTACCCCCAGCGCCTACCCTTGGTATTTTAAGACAAATAACGGCCGCTTGGTCTGCCGCTGCCGTCTGCTCCTCGAGTCGCCTCCTAGGGTGGCTTGCCCTAGGAGCCGGCTGCCAGCAGGCGGTGGGGACCCAACAGGCGGCAACACCAAGCACCACCAGCCAGCAGGTGGCAACACCAAGCACCAGACGTGGCGGCAGTCGACAGCCGAAGCTTCTTGGGCGGAGCGCCAGTCGGCCCTGACGTGGACCGCCGTTTCCCGCCGCCGGCTGTGCCAAACGGCCCCGCCAGCTGGCTGGCATGGACGGGTCCCTCCTCCATCTCCTCGTCGTCGTCCGGCCAGTTCTCAAGGCCGCCTTCTGGCTGGCCTACGCCGCCTGTCACCTCCTCCTCCTCCATGGCGGCAGCGTCCCCAAGTTCGGGGTCGCTCGTATCGCTCTGGGAGCGATCTGGCTCGAGGGGGCGGCCCGGTTGGTCGGAGCCCGGCGCCGGCTTGCCTGGGAAGATCTAAGCCGGGTGTCAGCACCAGACGGCTACAACAGCCGAACAAAGAAGAAAGGAAATAGAAGGACGAGAACTTACTGCGGGCGGCTGGTTGTTGCGGCTGTACGGAGCCTTGCTAAAGGCCCAGCCCGCGTCGGGGACCTGGCAGCTGGAGATGTGGTTCACCAGCCGGGCCACTTCCCCGTGTGGCAGGGGCTTGGTGCAGGTCCGGCTGGGGTCCCGGCGCCCGCTCATATCACATATGAGGTGGGGCCGGCGCTGCAGCTGCAGGACCCGGCGCTCGGTGAACGCCAAGAGCAGATCCGCAAACTCCAGGCCTTCGTCATCTCTCAGCTCCCGGAGACGGCGCACGGCGACAGAGGCGCCCACGGTCAGGTCGATGGGCCGGGTCTTCCAAGAGTCCCGAGGCTCAGCAGGCGGCCCCGGCACCCACTCCGGCAGGCAGATGAGATCCTCCTCGGGGTCGACGTTGGAGACGTAAAAATACGTCTTCTGCCACTGCTTCACCGATCCGACGAGTTTCGGGCCGGGAAGAAGTTTCTCGCCCCGGTGCGCTTCACGGCGATGCATCCTCCACACTGAGCAGCCACACTCTCGACGGCAGTGCCCAACTTCACGTAGAAGAGCTCCGTCCAGAGCTCGACGGTGGGGAGGATGCCAAAATAGGCCTCGCAGAGGACGACGAAGGAGGGGATGGTTGTTATCGTATTTGGCGTCAGATGGTGCGGCTGGATGTGGAAGAAGTCGAGGAACGAGCGGAAGAAGCCGCTCGCCGGCAGGCCGAACCCGCACGGAAAGTGCGAGCGGAAGACGACCCGCTCGCCTTGTCGCGGGGCCGGTCTGATCTTCGCCGCCCGCGCCAGGCGCACGGAGACCTTGTCGGCCGGCGGCAACTTCCGCGACCGCCGGAGAACGTCCACTTGTTCCTGCACGACCTGGCTGCCATCCCACTGGCCGTGGTGTTGGGTAGGCGCTGGAGCGGCCATGGCTCGGATGGTTTTTCGCTGTGACTGCGGCAAGGAGCAGCAAGGAAGAAGATGAAGGACGGGGGAGAGTGAGCGCGAGAGCAGCGCCAGCCCTCTCCCCCGGCCTATATATAGGCCCCGGTGACGAAGGCGAGGGGGCGGGCGTGGGCTTAACCACCCCACGTCCCGCACGACCCCCGATTTTCTCGCGCCTAATCCACGCGCATTAAATGCGCGTGGGAGGGTAATCGATTACCTCTGCCACTGTGGATCCGCGCGGGGTCCGAGGCCCTTAGTGGCGGGCCCCGGCCCACTGTTATGTCCTGTCATGCGCATGGGCTGGCAGGCCGACGCGACAGGGCGGTGACGCGTGGGCACTGCCAACGGTCCGCGGGTCTATTCGGCCGCCCGCTGACCAGGCGGCGCCTTCATGCCGAAGATTCCGAGACGACGGTACGGCTGCCAGAGGCCGGCTCCTGCAGCGCAGAGCCGGCTGGTGGCAGATGGACTCCTTAAGCAGACAAGAGACGGACGACAAGCTAGCCTGGGGGGAGAAGCTGCTGGAACCCCTCAGCATCTTCAGCGTCCGCATCGGAGTTCCACCAGCTTCGGGGACTACTGTCGGAGATATTGACCATGGGTACCCCCAGCGCCTACCCTTGGTATATTAAGACAAATAACAGCCGCTTGGTCTGCCGCTGCCGTCTACACCTCGAGCCGCCTCCTAGGGTGGCTTGCCCTAGGAGCCGGCTGCCAGTAGGCGGCGGGGACCCAACAGGCGGCAATACCAAGCACCACCAGCCAGCAGGTGGCAACACCAAGCACCACCAGCCAGCAGACGGCCCCGCACTCCACCCTCAGGGAACACACTGAGGTGAGTCCTGGCGTGGCGGGGGCATGGCTACAGGAGAACATGTCCTTGGAAGTTCTATAAGGACGTGGCTACAGTGACCATGTACTTTGGGCATATCTCCTAAGCGGCGGATCGCTGTAGCCACGAGGCTCGTGACCAAGAAGTGGTCAGAGGAGGCCACGATCCCACTACCCACAGACGGCGGGGCCAGCAGGCGGCTAGCCCCATCGGTCAGCGAGCAAGCTCAAGAACAAACCGCCTCTGGCAGGCGGCCGGGGGAGACGGCCGTCTGGTAGCAGACGGCACACCTCGCCCTAGAAGTCTGAGCCTCATCAAGATGACGGGACGGGGCGAGGCGGCAGCGTACGGCCAGGGACGACGGCACTGTAGCCATCTCCTCCCCGATGAGGCTGTCGTCAGCAAAAGCGCCCCCATAGTGAAAGGCAATCATGAGGGCCCCGCAGGCGGCGGGCCCCAGCAGACAGGCGGCGAGGCCGGCACCAGCAGACACTGATGACCGGGGCCGCGTCGTCGAGGTTACCGTTGTACCCCTCGAGGGTAGGCCTATATAAACCCCCCAGGGTCCTCCATGTTGAGGGCTAGATAGTTGACTATTAGAAGTTCACAAGACAAGAACCCTAGATAGGAAAGAGAGGAGGTGAGCTAACCTTGCTCATCTTCTTCCTTTAGACATCACAGCTCAAGGAGCAATCTTGTAGCTACTCTAGTGCTATCAGTGATGACGCGGAGTCCCCGCAGAGCAGGACTAAGGGTGTTATCTCCCCGGAGAGCCTCGAACCTGGGTAAGATTCGTAGGCGTCCTTAGTATCGCCTTATCCCGCTCCCCGAGCCCGGCGACGTTCTTTTGACCCCATGCATGATAAGCCATCCTTTGGCATATGTCGTCCCAAAACCCCGACATTTGGCGCCCACCGTGGGGCTAGGTGCACCGTCATCCGGAGACATGTTCTGGACGGGAACCTTGTTCCTTCCTGGCGAGAGTAGCCAGCCCGGCACGCCCGCAGCACTGAGGCTGCATGCGCCGTGAGCGGGCTCGCCGATCTGCTCGGCGCCGCCCACGTCCACGACGAACCTTCTCCGGCGGCCGAGCCAGTGGCGCCGGAGAGCTTCCTCGTCGAGCTCCTCGACAAGCTCCACCTCGTCGACGAGCGCGCCTCTGACGTGGAGTCAGTGGGCTCTTCTGACCCACTAGTAGACATAATCGTCGACCCCGACGACTCCTTCCCCGAGCACGTGGAGATCGTCAACGACCCTCTTCCCGTTCTTCCGATCTGCGACACCGTCGGCATCATCATGGAGGTGCTCGTCACCGACCACGGCGAACCATCGTGCCGGATGGGCCCAGACCCCCTCGAGGCCACTGTGCAGCACCTCGCCACCCCTGTCGCGGCGGGGGCAGACGGCGCGGAGTTGGAGGCACTCTGCGTCTCGCTCCTTGATAGTGCCAACAAACTGGCTGCCTCCCGACGCCTCACTGAAGCTTACCGTCACGAAATGGACCGCGCCATCTGTGGCACGCCGGCTGTTGGCGAGCCTAGCCGAGCCGGCGTTGTCCGTGATCGCGGCGGGCTGCTAGCGGATATGCTAGGAGCCCCGCGGCCTGTGTACTGCACTCCATCGGAGAACCTAAGGGCTGCCTAGGCGGCAGTCGATGAGATGGGCCACTTGGAGGGAGACGAACTCCGTTGCATGACCCAGCGTGCCCGCGAGCTCCTCGACGCTGCTGCTACGCAGCAGGAGGCCCATCGCCGGGTATCAGAGGTGGCTGCGCACGCTGACAATCGCCCTCTTCGGCGGGAGCAAGGAGCCACGTCCCGCTCTCCAACAGTCGGTGCCACCAACCGACGAGACTCAGAGCCCGCTGCCAGCCGCAGCCGGCAGACGCGCTTCACCATCGAGCACGACGAAGACGGCCGCCCAAGGGCCGTAGAACGACGAGGGGAGCAGCCGCCTCCTCCCAGGCGGGAGAGACGCGTGTCTCCTCCACCTGTTGACCACCCCTCTCTGGCAGGCCGCCTGGGCCGCCGCGAGGGGGTTGGGGAGAACGACGCCCGTCACCTCCTGGACCATCTGGTTAGCTCCCAGGCGGTTGAAGAAGAAGATGACCTCGGTCCGGCCTGCTTTGGCCCCCGCATCCGCAACGAGCCTTTTCCCAAGGGCTTCTCGCTCCCCAGAGACACCCCCAAGTACAACGGATCAGTGAAACCAGAGGACTGGCTGGTGGACTACTCCACGGCTGTCAGCATCACCACCGGCAACAGGCGCGTCGCAGTGAAGTACGTGCCCCTCATGCTCCAGGGCATGGCTCGAACGTGGCTGAACAGCCTCAAGCCCAACAGCATCAACGGCTGGCTAGACTTCACCGACGCCTTCACTCACAACTTCACCAGCACCTACAAGCGCCCTCCCAAGATGCGTCAGCTCTCCCTGTGTGTCCAAGGCACGGACGAGTCGGCTCGTGACTATCTGACGCGTTGGGCAGAGCTGCGAAACTCCTGTGAGGGAGTGCATGAGGTACAAGCCATTGAGTATTTCACGGCCGGGTGCAGAGAGGGCACCTTGCTCAAGCACCGGCTCCTGTGCGACGAGCCGGCCACGTTGGATGAGCTGCTAAGCATAGCAGACAAGTACGCCACCGCTGACTCCTCCATGAAGACCGAGCTGCAAGTGGACGCTTCCGGCAAGATAACCCCTCCGACTCCCAAGACGCCGGCAGGAGAATCCAGCCGGCGCCAGCAGAACAACGACCAGAAGCGCAAGGCCCAAGCGCCGGCTGGTGGCAGCAGTCGACGAACAGCAGCCAGAAGCTCAAGCAGGGCCCAAGCGCCAGAAGGGCGGTAAACCGGTGTGGCAGCCGGCCTTCTCCTTTGATCAGGCCTTGTTGAGGGATCGAAGAAGGTGAGAGTGTCTAGAGGGGGGGGGGGATTAGACTACTCGACAAGATAAAAATTCTGTCTTTTATCAAGGACAGATTGACAGTTTTTGCATAGCACACAAGTCAAGTAGCACACTACACATGCAATTCTAGAGTATGAGCAGCGGAAAGTAAATTGCACGAGTAGTAAAGAGAGGTGGAGAAGATCAAACGCAATTTGGAGACGCAATGATTTTTCCCGTGGTTCCGATAGGTAGTGCTATCGTACATCCACGTTGATGGAGACTTCAACCCACAGAGGGTAACGGCTGCGCGAGTCCACGGAGGGCTCCACCCACGAAGGGTCCACGGAGAAGCAACCTTGTCTATTCCATCATGGCCTACGCCCACGGAGGGCTAGCCTTACTCGGGGTAGATCTTCACGAAGTAGGCGATCTCCTTGCCCTTACAAACTTCTTGGTTCAACTCCACATCTCGATGACGGAGGCTCCCAAGCGACACCTAACCAATCTAGGAGGCACCACCCTCCAAAAGGTAATAGATGTTGTGGATGATGATGAACTCCTTGCTCTTGTGCTTCAAATGATAATCTCCCCAACACTCAACTCTCCTCACTGATATGGCTGTGGTGGAAGAAAGGATTGAGTGGAAAGCAACTTGGGAAGGTTAGAAATCAAGTTTCATATGGTAGGAATGGAGCAACTTGATCTCAACACAAGGGTAGGTAGTTCTCTTCTCAGAAAGTGTAAGGTAGGAGTGGTAGTTCTTTCTGATGGCTCTCTCCACGAATGAAGAGGTGGTGGAGGGGTATATATAGCCTCCACACAAAAATCCAACCGTTACACACATAATTGAGCAATCTCGGTGAGACCGAAGTGGAAACTCGGTCAGACCGAAAGTTCAAATATAGTGAACGTTGGGGTTTTCGGTGGGACCGAAAATACCATCTCGGTGAGACCGAAAGTGTAAATAATATGAACGTTGGGGTTTTCGGTGGGACCGAGAAAGAAAAGTCGGTTAGACCGATTTGAGAAAAGACAGGAACATGCCAGTTTCGGTGAGACCGAAATCATCAACTCGGTTATTCCGATTTGAGGACAAACGGTTACAGAAGCTTGGCAGCCCGTGTTTTGGTGAGACCGATCTCAAACTCGGATTGACCGATTTTTCTAGGGTTTGGCTTATGGCTGAGGTGGTTCATCTCGGTGTGACTGGGTTTGGAAAATCGGTTGGTCCGAGATTACTTATGAGTGTGTAGAAGTGAAAGTTGCTGATAGTTGAAGGAGATATATCACCAAGCACTTGAGCAACCAGATCATCAACACAACCTCATCCCCTTTTAATAGTATTGGCTTTTCCTATGGACTCAATGTGATCTTGGATCACTAAACCAAAAATGGAGTCTTGAGCTTTTGCCAATGCTTGCCTTAACATTTTGAGGGGTCCACTTCTTCAGTCCTTTAGCCATGCCAATGTGATTGAATTTCCTGAAACATACTTGATAAAAGCATTATTCCAACCACAAAGTATGTTGTCATTAATTACCAAAACCACCCAGGGAGCAAATGTGCTTTCAATCTCCCCCTTTTTGGTAATTGATGGCAACACACTATAATCACACTGAACAAGACATCAAAGCTTATTGAAAGAAAGACAGAATTATCACGAAAGCTTTGACAAGCATGTAGTACACAAGCTCCCCCTACAAGTGTGCAAGATTTTCATAAATTTTGGTTTTGGACTACCACAAGCACACAAGAGAGATAAGCAAGATGTGCTACCTGCAGCTTGGCTATATGCATCAGAGCAGATGAAAAGAAGTGAGTGATAATGCATATGTGCATGGTGTTTTCTTGCAAACAAGTATTTACAAGCAGGTCACCATCATGCACATTCTGCAAGGTGCATATACTTACCTCGAGGTTCCTTGGCATTGTACCTGAAGAGATAAACTTGGGAAAACAAGGTTAGATAACACAAGAGTATTTCTTCAACCAACTGCAAGAACATCAAGAGTACCAAGCCAGGGAGGACATGTATAAAGAGTGTCTCATATTGAGCACAAGCTTGAATCAGCAAACATGTCTCCGAAACTAAAAGATTTTCAATGAATTCTGAGAAATTTTGCTTTCCATAAGATATCAATTGTGAAGATTCTTCTCCCTTTGAGTTCTCTCAGAACAGGGAGTTTGATGGAAAGAGCAAAATCAAAAGAATGCTGCCAATTGAGAATGATGTCCAAATGTAAAATACGGCAAAGCTTTGATGTGATTCTCTCCCCCTTAAGATAAGATTGCTTTTCTTCTTCCCCTAAGTCTTCTCTTCTCCCCCTACTCCCCCTAAGTCTTCTCCCCCTTTGACATCAAGTGCCGAAAAGGACAGCAAACTAGGTAGGGCAGGAAAAGTGGAAAGAAAGAAAGAAGTGGGATCCTTAAGAATCACAACAGGGCAAATAGGAACATTCAAAGAGAAACATTGAGTGGAGCTGCAGAAGTTGATGTCCTGGAAGATAAATCGGTGACACCGAATTAGATGGATTGGTGGGTCCGAATCCTTTTCGGTTAGACCGAAAAATTTAAATCGGTGACGCCGAGTTTAATTCCAAGGAAATACAGAGATAATTCAGCTCACTTGCGAGGAATGTTTCAAAGGATTTGCAAGGAATTTATGAAAGATTTTCAAGGAAATGATCAGAGCCAGAGTGATATACACAAAGACAGAAGAAATAGAAATGAAAAGAAATCCTAGATGAAGTTTTTTTTTGAATTGAAAGAAAACTCAATGAGAGAACATAAGAGAAAATAGAAAGACTCCAAACCATATGTACTTCATCTAGATAAAGGTCGGCGACAAGGTCACCTATGTTTGAGTATATTGACTTAGGAGTCAAATGAGGACATTTGATCATAGGTCATACTCATCATTTAAGCTCAAAATGGGGTTGCCATTTTTCGATTAAGCATTTGATGTGATCACATCTTATGAAGTTGCTTGTACTCATGACTTTGAGCAAAGCTCCTCAAAGATGTGAAGAACATACCTTGGGCTTGTTGTTGCTTTGCTCATGTAGGTAAACTTGATGTAGGTGCTCATTGAATGTGAAGTTGGAGCGCCATTTCTACTTGTATGGTTCATCTTCCTACATGGGTCAGGCAAGCAAGGAAATACTCAAGGATATCCAAGATGACAAGAGTGAAATACTAGATGTATAAGATGTCAAAAAGGATATGTGGAATTTTGTTCCTTGAACTCAACATCCCAAAGGGCTAGATACTCGGTTAATGACAAGATTACTCATGATTTGAGTGTGTGGTAATCTTGTGGAATGTAGATCATCCAAGTACCTGCAAAGAGTTAGATGCAATACAAGGAGGAAAATGTGTCCAAGACATATGATCATCATCATAAGAGAAATATCAAGGATTAGTCAAGTGGGCTCATGCCTTGCATGCATCAATGGAGTTCTCACTCCAAGTTTGAAGCATCAATGATGTTCAACTCACTCCTCAAGCGACAAAACACTTTCTCATCAAGAGGTTTTGTAAAGATATCAGCAAGCTGTTTGTCAGTACGAACATGCTTAAGATTAATGTCACCCTTGGCAATATGATCACGAATAAAATGGTGACGAACTTCAATATGCTTTGTTCGAGAGTGTTGCACTGGATTGTGTCCAATTTTAATCGCACTCTCATTGTCACAAAGCAAAGGAACATGTCTCACATGTATCCCATAATCCTTAAGCGTTTGTGTCATCCATAGCAATTGAGCACAACACGAACCAGCAGCAATATATTCTGCTTCGGCAGTGGATAATGATACCGAATTTTGTTTCTTGGAGGACCAAGATACAAGGGATCGACCGAGAAATTGACACGTACCCGAAGTTGACTTTCTATCAACCTTGTCACCGGCATAGTCCGAGTCGGAATAGCCAACAAGGTCGAAAGAGGCCCTCTTAGGATACCAAATGCCAAAGTTTGGTGTGTGTATCAAGTATCTCACTATCCTCTTAACAGCTTTAAGATGACATTCTTTAGGGGCTGCTTGATATCGCGCACACATGCATACACTCAACATTATGTCAGGACGAGAAGCACAAAGATATAGTAGAGAACCAATCATAGAACGGTAAACCCTTTGATCAACGGGTTCTCCATCTTTTGTCAAGTCATTATGTCCACTAGTAGGCATGGGGGTACTCATACCTTTGCTTTCTTGCATGTTGAACTTCTTGAAGAGATCCTTGGTGTACTTTGTTTGTGAGACAAAGGTACCCTCCTTAGATTGCTTGATTTGCAACCCAAGGAAGAATTTGAGTTCACTCATCATGGACATCTCATACTTCTCCGACATGAGCTGTCCAAACTTCTTGCTAAAATGAGGGTTAGTTGAACCAAAGATAATATCATCAACATATATTTGCCACACAAATAGTTCACCATTAACCTTTTTTGTGAACAGCGTTGAGTCTATCTTTCCAATCTCAAAGCCTTTTTCAAGAAGAAAACTAGTCAAGCATTTGTACCAAGCTCTAGGAGCTTGTTTAAGACCATAAAGAGCTTTGTGCAATTTGTAAACATGATTAGGCTTTTTGGGATTCACAAATCCGGGAGGTTGTTTCACAAATACTTCCTCTTCAATTTCACCATTTAGGAAAGCACTTTTGATATCCATTTGATAGAGAGTAATATCATGGTGATTGGCATAAGCAAGAAGAATGCGAATGGACTCAAGTCTAGCAATGGGGGCATAGGTCTCACCATAGTCCATACCTTCGACTTGTGTGTAACCTTGAGCTACGAGACGAGCCTTGTTGCGGATGACTTGTCCATCTTCATCTTGCTTGTTCCGAAACACCCATTTGGTTCCAATGATGTTTTGATCATCCTTGGGCTTCTCTACCAAAGTCCATACCTTGTTCCTCTCGAAGTTGTGTAGTTCTTCGTGCATAGCGTTCACCCAATCTGGGTCTTCAAGTGCTTCTTCTACCTTCATAGGTTCAATACTAGAGATAAATGAGTAATGCTCACAAAAGTTAGCTAAGCGAGTTTTAGAGCGAGTAATTCTCCCGGAGTTGATGTCGTTCATCATTTGTTCCACGGGATGATTCTTCTTGACTCTTGCTCGGACTCGGGATAGCTTTTGTTGATGTTGTGGCTGAGCTTCCTCATCATCTTCATCTTCCTCTTCTTCTTCTTCATTGTTGTTGGTGTTGTCTTGAGGTGGTGGAGAATGAGGTTGTGGTGGATCTTCTCGTTGCACTTCCTCATCTTGGTGAGTTCCACTTGTGGAGGCCTCCATGTTGCCTTGAGGTTCATCTCGCCGTGAGGTAGGTGGCTCCACATATGTAGATGAGGTACTCTCCTTCACTTCCATGGGACGGATCTTTCCAATAGATAAATCTTGGATAGCTTCCGATGGGTCCTTGTCTCCTACATCAATAGGCATTTGCTCTACTTGCGAGCCATTAGATTCATCAAACTTCACATCTACCGTCTCTTCAACCTTTCGGGTGAAATTATTGTAGACACGGTAGGTGTGGGAGTTTGATCCATAACCAAGGAGAAAGCCTTCATGAGATTTAGGAGCAAATTTAGACCGACGATGCTTATCAAGGATATAGCATTTTGAACCAAAGACACGAAAGTATCCCACTTGGGGTTTGTTACCGGTGAGGAGCTCGTATGATGTCTTGCCGAGGAGCTTATGAAGATAAAGCCTGTTGATAGCATGACAAGCTGTCTCGACCGCTTCTCCCCAAAAATGCTTCGGTGTCTTGTATTCATCAAGCATCGTTCTCGCCATCTCTATGAGCGTTCGGTTCTTCCTCTTAACAACTCCATTTTGTTGAGGAGTGTACGTAGCCGAGAACTCATGTAGAATCCCTTCCTCATCGAGAAAAGAGTCTACATTGGCGTTCTTGAACTCCGTTCCATTGTCACTCCGAACTTTCTTGATCTTCACCTCAAATTGATTTTGGCCCTTTTTGGCAAAGGTTTTGAAGATTCTCTGAACCTGCGATTTGTCATCAAGGAAAAATACCCACGTAAATCTGGAATAATCATCAACTATAACTAGACCAAAGGAGTTACCACCAAGGCTTTTGTAAGCATTGGGACCGAAGAGATCCATATGAAGAAGCTCAAGCGGTCTCCTTGTGGTCATGATGTTCTTCACGGGATGACTTCCACCAACTTGTTTTCCTGCTTGACAGGCACTACAAAGTCTATCTTTGTCAAAGAAAACATCTTTAACACCAAGAATATGATCACCTTTGATCAGCTTGTCTAGATTACGCATACCAACATGTCCTAGCCTTCTATGCCACAACCAACCTTTAGAGGATTTAGCAATGAAACAAGCTCTAGGTTGGGCTTTCTTAGTGAAATCAACAATATATAGATCACCTCTACGGATACCGGTAAATGCCATGTTTTGATTGTCACGACGAAAGACTTGGCAATCTACTTTGGTGAATAGCACATTGAATCCAAAGTCAGCTAATCTAGACACGGAAAGTAAATTGTATCCAAGAGATTCTACAAGCATGACATTTTGAATAGAGCTATCATGAGATATGGCCACCTTACCAAGGCCAAGTACCTTACCCTTGGAGTTGTCTCCAAAAGTCACATACTTGCGTGGACCATCGTTCTTTGCAAGCTCTCGAAACATGTCTTTGTCTCCGGTCATATGGTCGGTGCATCCACTATCAAGAATCCACTCTTTTCCGCCGGACATGTAGTCTCTCAGATTTGCCATAAGATTGAGACTCTTCATGACCTTGTCTAGCTCGGTGTCCGAATCGGAGTAATCATCATCTTGCTCATGCTCATCATCATATTGACCCATAGATTGTTCATCATCAACACCTAGGTCAATTTGATAAGTACTTGCATTAGTTTGGTCAATGTGACAATAATCTTCGGAATGCAATGCAAGAGCATTTCTAATTAAAACATTGATAAGAGAGGGATCACACTTCTTTTTCATAAGATCACGAAGCTCAAAGAAGCATTTATCAAAGTTGGGATCATTGGGGTGCATCTTATCAAATTCAATAGTATTGTATAGAATTTTATCAAGACCTCTCATAGAGTAGTCCGGATAAAGTTCTTCCAAGAACTTCCACATAGCATAGGCACACTCAAAGTTTGTAACAAGCTTAAGCAAATCATCGGGTAACCCTCTAATGATAAGATTTACAGTCCTAAGGTTACGAAGCAAATCAAGCTCTTCATCCATGGTAGGGTGCAAGGGATCAAAAGGAGGCACATAGGGGGTCTCAATATATTTGCATAAATTGTACATCTTAAAGATACTAAGCATTTCAACCCTCCACGAGTTATAGAACCCTCCATTAAGAATAGGCACTCTATGGCTAACACTCCCAAACGTAGACACGTCCATCTTCCTCCAATGGTGTGTAAACCAAAGCAATGGAGACCAATGCTCTGATACCAATTGAGGGATCGAAAAAGGTGAGAGTGTATAGAGGGGGGGGGGGATTAGACTACTCGACAAGATAAAAATTCTGTCTTTTATCAAGGACAGATTTTGACAGTTTTTGCATAGCACACAAGTCAAGTAGCACACTACACATGCAATTCTAGAGTATGAGCAGCGGAAAGTAAATTGCACGAGTAGTAAAGAGAGGTGGAGAAGATCAAACGCAATTTGGAGACGCAATGATTTTTCCCGTGGTTCCGATAGGTAGTGCTATCGTACATCCACGTTGATGGAGACTTCAACCCACGGAGGGTAACAGCTGCGCGAGTCCACGGAGGGCTCCACCCACGAAGGGTCCACGAAGAAGCAACCTTGTCTATTCCATCATGGCCTACGCCCACGGAGGGCTAGCCTTACTCAGGGTAGATCTTCACGAAGTAGGCGATCTCCTTGCCCTTACAAACTTCTTGGTTCAACTCCACATCTCGATGACGGAGGCTCCCAAGCGACACCTAACCAATCTAGGAGGCACCACCCTCCAAAAGGTAATAGATGTTGTAGATGATGATGAACTCCTTGCTCTTGTGCTTCAAATGATAATCTCCCCAACACTCAACTCTCCTCACTGATATGGCTGTGGTGGAAGAAAGGATTGAGTGGAAAGCAACTTGGGAAGGTTAGAAATCAAGTTTCATATGGTAGGAATGGAGCAACTTGATCTCAACACAAGGGTAGGTAGTTCTCTTCTCAGAAAGTGTAAGGTAGGAGTGGTAGTTCTTTCTGATGGCTCTCTCCACGAATGAAGAGGGGGTGGAGGGGTATATATAGCCTCCACACAAAAATCCAACCGTTACACACATAATTGAGCAATCTCGGTGAGACCGAAGTGGAAACTCGGTCAGACCGAAAGTTCAAATACAGTGAACGTTGGGGTTTTCGGTGGGACCGAAAATACCATCTCGGTGAGACCGAAAGTGTAAATAATATGAACGTTGGGGTTTTCGGTGGGACCGAGAAAGAAAAGTCGGTTAGACCGATTTGAGAAAAGACAGGAACATGCCAGTTTCGGTGAGACCGAAATCATCAACTCGGTTATTCCGATTTGAGGACAAACGGTTACAGAAGCTTGGCAGCCCGTGTTTCGGTGAGACCGATCTCAAACTCGGATTGACCGATTTTTCTAGGGTTTGGCTTATGGCTGAGGTGGTTCATCTCGGTGTGACTGGGTTTGAAAAATCGGTTGGTCCGAGATTACTTATGAGTGTGTAGAAGTGAAAGTTGCTGATAGTTGAAGGAGATATATCACCAAGCACTTGAGCAACCAGATCATCAACACAACCTCATCCCCTTTTAATAGTATTGGATTTTCCTATGGACTCAATGTGATCTTGGATCACTAAACCAAAAATGGAGTCTTGAGCTTTTGCCAATGCTTGCCTTAACATTTTGAGGGGTCCACTTCTTCAGTCCTTTAGCCATGCCAATGTGATTGAATTTCCTGAAACATACTTGATAAAAGCATTAGTCCAACCACAAAGTATGTTGTCATTAATTACCAAAACCACCCAGGGAGCAAATGTGCTTTCACTTGGACGCCCCCTGCAAGTTCCACAGCGGCGCGAAGCCTTCCAACCACACCACCCGAAAGTGTCACTGGCTCACGATGATTGCGAGGGGAGAAGCTCTGCCCCCGCCACCTGCTGGACAGCCGGCTCCGCCTCCTAATCCGCCGGCTGCTCGTCCTGGTGGCCAGATCCAGGATGAATTCCCGGAAGAAAATGGGGCCTATGTTGTCTTCACCAGCCAGACGGATGATAGGCACACCCGGCGTCAGCAGCGCAGAGAAGTCAACACTGTTGCCGTCAAAACCCCAGAATTCATGCACTGGTCTGAAAGTCCTGTCAGCTGGAGCTGAGAGGATCACCCGACTGTCATGCCGTCTCCAGGGGCCTATGCCTTGGTCCTGGACGCCAGTCTCTCCACTGACAGGCGGGCCTGCCGTTTCTCCTGGGCTCTGGTAGACGGCGGCAGCAGCATCAACATCATGTACCAAGACACCATGGAGAAGTTGGGCATCAAAGAGAAGCAGCTTCTGCCCACCAGGACCGTGTTCCATGGCATTGTGCCAGGCCTCTCTTGTGCACCAATCGGCAAGGCCAGGGTCGATGTCCTGTTTGGTGACAAGACGCATTTCCGGAGGGAGCCGGTCTGGTTTGAAGTGGTGAACCTAGAAAGCCCCTATTACGTGATCTTGGGCCGGCCTGCTCTTGCAAAGTTCATGGCAGTCCCCCATTATGCCTACCTCAATATGAAGATGCCTGGTCCCAAGGGAATAATCACCATAACCGGGGACTACGAGAAGTCCATTGCATGTGCAACAGCCAGCAGTCTCCTGGCAGAAACCCTTGTTGTGGCTGAGGAGAAGCGCCGTCTGGAGCGGCTGGTGGGAATGGCTGGCGAGCAGCCGGCCATACCAGCCGATCCCAAGGAGGCGGAGCCGCAAGGCTCGTTCCAGCCCTCCAAGGACACAAATAAGATTGCCTTGGACCCATCTCACTCGGAGCGATTTGCTGTCATAGGGTCAAGCCTAGACAGCAAATAGGAAAGCGAGCTCGTCGATTTCCTCCGTGAGAATCGGGACATCTTTGCATGGTCCCCCAAGGACATGTCTGGTGTTCCGACGGAATTCTCCGAGCACAAGCTACACGTGAGAGAAGATGCAAAGCCTGTTAGGCAGCCGCTGTGCCGCCTGTCAGAAGAGAAGAGAAGAGTCGTTGGGGAGGAAGTCGCCCGCCTGCTAGCAGCCGGCTTCATCATGGAAGTTTTTTATCCCGAGTGGCTAGCAAATCCAGTCCTGGTGCTGAAGAAGAACAATAAATGGCACATGTGCATTGATTACACCGGCCTGAACAAAGCCTGCCCCAAAGATCTGTTTGCTCTGCCACGAATAGATCAAGTGATTGATTCCACAGCCGGATGCGAGCTGCTGTCTTTCCTTGATGCCTATTCGGGGTACCACCAAATAAAGCTTGATCCAGCCGACCGTCTGAAGACTGCTTTCCTCACGCCGTTTGGGGCCTTCTGCTACCCGACCATGATGTTCGGCTTGAGAAATGCCGGCGCCACCTTTCAGCGTTGCATGCAGAAGTGTCTCCTCAAGCAGCTTGGCAGGAATGCCCATGTTTACGTGGATGATATTGTTGTGAAGACGGAGAAGAGAGGCACCCTTTTGGAGGATCTCCAAGAAACATTTGAGAATCTGCGCCGCTTTCAGATTAAGCTAAACCCGGAGAAATGCGTCTTTGGGGTACCAGCAGGCCAGCTCCTTAGCTTCCTGGTATCCAAATGCGACATCGAGTGCAACCCCGCGAAGATCAAAGACATCGAGAGGATGGAACGGCCGACCCGTGTGCGAGATGTCCAGAGGTTCACGGGGTGCCTGGCATCTCTCAGCCGCTTCATCAGCCGGCTGGGAGAAAAGGCACTCCCCTTATACCAACTGATGAAGAAAACCACTTGTTTCGAGTGGAATGACCAGGCGGATGAAGCCTTCCAGTAGCTCAAGCGACTGCTGTCCACCCCGCCTGTCCTGGCGGCGCCAGCAGACAAGGAACCCATGTTCCTTTACATAGCCGCCACCAGCCGGGTGGTCAGCACTGTCATCGTGGTCGCGCGCCCAGAAGACGGCAGAGCCTTGCCCGTCCAGCGGCCCATCTACTACTTGAGCGAAGAGCTATCAGCGTCCAAGCAGAATTACCCCCATTACCAGAAGATGTGCTACGACGTGTACTTCACCGCCAAGAAACTCAAGCAGTACTTCCAAGAGCATTCTGTCACAGTCGTCTGCACGGCCCCGCTTGCTGAAATCATGGGGAACAGAGATGCCTCAGGAAGAGTGGCCAAGTGGGCCATCGAGCTGGCCCCCTTCACCATCTTCTACCAGCCACGCACCACCATCAAGTCGCAAGCATTGGCCGACTTCCTCGTCGATTGGGTCGAAACCCAGTACCTGACGCCTGTGCTAGACTCAACCCATTGGTGGATGCACTTTGACGGATCAAAGATGCGCACCGGCCTGGGAGCCGGCGTCATCCTCACCTCCCCCAAAGGCGATAAGCTCAAGTATACCCTGCAGATCCACTTTGCCGCCTCCAACAACGTGGCGGAATATGAGGCACTTATCCACGGGCTCCAGATGGCCAGGGAGATTGGCATCCGCCGAGTGCTATGCTACGGTGACTCAGACTTGGTCGTCCAGCAGTCGTCTGGGGACTGGGACACCAATGATGCAAATATGGCAAGCTACCGCTTCCTTGTGTAGCAGATCATCGGACACTTTGATGGTTGCCAGTTCCTCCATGTGCCACGCGCTGATAACATGCAAGCAGACACCTTGGCGCGAATCGGTTATACCCGCCAAGCAATACCAGCCGGCGTATCTCTCCAATGCCTGCGAAATGTAACACCCCAAATTTTTGGGTTTGGTTTTTCTTCCAAAACTTTTGGTCTTTTGGAAGGGGTTGTTGGATCTGCTCTTGAAACCCCTTTTAAAATCTCTTCTGGCCAAAGTTTGTGTGTTTTTCTCAAGCTTGGTTTTTGGTCTTGAAAGATTCTTCTGGTGTTAGCTCAACACAAGTCTTTTTCTTAGAGATTTGGTTGATTCTTCTCCTTCTTGATTTAAACTCCATAGGTTTAACCTTGGGCTTATCTTCCTCTCCAACCTTCATCTTGCCATGACCCCAACAGAAATATTTCTCTCCAAGACCCCCTCCACACCTTAAGACAAGTCTCTCACCAATTCCAGTAAGTTTTGACCTTATTGGAATTTTCCTCTATTTATTTTACTGTAAAAACTATTTCTGTCTTTTATAATGGACATTGGTGATTTACAAAGGAACCACCATATCCATCTTGTTGGTTGTTTCCGAACTAACTTCCCTAGTTAGTCCTTAGTACCCACAACCTAGATCCATCTTGTTTCACTGGTCCACAGTTCAAAATTTTCAAATTTCACCTGCTGCAAGTTTGGACCAGATTTGCAAAATTTGGTGAAAATCATATTTATCTTCTTCCAAAAATTCTGTGAAAATTCAGGCAGCCTCTAGATGCATTAAGAGCCCACTCCACCAAATATCAACCCCAGAAACATTTCCCACATGCCAGAATCATTTCATCGAACACCTAGCATGCACTGTGCTGTCAGGTTCAGAAACTGCTAACTGAAGATTCACTGTCGACAGTGCAGTTCGTCAGTTCGTCAGAGCCCCAGCGACAATCTCGCCAGTGCCTGCCTTGGATCGACGCACAATGCACCTCCTGCTTATCCAACGCGCCGCACGCTTGCTTGGCCGCTTCTGGGCGTCGGTGGCGCCCTGGCCCGACCACGCCGACGACTTCCACGGCAACAGAACCGCCCGTGGCGGCTGGCAGAAAGCATCCTGCAGCTCGACGCCGTTTGGCGCCGCCCAAGTCACCCCATCGCTCCACGTGGCCTTCTCCACTGCCAGCGCACGCCTGCAGCACCGTCGCCGTGGCCTGGCGCGCGCAGAGCGCGTTCTGTGCCGCCGACGTCCGCACGGCCGTTCCGTCGAGGGCAGCATGTAATCATCCCTCTCCTGCTGAGTTAGGCACGGGAATGGAACCAGTACACCTCCTAGTCGATGCTCAAGCCCCTAAACCCGCCGTGCAGCCACTGCATCGCCGTAATCGCTCGCCGGACTTATCCCGTTCACGGCAACCGCCTCGGGCCGGCTATATAAAGCACCCCGAGCTCGTTCTCAAGCCCGCACACCTCCACCATCTCCCTAGGCCGCGCCCAGCCTCTGGAAGAACCTCGAGGGGCCCTTCTTCTCCAACTCCGGCCAACTCCTTCTGCCTCGGGCTCCAGCAGCGTTCTCTCCAGTGAGGACTCCTCCGCCGCCCTGGACTCGAGCGTAGCACCCTGGCACCTACCTAAACCTAACCCCACTCCAATTTGACCCCAGAGATCCTCTCCGACGAGGCCCACGACCACCCGAGCCGCCGTCCGCCGGAGACAGGGTCGCCGCCGACGCTCAACTCCACGACCAATCGTCGCGGAAGATCACCAAGAAGCTGTACGTACCACTCTCCTCCCCTAACTCGCCGTGGATCGGCGCCGGCGACCACCGCAGCATCTGGCGCCGGCGCGACTCTGTCTCAGAATTTAAACCCGACAAGTGGGACCCCCCATCAGCCTCTCATTTCTCTCCGAACCGTTTTTCTAGAAAGCGCCTTCGAGCGAAGTACGTTTCCTTCTTTGGTTGGCGTACTGCGTACCGGTTCGCTTTTCTGTTTTCTAATCTAGCCCCTAGAATTTTTCTGTTTCATTACAGATGAGTCCCTGTACAGAAACTCTAATATCTTTTTAACTAAAGATGATTTTGAGTTGATTCTTTTCTGTTCTCTTTAGTTTTCTGTCTAGTTTTTTGTCATATTTATGTGAATTTTTTTGGAGCAACTTTATTTGCACACGCGGTATTTATGTTAGTATCTGTTTGTTTGAATACGTAGATACCGAAGGACGTGACGGAGCCGCGAACCTCACTGAGTTAGACTCCGACTACTCCGAACCAGGCAAGCATGTTTGAACCTTTGATATGATGGATGTGTTGCATGTTTGCTCGAGTAGTTCTTCTCATAAGCATGGTCATATAAGCATTTGAGTATGGTTATATGGCATGCAAGCAAGCTTCGGGTGAGCCCCGAATGATAGTGTTTGAACCACCTCGATCATGTGGTGACATGATGGGTGGTATACTGGTATTGTTGGAGCATGCCAGCAGTTGGTTAACTCAATATCAACGGGGATCAGGTCGTGAACCCATTCATCTCCTTTTTGGTACTATCATAGGCCGTGTGTTAAGATTACGGTCTAGTCAGTTGCAAACCACTTTTCGAGTACACACCAAGTAGAGGGGCCGGGATGAGGGTTCCATGCCCTGGATTAAAGCCCGTCATCCGGTCAGGGGGCATGGGTGTTTCCGGTTGGGATCGAGAGGGGGGCACCCCTTAGAGCGCGCATATATAAATTTGATCCCATGCTATTCGAGGTTGTAGCCTCCCCGTCTTAAAGTTTTTCGTGAACGCTGTCACGGGTGATTCCGGATAGCAGGATGTGAAATGGGTGTGTACTGGTCAGTTGGGTTTCTACTAAAGCACCGTAGACGGAACTAGTCCCTGTGGCTAGTAGAATCCGTTGGCTGTGATTTAATAGTACAAGCTCTGCAGAGTCAAATCCTTCAAGTAGCCATGTTTATGGCCTAGGGTCAATCTTTGTGTCAACCCGGTGACCATCCTAGGTAAATTCTTGATAGTAACAAGAGTAGTGATTTATGTCAAGTTCATTTGGTAGATGAACTCACCCATTACCTCTGTACTGATTTATTTCCTGAAGTATTTCATCGTTCAATTATTGTTATTTATAAGCCATTTATGTGATGTCGCTCAGACATCCGACCGTGGCATTCTTGTTATTTATAAGCCCTTTATGTGATGTCGCTCAAACGTCCGACTGTGGCATTCTTGTTATTTATAAGCCCTTTATGTGATGTCGCTCAGACGTCTGACTGTGGCATTCTTGTTATTTATTTCCGTTATAAGCCCTTTATGTGATGTCGCTCAGACGTCTGACTATGGCATTCTTGTCATTTAATTCCGTTATAAGCCCTTTATGTGATGTCGCTCAGACGTCCGACTGCGGCATTCTTGTTATTATTTCTGTTATAAGCCCTTTATGTGGTGTCGTTCAGACGCCCGACTGTGGCATGTTTTCACTTTATTTATTACTCACGAGGCGTCACTCAGACACTAGTTTGGGTCCTTCGATTTATTTACTTACAACACAGGAATATATTTATCCGGTTGCATTTTGCTAGAATACTCGCATGCATCATGTTGGCATTTTTATATCTTAAGTCCGAACTGTCTGGCGAGTACATTCAAAGTACTCACTTGGCTTGTTGATTTGGCCAGATGTGGACGAAGGCGATCTCATGGATGAAGAATTCGATAGCGAGTCCAACGTCTAGTGGAGTCCCAGTCAGTCTCTTGCGATCCTGGAGTTGATCACTGTTATATAACTGCTTCCGCCTACCACCAAATAAATTCATCGGGTCACACTCCGACACTCGATGAACTGTATTATATGGGAGTCACGTCACCCACTTCGCTGTGACATACCCACCACCCTTTTTATTACGAGTTAGTAGTATGCCACCCTGCCATTGTGTCATATCCGTCGTTGTGTACTATATTGGCGTACTTGTAATAACTTGTTGAGCCACCTCAGCTCAACCTTGTATAATTATTTAGTATCCTGGAATTTTGTATCAAGGAATTGTCCATCAGCAAGAAGTATTCTTTCTTGCTGGTTTAAATAAAAGGTCGGTCTTTCGGTAATTATTTTACTGAAAGGTCGGTCCTGACAACCTTGGTATCAGAGCCAGGCTGACTGTAGGAAGCCACTAGGTGCGCTCGCTAATCAGTTATTAGCGAATAATTGCTATTCAGCATTTTTACATCTGTAGCAATTTTCTGTTGGTCATCATAAATTTATGATTTGACTGTTCGGAACGTTTGTCTACTTTTGTAGATGGCCAGCAACGACTGTGATGCACAGGTGTTCGCCAACATTCCTGAGGGGTTTGTCAAGCTCCTCTTAGCCATCACCAAAGTCGCGATTGGGCCATCAACCCGTCCAGAGTTTACACTCTACCATCACAAGCTCAACGACAGCGTGTCAATGCACCAGGCCGTGGTGCACTTCAAGGGAGGGCGTTCTGAAGCGCGCCACCTCCGATTTGTGGGCAGAGCCATGCCTACGGAGAGGCATGCCATGCAAATGGCTGCCCGTGAGGCGATAGCTCGTCTCTGTGACATCCTTCCATCAATGAAGACTCGTCGCTACCGTTACCTCCCATGCCACGTGCCCTACACTTGCCACTACGCATTTGCTTGCGCAAATGGGGAGCGTGATGAAGCCATTGAATCAATGGTTGAATACCTCAAGGCACTTGAGGCAGCCTTTGATAATCTTGTGGACGACTTGGTGGCTACTCGTATGGAATTGGTCCAGAGTGGCTCCGCCAACAGGAGGGAGCTACTCCATACTGCGCCACCAATGACATTTGTCTCGTCCGCCGCATCCTATGCAACTTCCATCTTAGCCACCGCTCGTCGTCTGCCTATCACTGAGGAGTTTGACCAGGTCATTGCTCCTACCCCAGTCAGAGCTGCACCGCCTGCCGCACCTGCATCAACACCTCGTACCCATGCTCCGCGTCTGGAGCCTATTAGTTAGGAGGAAGTTGAGTCTCCATCACCACTGGGCCTTACCCTCGGCAGGCCGAGGGAAATCTTCAACATCTCCGACTAGTGCGCTATTCCGCGACGCACTGTGCTCGCTTGTATTATGTGTGTGTTATGTAAAATAGGTTGATAGGAGTAGTCTGTTTGCGCATCATGTAGGATCTTGGAGGAGTGCACTAGCATAAATAACATGCCAGGATGTGTACGCACACCCTGAGTGACGTATGTATAATTAGAACCCGCATGTAAGATATGTACTAAGCGGTCCTTCTCCGTGCGCAATCCAGCAGTTTATTTAAAAAAAACCTCTTTGGAGCTCGTGTTTTGTTGCTTTTGCAAATCTTGATTTATTTTGCTAGTCGGTTTTTCTCATGAGTTCTGCAATAATACCCCAGAGTAAGAAATGACTCGTCCCTGGAAGCGTTCCATGCCAAGTCCGCCAGAGGAAAATTATGGCACGCAGACATACAACAATTTCACATAGGGGCAGTCAAGTCAGCAGGGCAGCGAAACAATATTTTCTCAAGTGTGCTGTCTTTACGAGCAAAGTCGGCAACAACACCAAGAAATGATGAACCATGTCATTAACATGGGAAATCACCGTGAGCCATACCAGCAGCACTCAAAATTATCTGAATTCCAGAAGACACATCTAACAACGTCTTCGCACACAGACAAACCTCTTGAGGCCGATGATTGGCTCCGAGATATTGAAAGCAAATTAATTGTGGCACAATGCTTAGATCGTGAAAAGGTACTTTACGCACCACATTATCTTGTTGGAGCAGCCGCGTCGTGGTGGGAAAATTTTCTGCTTATGCACCCCAACATAAATGATATCACCTGGGAAGATTTCAAGGAAGGCTTTCATGGGGCACACATCCCTAAGAGCATTATGAAGATCAAGAAAAGAGAATTTGATGACCTCAAGCAAAGGGGCATGACAGTACCTGAGTACAACAAGCAGTTTACGCAATTATCCCGTTATGCCAACGAAGAGCGTATGACCAAAAATAAGAAGATGGAAAAATTCCTAGACGGACTGGCACCAGCACTAAAATGCCAGTCAGTCGTACACACTTTTCCAGATTTCAAGACATTGGTGGACAAAGCTATTACGTTGGAGAATGAACGTCACAGTCTGGAAGACATTCACAAGAGAAAAAGGGATCAGACCAACCACCCTCGCAACAATAGAAATAAGGTAAACTTCCAGAAAAATGGGGCAAACAAACACATGACAAATGACACACGCCCAAGCAAGAATTTTCATGCAAGGGACAAGGATTTCACCTATCGCCCAGGTGTTACCTGCTATGCATGTGGAGAAGAGGGACACTATGCTAAACAGTGCCCAAAGCCAAGAAACTCATCATCGAAGCCTAACAGCAATGGAAACAATTCCGCGCCCAAGCGTAACAACTTCAACCCCAATAACAACCACAAGAAAGGCCACCTGAACCATGTGACCAAGGAGCAAGCACAGGATGCCCCGTATATCATACTCGGTACGTTCCCTATCAACACAATACCTACCACGGTTTTGTTTGATTCTGGAGCTTCTCATTCGTTCATTTCAAAGAGTTTTGCTTTGCAACACGGTTTTCCAATATTTCCCTTGGGAAAGTCAATGACCATCAAGTCCCCCGGAAGTAAGCAGATCACTCAGAATTACTGCCAAGGTTTGACCATTGAAATTGAAGGGTTAAGGTTTCGCGCAAACCTCATCGTGTTGGAAAACAAGGGACTGGATATTATCCTGGGTATGGACTGGCTAACCACCAATAAAGGATTTATCGACTGCTTCAACCGGACTGTGATTCTTACTCATCATCACGGAAAGACAATAAGAGTCGCAGCTCAAGAAAGACCAGTATCGCGGCAACCAAAATAAAACAAGGTAGACACTTCTGAGTTAAGCAAAGTTCCAGTGGTATGTGAATTTCCGGACGTATTTCCCGAAGGACTACCGGGCATGCCACCAGACAGAGAGATAGAATTCATCATTGAGCTAGCGCCTGGAACCACCCCCATATACAAAAAGCCGTACAGAATGGCACCATCCGAGTTGGTTGAACTAAAGAAACAAATCAAGGAATTTCTGGACAAAGGATTTATATGGGCCAGCTCCTCACCTTGGGGATCGCCGGTATTATTTGCCAAAAAGAAGGATGGGACTATGAGGTTGTTTATAGACTACCGAGCGCTCAACATGGTCACAATCAAGAACAAATATCCGATGCCACGGATAAATGATTTATTTAACCAGCTCGCGCAAGCCAAGGTTTTCTCAAATGTTGACTTAAGGTCAGGTTATCATCAATTGAAAGTACGAACAGAAGATATCCCGAAAACAGCATTCACCTCCAGATACGAACTTTATGAATTTACAGTAATGCCGTTTGGACTGACCAAAGCCCCCGCATATTTCGTCCACCTCATGAACAAAGTATTTATGAAATTCATGACAAATTTGTGGTGGTATTTATTGATGATATCTTGGTATATTCAAAAACACCGGAAGAACATGCTGAACACCTCCGCATTGTACTGGGAGAATTAAGGAAACACCAACTCTATGCCAAATTCAGCAAATGTGAATTTTGGTTGAGGCAAGTGGGTTTCCTAGGACACGTATTGACGCAAGAGGGAGTTGCTGTGGACCCAGATAAAGTCAAGGCTGTACTTGGTTGGAAGTCACCAGCCAGTGTAACGGATATACGAAGTTTCCTCGGTATGGCCGGATACTACAGAAGGTTTATTGAAGGATTTTCCACCATAGCCAAACCAATGACACAGTTACTCAAGAAGGATAACAAATTCGTATGGACCGAAGCATGTGAGAAAAGCTTCCAAGAACTCAAAAAGAAGTTAACAACAGCCCCAGTATTGATCGTACCAGACATACACAAGAGTTTTGAAGTATATTGCGACGCATCCCGAAAAGGCCTCGGATGCGTACTAATGCAAGAAGGCAAAGTAGTCGCCTACGCTTCATGGCAACTGCGAAAACATGAAGAAAATTACCCTACTCACGATTTGGAGTTAGCACCAGTCATTCATGCACTCAAGGAGTGGCGGCACTTTTTGCTTGGTAATCGCTATGAAATATATACAGACCATAAGAGCCTTAGATATATTTTCACGCAGCCAGAACTCAATTTACGACAACGACTCTGGCTGGAACTGGTAAAAGATTATGACATTGGTATCCACTATCACCCAGGAAAAGCAAAGTGGTAGCAGATGCTCTCAGCCGTAACCCCAGCCCGAACAGCAGCAGCCTACAGAACCTGAGATCCGAATTTCGGCGAGAGTTCGCCAAACTCAACCTAATGATGGTCACTGAAGGCAAAGTGTCAAATCTGGAAATACAGCCTACACTAATAGAACAAATAAAGAAGGCTCAGCATGGATAGCCCATCATCGAAGGGATAAAAAGAAAAGTAAGTCAGGGCAAGGCCTCAGAATTCACCATAGACAGTGAGGGAATATTATGGTTCGGAAACAGACTTTGCGTACCAAATAGCAACGACCTTAAACAACAAATTCTAGCAGAAAGCCACACTGCTCCATACTCAATCCACCCTGGAGGGACAAAAATGTACAAGGACATTCAGGAAAGATTTTGGTGGCACGGCATGAAAAGGGATATAGCCACATTTATTGCATGCTACGATTCATGTCAATGCATTAAAGCCGAGCACCAAAAACCCGCAGGACTCCTACAACCAAACAAGATACCAGAATGGAAATGGGACGATATTGGAATGGATTTTATTGTTGGACTACCACGGTCACAACACGGTAATGATGCCATATGGGTCATCACAGATAGACTGACCAAGGTAGCACACTTCATACTAGTCATGACAACCCACACCACCCAAAAGCTTGCCAAGCTTTACCTCGCCCGTATAGTATGCCTACATGGGGTTCCAAAGACTATAATGTCCGACAGAGGCACTCAGTTCGTCTCCAAATTTTGGGAACAGTTGCAACAAGCCCTCGGAACGCAACTAATGTTCAGTACAGCTTATCACCCTCAGACTGGAGGACAAACGGAACGAGTAAATCAAATACTTGAAGACATTCTAAGGGCATGTGTCCTCACATATGGGACCAGTTGGGAGGCAAGCTTACCATATGCCGAGTTTGCATACAACAATAGTTACCAAGCCAGCCTGCAGATGGCACCATTCGAAGCCTTGTACGGACGAAGATGTCGTACTCCATTAAACTGGTCGGAAACAGGGGACAGTCGTATATTCGGCCCAGATATGTTAGAAGAAGCTGAGGAAAGAGTAAAAATAATACGGGATTGACTCAAAACAGCCCAAAGCCGACAGAAGAGCTAATACAATCGAAAGCATCGGGAAATAAGTTTTGAGCCCGGTGAAAACGTATACTTACGTGTATCACCTATGAGAGGGCTGCAACGATTCAAGGTCAAAGGGAAACTAGCACCCCGGTTCATCGGACCCTTTCGTATAATTGCACGGAGAGGCACAGTAGCTTACCAACTGGACCTTCCCAAGGAACTGTCAGACGTCCACGACGTGTTCCACGTCTCGCAGCTACGAAAGTGTGTAAGCAACCCGGAGAAGCATGTGTCACACGAAAACCTTGACGTGCAACCAGATCTCACCTACCGGGAACACCCAGTAAATTTTTTGGAGGAGTCTGAAAGGAGAACCCGTTAGAAGACTATTGAATTTCTCAAGGTTTAGTGGAGTAATCACACAGAGGATGAGGCAACATGGGAAAGAGAAGATTTCTTTCGGACAGAACACCCACACCTATTTGAGGATCAGCTGAAATCTCGGGGGCGAGATTTTTCCTAAGGGGGTAGGTGCTGTAACACCCCAAATTTTTGGGTTTGGTTTTTCTTCCAAAACTTTTGTTCTTTTGGAAGGGGTTGTTTGATCTGCTCTTGAAACCCCTTTTAAAATCTCTTCTGGCCAAAGTTTGTGTGTTTTTCTCAAGCTTGGTTTTTGGTCTTGAAAGATTCTTCTGGTGTTAGCTCAACACAAGTCTTTTTCTTAGAGATTTGGTTGATTCTTCTCCTTCTTGATTTAAACTCCATAGGTTTAACCTTGGGCTTATCTTCCTCTCCAACCTTCATCTTGCCATGACCCCAACAGAAATATTTCTCTCCAAGACCCCCTCCACACCTTAAGACAAGTCTCTCACTAATTCCAGTAAGTTTTGACCTTATTGGAATTTTCCTCTATTTATTTTACTCCAAAAACAATTTCTGTCTTTTATAATGGACCTTGGTGATTTACAAAGCAACCACCATATCCATCTTGTTGGTTGTTTCCAAACTAAGTTCCCTAGTTAGTCCTTAGCACCCACAACCTAGATCCATCTTGTTTCACTGGTCCACAGTTCAAAATTTTCAAATTTCACCTGCTGCAAGTTTGGACCAGATTTACAAAATTTGGTGAAATTCATATTTATCTTCTTCCAAAAATTCTGTGAAAATTCAGGCAGCCTCTAGATGCATCAAGAGGCCACTCCACCAAATATCAACCCCAGAACATTTCCCACATGCGAGAATCATTTCATTGAACACCTGGCATGCACTGTGCTGTCAGGTTCAGAAACTGCTAACCGAAGATTCACTGTCGACAGTGCAGTTCGTCAGTTCGTCAGAGCCGCATCGACAATCTCGCCAGTGCGTGCCTTGGATCGACGCACACTGCACCTCCTGCTTATCCAACGCGCCGCACGCTTGCTTGGCCGCTTTTGGGCGTCGGTGGCGCCCTGGCCCGACCACGCCGACGACTTCCACGGCTACAGAACCGCCCGTGGCGGCTGGCAGAAAGCATCCTGCAGCTCGACGCCGTTTGGCGCCGCCCAAGTCACCCCATCGCTCCGCGTGGCCTTCTCAACTGCCAGCGTATGCCTGCAGCACCGTTGCCGTGGCCTGGCGCGCGTAGAGTGCGTTCTCTGCCGCCGACGTGCCGCACGGCCGTTCCATCGAGGGCAGCACATAATCATCCCTCCCCTGCTGAGTTAGGCACAGGAATGGAACCAGTACATCTCCTAGTCGATGCTCAAGCCCCTAAACCCATCGTCCAGCCACTGCATCGCCGTAATCGCTCGTCGGACTTATCCCGTTCACGGCAACCGCCTCGGGCCGGCTATATAAAGCACCCCGAACTCGTTCTCGAGCCCGCACACCTCCACCATCTCCCTAGACTGCGCCCAGCCTCTGGAAGAACCTCGAGGGGCCCTTCTTCTCCAACTCCGACCAACTCCTTCCGCCTCGGGCTGCAGCAGCGTTCTCTCCAGTGAGGACTCCTCCGCCGCCCTGGACTCGAGCGTAGCACCCTGGCACCTACCTAAACCTAACCCCCACTCCAATTTGAGCCCAGAGATCCTCTCCGACGAGGCCCACGACCACCCGAGCCACCGTCCGCCGGAGACAGGGTCACCGCCGACGTGGGGCTCGTGATACGTCCAAAACGTATCTATAATTTCTGCTTGCTCCATGCTTCTTTTGTGTGATATTGCTATGATATTGATGCACTTCCATACACTTTTGATCATATTTGGACTAACCTATTAACTCAGTGCACCACAGTGCCAGTTCCTGTTTTTTGCTATTTTTCTATTTCAGGTTTCCCCCATATTAAAAGTGCCCAAAAAATTCCGGGAAAAATACAGGAAAAATCTGCGTACAGGAAGCTTCGAGAAAAACCAAAGCGGGGCCAGAGGGGAGCCAGGGGTGGCCCAGGCGGCCACCTGGCGCGGCCCCACCCCTGGCCGCGCCAGGGGGGCGCCTGGGGCCCCCTCTCCGCCTCTGGTGACCCCCCTTCGCATATATATTCCTCGCGTCCCGAAACCCTCGAGGACGGAACCCTTTTTCGCGATCTCGCCTCTGTTCCGCCGCCGCCGCACTTCCAAGATTGAGAGCATCAGGAGAACTCTTCCCGGCACCCTTCCGGAGGGGAGAACCACCACCGGGAGCTTCTCCACCACCATGGACGCTTCCCGGATGAGTCGTGAGTAGTCCACCTTGGACCATGGGTCCATGATCAGTAGCTATGTGATGTTATCCTCCCCTCTTTGTTCTTCATGGTTTAGACCTCGTGAGCTGCCCTACATGATCGAGGCACATATGTAATCTTTATGCTGTTGCTCTGCTGAGTTTGCTGGGATCCGATGGATTATGAGATTATGTTCATATTGTGTGTGAGTAATATATTTGATTCACCTCTTTTATATTTATGTTCTTGAGTAATTCTTGCATGTTCTCCATTGCTGTTTATTGCTTTGGCCGAGTAGTAGGTAGTAACTCCAAGAGGGAGCGTTATGCTTGATTGTGGGTTCATGCCCCTTGATGACTAGCTTGAGTGACAGAAACATGAGTCTAGGGGATGTGTTGTCGCCACAAGGGGGAAAACAACGGTGCTTGTACTTGCGGGTGCAAGGATTGTTTACTTTATGCAAAGTTCTATTAATGCAGTTATCTGTTGCTTTGAGTTTACACTTTGGGTGGGATTCGCAACTTAATACCAGGGAGATGTTCTGGATAGATATCTCAAGGTGGATGATTAGTAGTAGATGCAGATGGATTTCGGTCTACTTGCCTTGGCGTACCGCCCATGCTTTTGAGCCTCTACCTTTCCTTGCAGCATAGTTAGCATTGGTTTGCGCACATAATCCTGTCAATTGCCCAGCTGTAATTTGTTTACCTCGCTTTGCTGTTTTATCGTCTTTTGGGAGAGAGACATCACTAGTGAACATCATGGGACCCCGGTCCATATTACCATCACTGATCACACCCGCTATTTACTTCCTGTTCTTATTTCCTAGTTGCAGTCATACCTATCATTATTATCTCTTGTGTTTGATCCTTTGTAAACAACAAGGCCGGAGGGATTGACAACCTCTCTGTACTCGTTGGGAGCAAAGTTATTTGTATCTGTGTGCAGGTCCTGTCAACCGCTAAGTTTATGGCGCCATTGACACCTTCTTGTCGACCTTCGGAGTCTCACGGGATTCGATCCTTGGTATCTTTGCCAAGGGAAACTTGCTGCTACGCTACATCTCAAACCTTCCACTTAGGGTAACCAACGAGGGGCGAGAAGCCATCAAGCAAAGTTTCTGGCGCCGTTGCCTGGGACTCCACTCTTCAAGATAGGGGAGTTGCACGCTATCTTTTATCTTAGCTTTTTAGTCTTGTTAGTTTACCTTTTAGTTTTGCTTTAGTGTCCCTTACCAAAAATCACAAAAATAGTTATCTTGCTTTTAGTTGGCATTATGTCTGGCCCTTTTGCCTTTGGTGAGGCAGAAGTGCTCACCTTTAAACAAAGAGGTGGTGAAACTCTAAAAGATGCTTGGTATAGAATTAATGATTCTAAAAAAAGAGCCACCAAGAAGCAATCTACTACTATCCTGCTTAGAAATTTTTATGTTGGAATTACTTCTTGGAATAGGTTTATTTTAGATTCTGCTATCAATGGAAATTTCCTAGAAGCCCCAGTTTGGGAATCTCTTAGTATTATGGAAAATCTTGTTGGAAATCCCCCTATTGTTAGCATACAAGAGGACATTACCCTAGCTCACATTATGAAAAAACTTGAAAAGATAGAGCTAGAGATGCCAAGCATTAATAAGATAAATGAGTTGAACCGTAAGATCCAAGGGAATTTGAATAGGCTTGATAGCTCCATGCATAAAATTCTCAAAACTTTGGAGACCATCAAATCCCATGACTTGGATTCTTCTAGGATAGACAAGATTGAGGAAATCTTTGACACTTTAGGAACTATTTTCTCCTCAATCAAAGCCAAAAAGGTAGAAACTCCGGCAAAGAAGGAACCTAAGTTCGTTTACGTTCCAAAGGCTCCTCGTTCCAAAAGTAATCCATCTATTGCCAAAGGGGTTGAAACTATGAAAACTTTGGAAGAAATACCTCTCTTTGATAAATTTATAAATGAATCTCCCATTGACTTTCCACCTTTTGGTTTTCTCCCTAGAAGTATCTTTACTAGGCCTTTATTTGAAAGTCCTCTTAAGACTAGTTGTACTATTGAAGTGTCAGGACCCCGATCCTAAGTCACACAGGTCTAGCCTGTAACACATCATATCACTTTGCGGCCTCACGCACGGTATCCCCACGGGTGCCACCTTACCTGGCCCGGGACCGTTTGCGCATTTTGGCACACGTATATGATAGTGTCGCTAGCATCCATATGACAGAGAACCCGGGCCGACATGACCAGTTATAAACCAAAAGTGGCACTAAATTACAGAGACAGGCATACATGACCCAGCAACGAACGTGTCGGTCATCAACGTATGAACCCAAGTCGTAGCAAGCTACAAGGACTTAAAGGAACAACGCGTGACATTTCCCCTAAGGGACAGACACAGGAACGAAGAAGGACACATGCCGGCCAGCCTAAGTGTTCCGGAGCAGTAGTAAGCTACCAAGGCTCAGTGGAAGCACTAGGAGACATTTCCCTGTAAGATGGGCTACCAAAGTTAAACAACTAGGTGTCGGATCCCACACATAGCAATACACATTACACGTACGCATAACATGCAAGCATGTGTTGTACAACAAGGCATCACAACATAACTCAACAACTCATATAGATAAAGGCCCAGAAGAGCCATCATAGCATTTATTACAATCAGAGGTCACATGACCAACATACAGAGCATACAGGCAACGGAAGCATAACATGTCTGAGTACAGACAACTACAAATGAAAAAGACTGAGAAGCCTGACTATCTACAAGATCCTACAAGGGTACAAGATCGTAGCTGAGGTAACAAGCTAAACGTCGAAGTCCACGCGGAACCACTAGCGAGACTGAAGTCTCTCTGCAAAAACATAAATTAAGCAAACATGAGTACAAAGGTACTCAGCAAGACTTACATCAGAACTAGCTACATATGCATTAGTATCAACAAGGGGTGGTGGAGTTTGACTGCAGCAAGCCAGCTTTGACTCGGTGGCTATCCTAAACTACGACTGCAAGTAACTCTTTTGAGGTGGCGCACACGAGTCCACATATTCACCAATCAATACACCACTATGGATCCGCTCCCGTCTCCCTACGAGAAGGCCATCCATAGCACTCACGCTTATCTTGCGTGTTTTAGAGTATCCACTTTCACTTGTCTATGAACTGTAATAGGCAACCCAGAAGTCCATTTCCGCGGACACGGCTATTCGAATAGATTATATATAACCCTGCAGGGGTGTACTTCTTCACACACGCTCTCACCACTTACCGCCGTTTACACGACATGTACTCGGCAACCTTCAAGCGGAGGCCCAGCGAGGGTGTCGGCCACGACCTGACTAACCACACAAGTCTCTCGTCTAGGTTTATCGCCTATTTGGGTTCCATCCGTGGGGAGATCCGGCCGGGGTGTCGCTCACGGCCCCAAACGATGTGTACAGGGTTCCCGCATCACCAAACGGGCAATCGGTACACCGTGCCACGTACCTGCCGCGTCACAGCCCACCCCGAGGGTCAGCACTGCGCACGACCTCCAGTAAACTACAAACACCAGAAACTAGTTGCAACTCCTGGACATAGATCATGTTGATTAATAAGTCGAGAGAGTCAATTAAAGATCCCAATGTGTGGTAGTAGCTGTTTCATGGACCAACCAACACAGAACTCAGTTCCTGAGGACGGCTGCAATGAGACAACCCACCATGTACTCCTACATGGCCTCTCATCGCTACCTTTACCAAATCGTGTTCACACACTTAGCTCTTAACAGTAGGACATGTTCACCACATTCCAATTCATCCCCGATGAATCAGACCTGACACAACTCTAAGCAATAGCAGGCATAACCAGAAAGCATGAATGAGTAGGCACAACATGGCTCAAACAACTCCTACTCATACTAGTGGGTTTCAACTATTTACTGTGGCAATGACGGGTCATGCAGTGGAAAAGGGTTCAACTACCGCAGCAGGTAACAGTTGAAGCGTTGTTGTCCTAATGCAGTAAAAGTGAGTAAGAGCGAGAGAGTGGGATTGTATCAGAATGCTCAATGGGGTTTTGCTTGCCTGGCACTTCTGAAGATATCAATGAGTCTTCATCGGTGTCATCGAACTCATCGTCGGAACGTCGTCTACTGAGAGGGGACAAAACCGACAAACAGAGAAAGAACACAATAAATGCAATGCAACAATATGATGCATGAACATGACATGGCAATATGTTGTGGATTGAGCTAATGCAACTAGCAACACAATTAAATGAAGTTGGCTTGAACCCAAGATTCAAATTCAAACTCCATATGTGATTATTTAAATGCCATTTAATTGATTTGACCTGATCAGCAGGTTTAACTTCTTCAAACATGCATGAAAATGCCATAAACAGATTCCTTGAATTTTTCTAATCATTTTTCATATATAAATTATTTTCATCTGAGCTATAGTTTATTTTCTATGATTTTTAGAAGTTTTGGCTATTTTCTGAAATAAATAAATCATTTATGATTTATTTAAAATTCCAGAAACACTTATTGCGTCAGCATGACGTCACTGTGATGTCAGCAGTCAACAGAGGCTGGTCCAGGTCAAACCTGACGTGTGGGGTCCACACGTCAGTGACACAGTAGTTAAACAAGCTTAACTAAACTTAACAAAAGATTAAACTAAACTAAATAGGCACAGGGGCCCACATGTCAGTCTCTCAGGGTCTAACTAAAATTAGTTTTAAACTAAACAAATTAGACAGGGGGCTGACCCCACGTGTCAGTGACTCATAGAGCTAAGCACCGTAGTTAGCACTTAATTAACAACCTAAACTAATACTAATCAACGGCCGGCCCCACATGTCATGGACACAGGGGGAGGGGGTCCAGCCGTGGTCAAGGTGGTCAAACCCACCGGCGGCTCGACGCCGGCGAGGCCAAATGTGGCGGCGGTGCTCGGAAATCGCCCCCCGGTGACCATTTGGACGGCGGCTTGGTGCTACGCGTAGCTGGGGAGCTCGCGCATCTAGTGGAGGCGACGGTGTGTGCTGGGGTGGCCGGAGCTCGTCGGAAACGAGCTCGCGGCGGCGCTGGAGTTCGGGCTCCGTCGAGCTAGGCGCTGCGGGGCTCGGGGAGATGAGCGAGGAGGTGCTACGGGCTTCTACGGGGGCGGTGAAGACGATGCCGTGCTTGGAATCAAACCAACGTGGCTGTGGCCACGACGGCGACGTGCGGTGGCGGCGGCGGGTACGGTAAGAAAGGGGGCGACGGCTACGGCGAGTTGCAGGCTACGGGGACAGGGGAAACGACGGAGAAGCTCACTGCGATGCCGAAGAGGAGGTCATCGAGCCCGGGGAGGTCCTGGTGGTGCCGAATCGACGGCGAGGCCGTCGATGGCCGAAGGTTGAGGACGAGCGCGGTGATGGCGAAGCAGAGCCTCCCGGCGTCCCGTAGCTCAGTGGAGAGGACCAAGAGGACGCGGCGGAGCTCTCGGGCATGGCGCTGCAGCGAGGGGGCGATGGTGGCCGCGGTGGTGACGAGCGGCGGCGACGGCTCCGTTCGGTCGCGAGAGGGAGAGAGAGCAGAGGAGAGGGGGAGAAGCACGGGGAGGGTCGTGGGGGTTCTAGGGTGTCGTGGCGTTCATCCAGGGCGTCGGGGAGGAGGCAGGCAGGCTGGAGGTGGCCGGCGCGTGGCTGCGGGCGCCGGGCACACGCCCTCGTCCTTCTGTCACGAGGAAGACGACAGGGGGAGGACCAGGTGGGCTGGGCCGCACAGTACCGGCCGGCCAGGCTGGACAGGTAAGCCTTTCCTTCTATTTTAATTCTGTTTCTGTTTTCTATTTTGTTTCTGTTATTCTATTTTGTTATTTTGTTCTGGGCTTTATTAAAAAATACTTAGACACACTTAAAAATCATGAAACCAAGCATGGCTACTGTTTAGAATAAACCCAACAGTAAACATTTTAGTTTATGATTATTTGAGCATTTAAAATAATATATAAAATTTAAATGCCCAAATGCAAATAGGATATGGTTTAATTCAAAATCCAGAATGGTCCTAGAAATATGTGCAACATTTTTGGCAGAGGTTTTTAACCAATCCAAAAATGATGAACTTTTCCAAGGGGCATTTTGGGTTCATTGAAAAAGATTTTAATTTGAGACTAGTTAAATTCATTTAATGCTAGGGTTTGATCATCCCCATTTCAGGTTTCCTTTGAAAATAAACATGATGCAACATACAGGTGCTATCCTAGGGCAAGGTGAAGTTGGGGATGTGACAACTCACCCCCACTAAACAAGAATCTCGTCCCGAGATTCAAGCGTAGGGTAAGAAATCAGAGGGGACACTAACTAACACGATCTTCATGATCCAGTTTTCCTCCTCGAAATTGTTGATTCATTGCATCATGTAGATCTTGACATCTTGATTTCAAAGCTTCATCCAACACGACAACAAAGGAACGTGGATTGTACAAGATTTGATCTTCTCGAAGTTCGAGCAATTCAAGATCAACTCATGGATTGAGACGTCGACACATCTCTTGAGCTGAGACACGGAGTACACCTCCAGGGGGATGGAGTGAAACAAATGATGAAGGTTCACCTGATGGCAATAATTCCACACCTAAGAAGATGGTGATTGATAGCACCAGACGGGGCACCTTAGAGAAGGTGACTCGTAGAGTTATTCCCTTAAGTGGCAAAAAGAATTACTTTTGATATAGAGAACATTGAAATTCCCTATACCAGCCTAAGGCAAACACAATCGATCGTTTGACGGAGTCCAAAGGAATGACATTCTCCATCTAGAATGGATGATGTGGACTGCCTTGTAAAAGACAATGCAAGGGATGATTTTGCTTATCATCGGAAATGGATGGAACCTATGGTAGGACCACTTTTGAAGATAATCCTGAACAGCAGATGTTGGGAATGGCAACCCATGGAAAATTGGCACATTGGCGGTGCAAACTGGGAACAAAATGCAAATGCTGGGAGTGATTCCGGTAACTGGGGTGAAACCCAACAGTAGAGATTAAATCTACTCTTTGAGAGTGTATTAAATAATCAAGAACACTGGAAGCAATCCCGGTTAGTGTCGAGGATAACACCTGGTGCTTGTGCGTGCTCTCAAGAACTTGAGTATTCCCATATTTATCAAGGTTTTACCAATATCCGTGTCAAGGATCCTGGCAACACCACATACTACCATGAGGAATAGCGAGGGACAATGCAGATGCAAAGGAAGATAACATTTCTCAGATTTCACCTTAGCGGAGTTAAGGCAAAATCTGGATGATCGACCGAGAGACATTTAGCACTCCGCTTCTAATGTTCTCCTTGGTGTACTAGGTACCACGGTCAATGCTTAAAAGCATCAGCATGGCCATCAAGTAAAGGTCGGACTTCGGGAGCACAAAAAGTCCATAAGGAACAAGTAGGGAGTAATTCCTACGAAATCCTTATGGGGAGGTGGCCAACTTCTTCAATCAAGATACTACATCAATAGGTCTTCCGGCTGGGAGGGTTGGCCACGACATCCACTTTACCGGTTATCGAGAGACCAATATTATAGTTCTTGGGAAATGCTCCAACCATCATAGCTGTCTGAGATTCAGTTCTGGTTGGTGTCAGGATATTCCAGACTCATCGAGTCTAGAAGGAAAAATGAAAGTTTACAACACAAATCGACGAGATGGCGTTGCGAGATTCTCGGGCGGTGAACTACGATAGCAAACTCCAAAACATGAGCTGGTTCTGCTACAAACCTGTGAACACGTTGTCCAAGACAAGCATGACCACATAGCAGTCTTATGATAAAACACTACCGAGTTCTGGTTGGGAACCATCGTCTAGGATATCGAAGTCCTTACATAAGTCATATGATTAGCTATTATGATGGAACTTTTCTCCTTGAACAAATCAATCAGTGGCTTGGTGTGCTAAGGATACATATGGAATGAAGATGATCAGTCTATTAGACCATGGGATACTTCGCACGTATGCATGACTGAATTGGGATGATTCTAGGGAAGTAAAACAAGCTTTCTCAATTTCACGGTGACAACTTGCATCAAATGCACATGAATTAGAGGAAGTCACTTCTTTCTTCCGTACATATGCTTCACGAACAGGTCATGAAGATAATGCTTATAAAAGTTTCCAATACTAGCTGGATGTTCAACATAGATCATGGAGAAGATAACAATGTTGCTGATGGGCTCAACAACAATTCATCCAGGTTTCCATATAGATGGAATTCCATGACAATGTGAACAAAGTGATAGCATTGGTCAGACCCAGAGACATAACGGTGTATACTCGAGGGATCAACCACGAGTAAGACAACATTATGAACATCGTTGGTTTTGATTTGATTTGCCCATACTCAAATCAAAGTTTTGATATGACAATAGGTCCAACAACTGATCACAGGGACCAATTGATGAAGATATCATCTATCTTCAACACACACACAAAAGGTATCCCTTGGAAGGAACTAAGTCAGGCAAGCTTTTATCTTCCAACTCTCCAAGTTGTCGTTTAGCTTAACCAACTAGCTCAGGGTATCCAACACAGATTCTTGGAGAAAGGGTGGTTTAGAGAGAAACCAACTTGATCATGAGCTCAACATAACGGTCAGGGAACAACCTGGTAATACTTCTGGGAAGATAACCAGAAAATCACGATCCGCCGATATGTTTCTAAGCTCGAGAACAATCTTCCTTTTCAGGGCAACACGATATGATCAAATGAGCAAGGACTTAGCAAAATCCTAACTCATCAATCAACGAGGGCACCAGAAAAATGGACTAGGTAGCACGGTCAATCTTAGAATGGTGATTAGCAACCAACACACTAAGAATGAAATTGTTGTCCTTTAACCGCCAAGCAACGAGATTGCTAGGGGTATTGAATTCACACATCACAATTCACCTGTCGGTCTTCCGGCTACGATAACACGGAGACCGAGGAATGAACGACAATGGCGAGAAGTATCACCTTATCAAAAGTTCATAGGATGATGTGCAATTCCCATGACATTCTTGACATAAAGATGGTAATATTCCAAGATAGAACAGATTAGAAGCTGGATTAACATTCTTCATCTGCAGAGTACAACTTCTTTGACCCAATCCTGGATATGGATAAGGTACTGGAGTTTATTTCTCCTAGTCATTCCAGAATAGAATGGCTTGACAGACCACAAGAGTAAAAGGCATCGATGAACACGAGTGCACAACTACTCCTGACTATCAACTGATAGACGAAGGTCATAAAACAACTGAGAAGGGACAACTCAAAGGAACATATATCTTTTTGAGTTGTGGATGCATAGGTTAGTATGTCGAACGAGTTCCACATATTCCTTTCGGATAACCCATGTAGAAAGGTAGGACTGGCAGAGTCACAATATGAATGGAGTACCACTCAAGAGCACTCGTGTTGTGATCTTTGGTTCAGAAGAACTTCTGCCATGATGGTTCATGGTATTTGGAAGAAGGATATACCACGGACCTCGAGGACTATCACAAGGTTACTAATATCCTAAAGGAACGAGCAAATACTACCAACATGAAGTAGGTAGAAAGAATCTTGGGTTCAAGAACCCAGGAGTAGAATGCCTACTAACTAAATGGCATCACGGGATGCTTTCGAGAATGACGGCCAGAATCATCACACTGAGGATACAAGTATTGTTGCATTACTGGGTGATCTTCTAAGACACCTAGGGTCATAATAATAAGTCCAACCATTTGTCAAGGTAACAAAGTACCTCAACACAGCGACTAGTGTGGTTAATCTGGCCCAAAGGGGCATCGGGACAGGAAGAAGGGATTTGCAAATGCATCAGACTATTAGAAACCTGGGTTGACTCGGACAGCATAACAGCTGCAAATGCTCGAAAATACTTTTGAGATCCAAGCAAAAAGGGTAGCATATCCACTTAACATCATAATGTCAAGGTTCTGAGACCAACAGTTGAACAAACAGAAGTAGTAGAAACTGAACTGAGGGTTGAATCCACAATAACGTGATCCTGATAAATAGAATGAGAATCCTAGTTCTTAATCCCCGTAGAAAGAAGAAGGTGACTCAGATCAGAAGGTCATAGGGTAAAGGAGTAAAAAGAGCCTTACGTTCCCTTCCACAAACAATTCCCTTACATAACTAAAGAATTCCTAGACACGACTTCGACCAGTTTGGCTTACTAATCCTACAGGCAGTCAGGCTCTCATACCAAAGCTGTCAGGACCCCGATCCTAAGTCACACAGGTCTAGCCTGTAACACATCATATCACTTTGCGGCCTCCCGCACGGTATCCCCACGGGTGCCACCTTACCTGGCCCGGGACCGTTTGCGCATTTTGGCACACGTATATGATAGTGTCGCTAGCATCCATATGACAGAGAACCCGGGCCGACATGACCAGTTATAAACCAAAAGTGGCACTAAATTACAGAGACAGGCATACATGACCCAGCAACGAACGTGTCGGTCATCAACGTATGAACCCAAGTCGTAGCAAGCTACAAGGACTTAAAGGAACAACGCGTGACATTTCCCCTAAGGGACAGATACAGGAACGAAGAAGGACACATGCCGGCCAGCCTAAGTGTTCCGGAGCAGTAGTAAGCTACCAAGGCTCAGTGGAAGCACTAGGAGACATTTCCCTGTAAGATAGGCTACCAAAGGTAAACAACTAGGTGTCGGATCGCACACATAGCAATACACATTACACGTACGCATAACATGCAAGCATGTGATGTACAACAAGGCATCACAACATAACTCAACAACTCATATAGATAAAGGCCCAGAAGAGCCATCATAGCATTTATTACAATCAGAGGTCACATGACCAACATACAGAGCATACAGGCAACGGAAGCATAACATGTCTGAGTACAGACAACTACAAATGAAAAATACTGAGAAGCCTGACTATCTACAAGATCCTACAAGGGTACAAGATCGTAGCTGAGGTAACAAGCTAAACGTCGAAATCCACACGGAACCACTAGCGAGACTGAAGTCTCTCTGCAAAAACATAAATTAAGCAAACGTGAGTACAAAGGTACTCAGCAAGACTTACATCAGAACTAGCTACATATGCATTAGTATCAACAAGGGGTGGTGGAGTTTGACTGCAGCAAGCCAGCTTTGACTCGGTGGCTATCCTAAACTACGACTGCAAGTAACTCTTTTGAGGTGGCGCACACGAGTCCACATATTCACCAATCAATACACCACTATGGATCCGCTCCCGTCTCCCTACGAGAAGGCCATCCATAGCACTCACGCTTATCTTGCGTGTTTTAGAGTATCCACTTTCACTTGTCTATGAACTGTAATAGGCAACCCAGAAGTCCATTTCCGCGGACATGGCTATTCGAATAGATTATATATAACCCTGCAGGGGTGTACTTCTTCACACACGCTCTCACCACTTACCGCCGTTTACACGACATGTACTCGGCAACCTTCAAGCGGAGGCCCAGCGAGGGTGTCGGCCACGACCTGACTAACCACACAAGTCTCTCGTCCAGGTTTATCGCCTATTTGGGTTCCATCCGTGGGGAGATCCGGCCGGGGTGTCGCTCACGGCCCCAAACGATGTGTACAGGGTTCCCGCATCACCAAACGGGCAATCGGTACACCGTGCCACGTACCTGCCGCGTCACAGCCCACCCCGAGGGTCAGCACTGCGCACGACCTCCAGTAAACTACAAACACCAGAAACTAGTTGCAACTCCTGGACAGAGATCATGTTGATTAATAAGTCGAGATAGTCAATTAAGGATCCCAATGTGTGGTAGTAGCTGTTTCATGGACCAACCAACACAGAACTCAGTTCCTGAGGACGGCTGCAATGAGACAACCCACCATGTACTCCTACATGGCCTCTCATCGCTACCTTTACCAAATCGTGTTCACACACTTAGCTCTTAACAGTAGGACATGTTCACCACATTCCAATTCATCCCCGATGAATCAGACCTGACACAACTCTAAGCAATAGCAGGCATAACCAGAAAGCATGAATGAGTAGGCACAACATGGCTCAAACAACTCCTACTCATACTAGTGGGTTTCAACTATTTACTGTGGCAATGACGGGTCATGCAGTGGAAAAGGGTTCAACTACCGCAGCAGGTAACAGTTGAAGCGTTGTTGTCCTAATGCAGTAAAAGAGAGCAAGAGCGAGAGAGTGGGATTGTATCGGAATGCTCAATGGGGTTTTGCTTGCCTGGCACTTCTGAAGATATCAATGAGTCTTCATCGGTGTCATCGAACTCATCGTCAGAACGTCGTCTACTGAGAGGGGACAAAACCGACAAACAGAGAAAGAACACAATCAATGCAATGCAACAATATGATGCATGAACATGACATGGCAATATGTTGTGGATTGAGCTAATGCAACTAGCAACACAATTAAATGAAGTTGGCTTGAACCCAAGATTCAAATTCAAACTCCATATGTGATTATTTAAATGCCATTTAATTGATATGACCTGATCAGCAGGTTTAACTTCTTCAAACATGCATGAAAATTCCATAAACAGATTCCTTGAATTTTTCTGATCATTTTTCATATATAAATTATTTTCATCTGAGCTATAGTTTATTTTCTATGATTTTTAGAAGTTTTGGCTATTTTCTGAAATAAATAAATCATTTATGATTTATTTAAAATTCCAGAAACACTTATTGCGTCAGCATGACGTCACTGTGATGTCAGCAGTCAACAGAGGCTGGTCCAGGTCAAACCTGATGTGTGGGGTCCACACGTCAGTGACACAGTAGTTAAACAGGCTTAACTAAACTTAACAGAAGATTAAACTAAACTAAATAGGCACAGGGGCCCACATGTCAGTCTCTCAGGGTCTAACTAAAATTAGTTTTAAACTAAACAAATTAGACAGGGGGCTGACCCCACGTGTCAGTGACTCATAGAGCTAAGCACCGTAGTTAGCACTTAATTAACAACCTAAACTAATACTAATCAACGGCCGGCCCCACATGTCATGGACACAGGCGGAGGGGGTCCAGCCGTGGTCAAGGTGGTCAAACCCACCGGCGGCTCGACGCTGGCGAGGCCAAATGTGGCGGCGGTGCTCGGAAATCGCCCTCCGGCGACCATTTGGACGGCGGCTTGGTGCTACGCGTAGCTGGGGAGCTCGCGCATCTAGTGGAGGCGACGGTGTGTGCTGGGGTGGCCGGAGCTCGTCGGAAACGAGCTCGCGGCGGCGCCGGAGTTCGGGCTCCGTCGAGCTAGGCGCTGCGGGGCTCGGGGAGATGAGCGAGTAGGTGCTACGGGCTTCTACGGGTGCGGTGAAGACGATGCCATGCTTGGAATCAAACCAACGTGGCTGTGGCCACGACAGCGACGTGCGGTGGCGGCGGCGGGTACGGTAAGAAAGGGGGCGACGGCTACGGCGAGTTGCAGGCTACGGGGACAGGGGGAAACGACGGAGAAGCTCACTACGATGCCGAAGAGGAGGTCATCGAGCCCGGGGAGGTCCTGGTGGTGCCGAATCGACGGCGAGGCCGTCGATGGCCGAAGGTTGAGGACGAGCGCGGTGATGGCGAAGCAGAGCCTCCCGGCATCCCGTAGCTCGGTGGAGAGGACCAAGAGGACGCGGCGGAGCTCTCGGGCATGGCGCTGCTGCGAGGGGGCGATGGTGGCCGCGGTGGTGACGAGCGGCGGCGACGGCTCTGTTCGGTCGCGAGAGGGAGAGAGAGCAGAGGAGAGGGGGAGAAGCACGGGGAGGGTCGTGGGGGTTCTAGGGTGTCGTGTCGTTCATCCAGGGCGTCGGGGAGGAGGCAGGCAGGCTGGAGGTGGCCGGCGCGTGGCTGTGGGCGCCGGGCACACGCCCTCGTCCTTCTGTCACGAGGAAGACGACAGGGGGAGGGCCAGGTGGGCTGGGCCGCACAGTACCGGGCCGGCCAAGCTGGACAGGTAAGCCTTTCCTTCTATTTTAATTCTGTTTCTGTTTTCTATTTTGTTTCTGTTATTCTATTTTGTTATTTTGTTCTGGGCTTTATTAAAAAATACTTAGACACACTTAAAAATCATGAAACCAAGCATGGCAATTGTTTAGAATAAACCCAACAGTAAACATTTTAGTTTATGATTATTTGAGCATTTAAAATAATATATAAAATTTAAATGCCCAAATGCAAATAGGATATGGTTTAATTCAAAATCCAGAATGGTCCTAGAAATATGTGCAACATTTTTGGCAGAGGTTTTTAACCAATCCAAAAATGATGAACTTTTCCAAGGGGCATTTTGGGTTCATTGAAAAAGATTTTAATTTGACCCTAGATAAATTCATTTAATGCTAGGGTTTGATCATCCCCATTTCAGGTTTCCTTTGAAAATAAACATGATGCAACAGATAGGTGCTATCCTAGGGCAAGGTGAAGTTAGAGATGTGACATGAAGAGCTTTTTGATGATCTTGATGATGGTTCAATTGATACAACTTGATCTTTTTGCATCATGCCTAGCTTAAAGGCATAAAAGAAAGCGCTTTTGGGAGGCAGCCCACAACGAATTAGGTTTTATTTTGCTTTTGTTGTGTCTTGATGTTTGTTACTACAGTAGCATCATCATTGTACCTTTTCTTTTCAGCTTCGTGCCAAGTTTAGCCTCCGATTGCAAGAAAGTTCAAAAGTTGTGACGTGCTGTCCAGAAAACAGATTCTGTCCTTGGACAGAAAAATTCGTATAAAATCACCAGATCATCTTCTTGATCTGAATGTTTTTGACAGCGTGCTCTATACAATTGGCTTTCGGGCGTCTGTTCTGAGTTTTTTGATTTGAGTTGCAGAAGTGCCCCGCAAAAATTATTTACTACTTGCTGGTCTGTTTTTCACAGATTCTGTCCTGTTTTGCCTTTTCTTCGTTTTGCAAACCTTGAGCTTGCTTTTTCTTTGCAAAAACCTTTTGGCAATCTTGAGAAACAGTAGCTCTTCAAGATTATCTTTATTTCTAGTAGGGAAAATTTATCTTATTATGGGTACTAACCTCGCTAATCAGATTATGATGAGTTAAGTATGAAGGGAGTTTTCAAGTGTGCGAGGGAAGATGATAAAAGAAGATTCAGGAGGGTCAAACGCTCAAGCTTGGGGATGCTCCCGTGCACCCCCAAGAAATATTCAAGAAGACTCAAGCGTCTAAGCTTGGGGATGCCCCCCATGCATCCCCTTGTCCATCAACAATTATCAGTTCGTCTTTCGTTCCACTATAATTATCACTTCATGTGTTATGTGCTATGCTTGGAGCGTCTCGCTCTTAGTTTCCTTTTTAGTTTTCTTTAGCTTTGCTTGCTGTTCATAACAAGTTAGAACCCAACTTTCTTTGTGTGGGAGAGAAACACGCTCCACTTCAACCTAGAACACAACATAGGATTTTCATGCTTATCTTTGCCGTGTGTGTTCTTTGTCTTTCCATAGCTGCTGTCATGTTTAGCTCTTAGTTTTCATGCTTTTCTTTTTAAAGAGCTTTTGTTTAGTTGGTTGCTGAACTCTCTTAAGTTTTCATGTTTATCTTGTTAAGGGAGTTTGCCTGTTGCACTGAGTTGTGTGTCTTAACTTAAAGTAGGTAATTGAGGTTGCTATTTAATTTTAGTAGTAACTTGCAATAGTTTTGAGGTATTGCCATGAGTAATGTCTGAACTTTTGGTGTCAAGAGCTTTAGCCTATTAGTGATAGATGTCGTATTTTGGGCAATCCGTGTTTATTTTCGAAAACCTACAAAATAGTTGAGAACTTTAGCTACTAAATGGATCACTAATCTTTGGAGGGATCGAATATTAGAGTACACTCACGTACCATAAGCCGAGGATGCGCAAGGATAACCAAACCCCCATACACTCCTCCTCGGGGTACTTGTCTCTTTGTGAACCTCCTAATTAGATTGAGAGTTACCGATAATAAGTGCATGAGTTCTTCGGACTAATGTGAGTATTCGAAAGTTGACACTTCCACCTAGCCATATTTTTCTAGCCTCTTCGGTACCGTGCATTGCCCTTTCTCACCTCGAGAGTTGGCGCATACTTCACCGGTGCATCCAAATCCTTGGCACGATACGCTCTGTCATCATAAGCCTCATTATATCCTTCCTCAAAACAGCCACCATACCTACCTATCAAGGCATTTCCATAGCCTTTCCGAGATACATTGCCATGCAACATCCATCTTCTCATGACTTGATCTTCATGTCATACATGCTTTTTGCTTGATCGATGAGCTGCATGCTAGTTGGGCCTTACCCTAATCATTGCTACATGACGCGCTAGTATCATTGCATATCCTGCTACACTGGCAGAGGCATACATTTGCATACATCATGATAGTTTCATTTTCTTTATGTTGAGTACTTTTGTAAAGTGTGAAAGATCTTCTATACTTCTTGTAATAAATAGAGTGTTGCCCCTAAAGTGAGGAAAAGATCCCAAAGAGGACAAAATCAAAAGATCCCAAAGAGGACAAATGAGAGTTAAATAGAAAGAGCCATTGAGGCCACAAAAAAATAAAAAAAAATAGAAAAAGGAGAAAAAGAAATAAAAAGAGAGAAGGGGGCACACTACTATTCCTTTTGAGAGATCCACACTCGTACTCCATCTTATACCTTGTACTCTATAGAGATTATCATTCATGCATATAGCTATGTGGGGACCTTCACACTATAGAACTTGGCTTGTATATTCCGATGATGAGCCTCCTCAAAAGAGCTCTAGGTCTTCTTGATCAAGCAAGTTGGATGCACCCCCACTAGTTCCATTGGAGAGCTTACCTTAGCTCATATGTGCATCCGTTGCATGGCAATCCCTACTCCTCACATCATATCTATCATTTGGCTTTCTCTCGCCTATGATTTTCCTCATTGATGTGAGCCTTTCACACCTTTTTTGTCTTCCCCCTTCATCATTTTTCTCTCTTTGCCTTCCTAAGTGTTAACTTTCTTTCTTACGCTCATCCATTGCATGAGTGCTCAAAATATCGAAAGGGAGTGGATCATTTTGACTTGCACCTGGCTGTTGGTCTGGGGATGAGTCAAGATAAGATTTCAAAGAAGACCAAGTGTGAAACTTTAGTAGATTAAGTTCTCAACAATACAAAAACTATGTTTAACTCTCTCATATATCCCTATCCCCTTTCTTGCACGCAAACACCATTTGGAGACATTCGAGTCACGGACAGCGAGAGATCTTGCACCTTTATGTTCTTATGTTGCTTGTTACAATGCTAATATAGACTCTTGCTTGTTATGACTTGAATTGAATTACATGCCTTGATTGCTTTACTTAAAAGTTCTTATATGGTTGATAGCATGTCACCACAAAAATTATGCTTGTTATCATTTACCTACTCGAGGACGAGCATGAATTAAGCTTGGGGATGTTGATACGTCCAAAACGTATCTATAATTTATGCTTGCTCCATGCTTCTTTTGTGTGATATTGCTATGATATTGATGCACTTCCATACACTTTTGATCATATTTGGAGTAACCTATTAACTCAGTGCACCACAATGCCAGTTCCTGTTTTCTGCTGTTTCTCTATTTCAGGTTTCCCCCATATTAAAAGTGCCCAAAAAATTGCGGGAAAAATACAGGAAAAATCAGCGTATAGGAAGCTTCGAGAAAAACCAAAGCGGGGCCAGAGGGGAGCCAGGGTGGCCCAGGCGGCCACCAGGCGCGGCCACACCCCTGGTCGCGCCAGGGGGGGCGCCTAGGGCCTCCTCTCCGCCTCTGGTGACCCCCTGCGCATATATATTCCTCGCGTCCCGAAACCCTCAAGGACGGAACCCTTTTTCGCGATCTCGCCTCTGTTCCGCGGCCGCCGCGCTTCGAAGATTGGGAGCATCAGGAGAACTCTTCCCGGCACCCTGCCGGAGGGGAGAACCACCACCGGGAGCTTCTCCACCACCATGGACGCTTCCCGGATGAGTCGTGAGTAGTCCACCTTGGACCATGGGTCCATGATCAGTAGCTATGTGATGTTCTCCTCCCCTCTTTGTTCTTCATGGTTTAGACCTCGTGAGCTGCCCTACATGATCGAGGCACATATGTAATCTATATGTTGTTGCTCTGCTGAGTTTGCTGGGATCCGATGGATTATGAGATTATGTTCAGATTGTGTGTGAGTAATATATTTGATTCACCTCTTTTATATTTATGTTCTTGAGTAATTCTTGCATGTTCTCCGTTGCTGTTTATTGCTTTGGCCGAGTAGTAGGTAGTAACTCCAAGAGGGAGCGTTATGCTTGATTATGGGTTCATGCCCCTTGATGACTAGCTTGAGTGACAGAAACATGAGTCTAGGGGATGTGCTGTTGCCACAAGGGGGAAAACAACGGTGCTTGTACTTAAGGGTGCAAGGATTGTTTACTTTACGCAAAGTTCTTTTAATGCAGTTATATGTTGCTTTGAGTTTACACTTTGGGTGGGATTCGCAACTTAATACCAGCGAGATGTTCTGGATAGATATCTCAAGGTGGATGATTAGTAGTAAATGCAGATGGATTTCGGTCTACTTGCCTTGGCGTACCGCCCATGCTTTTGAGTCTCTACCTTTCCTTGCAGCATAGTTAGCGTTGGTTTGCGCACATAATCCTGTCAATTGCCCAGCTGTAATTTGTTTACCTCGCTTTGCTGTTTTATCGTCTTTTGGGAGAGAGACATCACTAGTGAACATCATGGGACCCCGGTCCATATTACCATCACTGATCACACCCGCTATTTACTTCCTGTTCTTATTTCCTAGTTGCAGTCATACCTATCATTATTATCTCTTGTGTTTGATCCTTTGTAAACAACAAGGCCGGAGGGATTGACAACCTATCTGTACTCGTTGGGAGCAAAGTTATTTGTATCTGTGTGCAGGTCATGTCAACTGCTAAGTTTCTGGTGCCGTTGACACCTTCTTGTCGACCCTCGGAGTCTCACGGGATTCGATCCTTGGTATCTTTGCCAAGGGAAACTTGCTGCTACGCTACATCTCAAACCTTCCACTTGGGGTAACCAACGAGGGGCGAGAAGCCATCAGCTCGCCGATGCTCAACTCCACCACCAATCATCGCGGAAGATCACCAAGAAGCAGTACATACCACTCCCTTCCCCTAACTCGCCGTGGATCGGCGCCGGCGACCACCGCAGCATCTGGCGCCGGCGCTACTCTGTCTCAGAATTCAAACCCGACAAGTGGGACCCCCCGTCAGCCTCTCATTTCTCTCCGAACCGTTTTTCTGGAAAGCGCTTTCAGGCGAAGTACGTTTCCTTCTTCGGTTGGCGTACTGTGTACCGGTTCGCTTTTCTGTTTTCTATTCTAGCCCCTGGAATTTTTCTGTTTCATTACAGATGAGTCCCTGGACAGAAACTCTAATATCTTTTTAACTAAAGATGATTTTGAGTTGATTCTTTTTGTGTTCTCTTTAGTTTTCTGTCTAGTTTTTTGTCATATTTATGTGAATTTTTTTAGAGCAACTTTATTTGCACACGCGGTATTTATGTTAGTATCCGTTTGTTTGAATACGTAGATACCGAAGGACGTGACGGAGCCGCGAACCTCACCGAGTTAGACTCCGACTACTCCGAACCAGGCAAGCATGTTTGAACCTTTGATATGATGGATGTGTTGCATGTTTTCTCGAGTAGTTCTTCTCATAAGCATGGTCATATAAGCATTTGTGTATGGTTATATGGCATGCAAGCAAGCTTCGGGTGAGCCCCGAATGATAGTGTTTGAACCACCTCGATCATGTGGTGACATGATGGGCGGTATACGGGTATTGTTGGAGCATGCCAGCAGTTGGTTAACTCAATATCAATGGGGATCAGGTCGTGAACCCGTTCCTCTCCTTTTTGGTACTATCATAGGCCGTCTGTTAAGATTACGGTCTAGTCAGTTGCAAACCAATTTCCGAGTACACACCAAGTAGAGGGGCCGGGATGAGGGTTCCATGGCCCTGGATTAAAGCCCGTCATCCGGTCAGGGGGCATGGGTGTTTCCGGTTGGGACTGAGAGGGGGGCACCCCTTAGAGCGCACATATATAAATTTGATCCCATGCTATTCGAGGTTGTAGCCTACCCGTCTTAAAGTTTTTCGTGAACGCTGTCACGGGTGATTCCGGACAGCAGGATGTGAAATGGGTGTGTACTGGTCAGTTGGGTTTCTACTAAAACACCGTAGACGGAGCTAGGCCCTGTGGCTAGTAGAATCCGTCGACTGTGATTTAATATTACAAGCTCTGCAGAGTCAAATCCTTCAAGTAGCCATGTTTATGGCCTAGGGTCAATCTTTGTGTCAACCCGGTGACCGTCCTTGGTAAATTCTTGATAGTAACAAGAGTAGTGATTTATGTCAAGTTCATTTGGTAGATGAACTCTCCCATTACCTCTGTACTGATTTATTTCCTGAAGTATTTCATCGTTCAATTATTGTTATTTATAAGCCCTTTATGTGATGTCGCTCAGACGTCCGACTGTGGCATTCTTGTTATTTATAAGCCCTTTATGTGATGTCGCTCAGACGTCCGACTGTGGCATTCTTGTTATTTATAAGCCCTTTATGTGATGTCGCTCTGACGTCCGACTGTGGCATTCTTGTTAATTATAAGCCCTTTATGTGATGTCGTTCAGACGTCCGATTGTGGCATTCTTGTTATTTATTTCCGTTATAAGCCCTTTATGTGATGTCGCTCAGACGTCCGACTGTGGCATTCTTGTCATTTAACTCCGTGATAAGCCCTTTATGTGATGTTGCTCAGACGTCTGACTGTGGCATTCTTGTTATTTATTTCCGTTATAGCCCTTTATGTGGTGTCATTCAGACGCCCGACTGTGGCATGTTTTCACTTTATTTATTACTCACGAGGCATCACTCAGACACTCGTTTGGGTCCTTCGATTTATTTACTTACAACACAGGAATATATTTATCCGGTTGCATTTTTCTAGAATACTCGCATGCATCATGTTGGCATTTTTTATATCTTAAGTCTGAATTGTCTTGCGAGTACATTCAAAGTACTCACCTGGCTTGTTGATTTGGCCAGATGTGGACGAAGGCTATCTCATGGATGAATAATTCGATAGCGACTCCAACGTCTAGTGGAGTCCCAGTCAGTCTCTTGCGATCCTGGAGTTGATCACTGTTATATAACCGCTTCCGCCTACCACCAAATAAATTCATCGGGTCACACTCCGACACTCGATGAACTGTATTATATGGGAGTCACGTCACCCACTACGCTGTGACATACCCACCACCCTTTTTATTACGAGTTAGTAGTATCCACCCTGCCATTGAGTCATATCTGCCGTTATGTACTATATTGGCATACTTGTAATAACTTGTTGAGCCACCTCAGCTCAACCTTGTATAATTATTTAGTATCCTGGAATTTTGTATCAAGGAATTGTCCATCAGCAAGAAGTATTCTTCCTTGCTAGTTTAAATAAAAGGTCGGTCTTTCGGTAATTATTTTACTGAAAGGTCAGTCCTGACACGAAAACCGTCTATCAAGCCTTCACTAGAGTCGGAGTCAATCTTCGTACCAGCCGACCCCAGGGCAGGCGTCCCCGTGGTTTCGGCTGCTGGCCAAAAGACTACCCCAGCAGACGACCACGACACTCCAACTCCAACAGACGGATCACCTACAGCAGCGCCAGCTCTTGGCCCGAGGACTGCTCCAGCAGACGGCCAGGAGGCGCCGGTTCCAGCAGACGGCTCGGGGACTTCGGAGACACAGCAGGCGGCTCAGCCCAGCCCTCCACCTCCCAGCCCAACCACCCTGGTCTATATGGCCGAAGCAACTGGAGTCTCAGCACCGTCTTGGGCACAGCCAATCTTCACGTTCCTGCTCAAAGGAGAGCTGCCAGCAGAAGAAACTTTGGCGCGTCAAGTTCAACGCCGAGCCTCAGCTTACACCATGGTCAACAAAGAGCTCGTCAGAAGGAGTGCGACGGGCATCTTCCAACGCTGTGTTGAAGCAACAAAAGGGCTGGCCATCCTGAGGGACATTCACCAAGGGGAGTGCGGCCACCACGCGGCCTCAAGATCTCTCGTAGCCAAAGGTTTCGGCCACGGTTTCTTCTGGCCGACTGCTTTGGACGATGCCAAAGATTTGGTGAAGAAGTGCAACGGCTGCCAACGCTTCAGCTCCAAGCAACATTTGCCGGCTTCTGCACTCAAGACTATTCCGATCACTTGGCCTTTTGCCGTCTGGGGTCTGGATATGGTAGGACCTTTCAAGACTACCAGAGGAGGCCTGACACACTTACTTGTGGCAATAGATAAATTCACCAAGTGGATCGAAGCCAAGCCAATCAAGAAACTCAATGGCCCAACTGCTGTAACATTCATTGCAGACATCACGGTCCGGTATGGTATACCGCACAACATCATCACCGACAATGGCACAAATTTTGCCAAAGGCGCACTTGCCCGTTTCTGTGCAACACAGGGCATCCGGCTGGACCGAGCGTCCGTTGCCCACCCACAGTCTAATGGCCAAGTCGAGCGTGCCAACGGCCTCATCCTATCTGGCATCAAGCCCCGGCTGGTCGAACCTTTGGAGCGGTCGGTCGGCTGCTGGATCCAAGAACTGCCGTATGTCCTGTGGAGCCTCAGAACCACTCCTAACAAATCCACCGGCTTCTCCCCTTTCTTCCTCGTCTATGGGGCCGATGCAGTCATCCCAACAGACATTGTTTTTGACTCGCATCGCGTCACCATGTACATGGAAGCTGAAGCCAAAGAAGCACGCGAAGATGGCGTGGACTCGCTGGAGGAGGCCCGGCTGGTAGCACTCAGCCGCTCCGCCATCTACCAGCAGGGTCTCCGCCGCTATCACGGCGGGCGAGTGAAGCCACGCTCCTTCCGCGAGGGAGACCTTGTGCTCCGGCTGATCCAGCGAACAGCCGGCCAGCACAAGCTCTCGGCTCCTTGGGAAGACCGTTCATCGTCAGCAAGGTACTGGGCAATGACGCCTACTACCTCATCGACGCCCAGAAGCCAAGGGCGCGCAAGAGAGACGACTCAGGCAAGGAGTCGGAGCGCCCATGGAACGCGAACCTTCTTCGTCGCTTTTATAGCTGAAAGACAGTATGTGTCATGCTATCTAAGTTATTTCGAGAATTAGTGGGAGCCCCGAGAGATTCTCGGGGACTGCCCAAGCCTTTATCTATATGATAAGAATTATGCCTGTGAGTGTTTGTTGTTCACTCTTCTATCCGGCACTGGAGCCTACCAGACGGCCCGGGGACTGGCCGCCTGGCCCTATGTCTAGAGGATTCTCCTTAGAAAGTCAGACAAGTAATGTGATGGCATCCGAGCCCTCTCCTGTATCCAGTCACAGACTCGCAGAACGCGGCTGTCCGGCTGGCAGGAGCCAAAGGCAAGAAGCGATGCCCACATGAAAAATGGCTAAGGATAAAAAACATAGGTCCAGCCGGCCCTTAAGATTAACTGCCGGCTGCCGAGCAGCCGGCCAGCCAGCTCTAGGCTTGGCCAGACCGTCTTCCAGAAGGCAAGATACTTGCTCACCCCGAAAGTAGCCAAGTCCTTAACCCAGCCACATAACCACGGAGTGGCTGTCTGGCTGGTAGGACGGCAGTACTAGGGGTCGGCAAGGAAAAATCGCCACAAGGAACTAGGACAAGGCTAATCCTAGGACTCGACACAAATTGCATAAAAACGATGCTGCATTGAAAAGAATATTTACATCCAAAAGGCCTTAAGAGCCGCCTTGTAGCAATAACTTGCTAAATACACCCAGTGGGTGGAATTGTTCGAATTAACCGTGGAGTCTTACATAAAGGCAGACAATACAAATGAAAATCCTAAGGAGCAGCAGGCTGGGCAGGTGGCACGACGGAGCCGGCTTCTGGGGAGGCCGCCTGGCGGGGCTCGGTCTGGCCGTCTCCTGCAGCAGGCGGGGCCGTCACTCCTGGCCCACTTGTTGAGGACTGGTCAGGCTGACGGCTGCCTGCTGGGTCCGCCTCCTGGGAGCTGGCCTCCTTGTCGCTGCCTTCCTCGTCCTCATCGCCTTCACTGGAGGCGATCTCCTCGTCCGGCTCTTCCGACGCCGCCATGTCCAGCCCGAAGTTAGCAGGCGGCACTACGTGGCCCCTGTCATCCATCTCCGAGATGAAGAGGGAGGTGTCGGCGTATTCGGCGAGGGCGGCAGCTTGCTGGGTGAGTTCCCTATGCTTCGCAGCCAGCTCCGGCTGGGCCTCCGAGCGGAACGTCTCTAGATGCTCAAGGCTCAGGCCTGGGTACCAACTCTTGGCGAACTTCAAGGCGGTCCGTGCGCCAGCCTTTGCCGCGGAGCCCTTCCAGGCCTTGAAGCGCTGGCCGGCCGCCTCCAGCCAGGCGGCCGTCCGGCTAGGGGTGCGAAGCATCGGCACACCTGGCCAGAGGGCGGCCAGGACTTGGGCGCCGGCACGCTGCAGACGGCGGAGAAGATGGCGGACTGGCAGAAGACGCACCCGTATGGCGAGAAGCTCTTCGGCCGGGGTCCTGGGCACGTTGGGTGCGATCTCCCAGCCCGCCTGGTGCCTCGCAGCACGTTCGGCCTCGATGGCCTGGGTGGCGGCCATAGAGTAGCCCGGGAAGAATTCTGCCAAGACTAGAACAAGTATCAGAAGAAAAGCAAGACGAATGATGCAAACAATGAAAACAGAATGAGAAGGCGGATGTCTCACCGTCTACCATGTCTCTAATGGCTACGTAGCCGTCTTGGAGAGCCACCTCCTTCTCGGCCCAATTCGAGCGCTCAGTCTCGAATTCGGCCCACAGAAGGGACTCGGCGTCAGACATTTTGCGGAGCTTGGCCTTGTGGGCCGCCGCCTAGTCCGCCAGCTCCTTGGCCAGGCGATCGCTGTCTTGGGCGGCGAGGGCACGCTCCTGCTCCTTTGCGGCCAGCTCCGTCTGGGCCTCGCCCAGCTGGCTGCGAAAGCTGGCTCCGGCCGCTGGCAGGGGAGAAAGAAAAAGAACAAGGGTCAGCAGCAGAAGACACAACCTTGGAGTTCCAAGCCGCCTGCTCACCAGCCGACTCGGAACTTGGGGACTACACCCAGTGGGTGCGCTGACACGGCCCCGCAAGGAGAAGAAGAGACACTCACCTCGGCTGTCTGCTAGGGCAGTCTGCAGCTGCGCCAGCTCCTGGCGATGCGCGTTGTAGGAGGCCACACGGAGGTTGTGGTACTCCTGCAACAAAAAGCAAGATCAGATCTGGGTGAACACTTTGGAGTTCCAAGCGGCCTGCTCAGCAGCCGGCTCGGAACTCGGGGACTACACCTAGTGGGTGCGCTGACGCGCCCCCACGGAAAAAAATTGAAGGAATAAAAACAGAGGAAAGTACTAACACACTTACCCGAACGGAGGACCGCGTCGCAATGAACTCCTGCATCGCCGTCTGCACGACGCTGCCCAAAGAGTTCATGCGGTCCAAGACGTCCCGCGACGCAACGAGCCACGCGCCGCCTCCTCCGGATCTCCAGCTCGATGGCGCCGCGCTGGCCGCCTCGTTCTCCGGCGCAGACGAGCTGGCCCCGCCAACCTCCCCCTGTTGGGACATGGAGACCGCCCTTGCAAGGCGCCGGCGGGTTGGGCCTCGGGGGGCCGGCTGCGGGCCAACCACCAGCGTGCCCCCAACCGGCGGCACCTCCGTCCCCACCGGCCGACTGCCCGGCTCCCCAGCAGGCGGCGCGGGGGGTGGTGGCGGCGTTTCCAAGATGACACATTTGTCACCTCCATCGCCTGGAGCCGGCTGCTCGTCAGCAGCCGGCGCCCGGGCAGACGGCTCTTGAGACCTTGGCGCCGGGCGGTCGACGTGGCCCACCGGCTGCTGGGGGGCCCTTCCTCCGCTCTCGGGCGCGGGCGGCGTCTGCCTCGGCCTCCTCTTGGGTGGCGGCATCGGCGGCCTCTCACTCACGCTCCGCGGCCTCGCGCTCCGCTCGCGCCTCGCTGGCGTTCCTCTCTGTCGCCTCCCGGAGCGCGGCAGCAGGATCCACGCGCGGGGGCACAGGAGGGACATCCGTGCCTCCTACCACAGAGCCCGTTGGCACCCGCGAGAGGGAGAGCGGCGCGCTGTGAGGACGTCCAAAAGAAACAAAGAATCAAGCAAGAAGGGATCAGCTGAGGAAAAAGAATAAGACACGAAGAAGGAGTAAGGGACACTTACCCAGACACGACTGGCCTGGCCTTGGGCTTCTTCGGCATATTTGCCCTGGCGGCTGCCTCCTGACGCCTAGTGGCGGCAGTTGACAGCCGAAGCTTCTTGGGCGAAGCACCAGTCGGCCCTGACGTGGACCGCCGTTTCCCGTCGCCGGCTGTGCCAAACGGCCCCGCCTGCTGGCTGGCACGGACGGGTGCCTCCTCCATCTCCTCTTCGTCGTCTGGCCAGTTCTCGAGTCCGCCTTCTGGCTGGCCTCCGTCGCCTGTCACCTCCTCCTCCTCCATGGCGGCGGCGGCCCCAAGTTCGGGGTCGCTCGTATCGCTCTGGGAGCGATCTGGCTCGAGGGGGCGGCCCGGTTGGTCGGAGGCTGGCGCCGGCTGGCCTGGGAAGATCTAAGCCGGGTGTCAGCACCAGACGGCTACAACAGCCGAACAAAGAAGAAAGGAAATAGGAGGACGAGAACTTACTGCGGGCGGCTGGTTGTTGCGTCTGTACGGAGCCTTGCTAAAGGCCCAGCCGGCGTCGGGGACCTGGCTGCTGGAGATGTGGTTCACCAGCCGGGCCACTTCCCCGTGTGGCAGGGGCTTGGTGTAGGTCCGGCTGGGGTCCTGGCGCCCGCTCATATCACAGATGAGGTGGGGCCGGCGCTACAGCGGCAGGACCCGGCGCTCGGCGAACGTCAGGAGCAGATCCGCAAACTCTAGGCCTTAGTCATCTCTCAGCTCCCGGAGACGGCGCACGGCGACGGAGGCACCCTCGGTCAGGTCGACGGGCCGGGTCTTCCAAGAGTCCCGAGGCTCAGCAGGCGGCCCCAACACCCACTCCGGCAGCCAGATGGGATCCTCCTTGGGGTCGATGTTGGAGACATAAAAATACGCCTTCTGCCACTGCTTCACCGATCCGACGAGTTTCGGCGCCGGGAAGAAGTTTCTCGCCCCGGTGCACTTCAATGCGATGCATCCTCCACACTGAGCAGCCACGCTCTAGACGGCAGTGCCCAACTTCATGTAGAAGAGCTCCGTCCAGAGCTCGACGGTGGGGAGGATGCCAAAATAGGCCTCGCAGAGGACGACGAAGGATGATATGGTTGTTATCGTATTTGGCGTCAGATGGTGCGGCTGGATGTGGAAGAAGTCGAGGAACGAGCGGAAGAAGCCGCTCGCCGGCAGGCCGAACCCGCACGGAAAGTGCGAGTGGAAGACGACCCGCTCGCCTTGTCGCGGGGCCGGTCTGATCTCCGCCGCCGGCGCCAGGCGCACGGCGACCTTGTCGGCCGGCGGCAACTTCCGCAACCGCCGGAGAACGTCCACTTGTTCCTGCACGACCTCGCTGCCATCCCACTGGCCGTGGTGTCGGGTAGGCGCTGGAGCGGCCATGGCTCGGATTGTTTTTCGCTGTGACTGCGGCAAGGAGAAGCAAGGAAGAAGATGAAGGACGGGGGAGAGTGAGCACGAGAGCAGCGCCAGCCCTCTCCCCCGGCCTATATATAGGCCCCAGCGACGAAGGCGAGGGGGCGGGCGTGGGCTTAACCACCCCACATCCCGCACGATCCCCGATTTTCTCGCGCCTAATCTGCGCGCATTAAATGCGCGTGGGAGGGTAATCGATTACCTCTGCCACTGTGGATCTGCGCGGGGTCCGAGGCCCTTAGTGGCGGGCCCCGGGCCACTGTTATGTCCTGTCACGCGCGTGGGCTGGCAGGCCGACGCGACAGGGCGGTGACGCGTGGGCACTGCCAACGGTCCGCGGGTCTGTTCGGTCGCCCGCTGACCACGCGGCGCCTTCCTGCCGAAGATTCCGAGACGAAGGTACGGCTGCCAGAGGCCGGCTCCTGCAGCGCAGAGCCGGCTGGTGGCAGACGGACTCCAAGCAGACAAGAGACGGACGACAAGCTAGCTTGGGGGGAGAAGCTGCTGGAACCCCTAAGCATATTTAGCGTCCACATCAGAGTTCCACCAGCTTCGGGGACTACTATCGGAGATATTAACCATGGGTACCCCCAGCGCCTACCCTTGGTATTTCAAGACAAATAACAGCCGCTTGGTCTGCCGCTGCCGTCTGCTCCTCGAGCCGCCTCCTAGGGTGGCTTGCCCTTGGAGCCGGCTGCCAGCAGGCGGCGGGGACCCAACAGGCGGCAATACCAAGCACCACTAGCCAGCAGGTGGCAACACCAAGCACCACCAGCCAGCAGACGGCCCCGCACTCCACCCTCAGGGAACACACTGAGGTGAGTCCTGGCATGGTGGGGGCATGGCTACAGGAGAACATGTCCTTGGAAGATCTATAAGGACGTGGCTATAGTGACCATGTACTTTGGGAATATCTCCTAAGCGGCGGATCGCTGTAGCCACGAGGCTCGTGACCAAGAAGTGGTCAGAGGAGGCCACGATCCCACTACCCACAGACGGCGGGGCCAGCAGGCAGCTGGCCCCATCTGTTAGCGAGCAAGCTCAAGAAGAAACCGCCTTTGGCAGGCGGCCGGGGGAGACGGCCGTCTGGTAGCAGACGGCACACCTCGCCCTAGAAGTCCGAGCCTCATCAAGATGACGGGATGGGGCGAGGCGGCAGCGTACGGCGAGGGACGGCGGCACTGTAGCAATCTCCTCCCCGACGAGGCTGTCGTTAGCAAAAGCACCCCCACAGTGAAAGGCAATCATGAGGGGCCCGCAGGCGGCGGGCCCCAGCAGACAGGCGGCGAGGCCGGCACCAGCAGACACTGACGGCCGGGGCCGCATTGTCGAGGTTACCGTTGTACCCCTGGAGGGTAGGCCTATATAAACCCCCAGGGTCCTCCATGTTGAGGGCTGGATAGTTGACTATTAGAAGTTCACAAGACAAGAACCTTAGATAGGAAAGAGAAGAGGTGAGCTAACCTTGCTCATCTTCTTCCTTTAGACATCACAGCTCAAGAAGCAATCTTGTAGCTACTCTAGTGCTATCAATGATGACGCGGAGTCCCCGCAGAGCAGGACTAGGGGTGTTATCTCCCTGGAGAGCCCCAAACCTGGGTAAGATTCGTAGGCGTCCTAAGTATCGCCTTATCCCGCTTCCCGAGCCCGACGACATTCTTTTGACCCCATGCATGATAAGCCATCCTTTGGCATATGTCGTCCCAAAACCCCGACAAGTGTAGTCTACCTTCCGCTGCATATAAATAGGATCGGTTCTATCGTTTGTCTTCGAAACTTCCATGTTTTGAAGACTTTCATAAAAATCGCCTATTCACCCCCCTCTAGTCGATATACAACCCTTTCAGTGTTCCATCAAACTAAGGCCGAGATGGGCCAGTATTGAAGTTAATGCCAAGTTCCTTCCTGTTATAGGTTGCAGAGTTCTTGGAAAATTTGTAGTTTTCTTCGAATAATTCATCCTCACGACACCATCGAAGACTAGATGTGTCAGCATCTGAAGGCATTTGTACTCTGACCATGCATGGATAAAATTTCTTGGCAATGGCTTCAAACATAGTCTTGGGTTGAAGCTTCTTGTAGACGATATCACCCCATGGAGGGCGAATGGCATTCTTGGAAGCGTACTCAGGAGTCACAAATCTGTACAGAAACCATTGTTCTGCCCAATATCTTCGTAACCATTGGATTCGAGATTTGCGTTCTCCGTAGGTCTCTTCTAGGTCAGACTTGTACATGGTGAACAAATCAGGAGGAAGATCTTTGGCAGTGTCAGTACGTCTCTGCCTGCCACCTTTCTTGGACTGTTTTTCAGGAGCCATTGGATTCAGATAGAAAGGCTTCACAAAGTAGTTTATCTTCCGACGACTTGTCAGACAGGAACTCGCTTCAGGAGACTCAATGTGACGCTGTAAAAATTCTGCAAATGAATGTAGACTATGAGAACCAAGGGATTCTCCCACGGACATGTACCTATGACAGCATTAGAGATGCGAGGGAAGGGGAAGAGGTCATATGCATTCACAGAAGATTGTGAAGATAAATTCGGTTTGAAGACATTGACCCCATAGTGCGAAGACATTCACTTATATGGAGTGAGTTGGTTCCAGATTTGTACGAATCCAAGAATAGGTACAAGTGAGGAATCTACCTAGCAGTGAAGCATAAGTGAATATATTTGCATGATATGAGAGAAGGATATAGAAAGAAATAGCTCTTAGATGTACAGAAAACCACTTGTGGTGAAGTTGCATGATTTCAATGGATCAAAACGACGGTAAAAAGAGAGATCTATTTACCACACCGAAGAACTGCTAGACGAGAAGAGATGGATGCCGATCAGATCAATCTTCCATGCCCTAAATTGGCGGCGGAAGACACCTACGGCGGCGGCGGAGAGACGAGGTCCATGGCCGGCGGGAAGACGTCGTCGAAGAAGTCGCGGCAGCTAAGCACTTTGTCTCCGACGTCGACTGGAGCTAGCAGAGGATCTAGGGTTGGGCGAGATGGCGAGAGGTGGGAGAAGAAATTATGACCACGAGGGTGGAGTATTTATAAGGAGAGATGGCGGCGTAGTGCAATTATGCAGGTGCCCCTGGCGGTTCACATCTGAACAACAGGTGGCTCGCATGCAACATATGGAGAGTTGAGCCACGATCCCACGCACGCCTGGTTTGTCCGATGGACGTTTTGATTTCTCCGGTTTTCGGGAAAAAATGATACGTCATTGAAAACAGTTTTATTTGAGTGTCTCTATATCTTCAGCTAACAAGGACACAATGAAGACATTCAACAAGTTTCAATAGAATGCATATGAAGAGATAGAGAGAGTTGTATAGATTAAGCATGGAGAGGGTTAGGGTCCGATCACATTCATTTAGATCAAAAAAGTTTGAAGACATAGCTATAAGTGAATGCTGTAGAGGACATAACACCTATATATATATCAGAGAAACCAAACGAGTCAACATTGAGAAGATGAGTCTTGAAGACAAACTATGTTGAAGACAAACCAAGTAAGAAGATAATGCAGTCATGACGCCAAATGAAAACTTCAAGAATGTTTGGTGGTGGCGTTACCCACCGTATAAGAAGTATTAGACCAGGACACGGTGCACAATTATCGTGGCGTTCCAGAGTCGAATTCCACATAAATGTACTCACACTCAGAGTCTAAGTCTTCATGAGTTGAAGACATACATTACATCGTGTGTTGCACATCTAATTCACCAAAATGCATAAGCGTTAGGATGTGTGTCGAATCACATGACATTTGAGGATTCTAGGATATATAGCTCACACCGCAGCTTGAAAATCCTTTTCTCATCCAAGGGCTTAGTGAAGATATCTGCCAGCTGCTCTTCGGTGTTGACATGTATGATTTCAGTGTCATTCTTGATCACATGATCCCTAAGAAAGTGCTGACGAATCTCAATGTGCTTTGTCTTCATGTGCTGAACGGGATTGTGAGAAATATTGATGGCGCTTTCGTTATCAAAGAAGAGAGGCACCTTCACCATGTTGATGCCATAGTCCTTAAGAGTTTGCTTCATCCAAATAAGCTGAGCACAACAAGATCCAGAAACAATGTATTCAGCTTCAGCGGTGGAGAGAGACACTGAGTTCTGCTTCTTTGAAGACCAACAGACACGAGATTGTCTAAGAAAATTACATGTGCCTGATGTGGACTTGCGATCAACTTTGTCACCAGCATAGTCAGCATATGAGAATCCAACAAGATCAAATATTGAGCCCTTGGGATACCATAATCCTTGTGTGGGGTGTGGGCCAAGTATCGAAGAATTCGCTTCACAACGAGGTGATGCGATTCCTTTGGTGCCGCTTGGAATCGGGCAGACATGCAAACGCTAAGCATTATATCAGGCCTAGATGCACATAAATAGAGTAAAGAACCAATCATGGAGCGGTATACCTTTTGATCGAACTCTTTACCATTGATGACGGAGCCCAATTGATCTTTGGTTGGCATTGGCGTCGTGTACCCTTTGGAATCTTGCTTTCCAAACTTCTTCAGGCAATCTTTGAGGTATTTCTCTTGAGATATGAAGATGCCATTCTTCTGTTGACAAATTCTGAGACCAAGTAAGAACTTCAGCTCACCCATCATGGACATCTGATATTGATCTTGCATCATGTATCCAAACTCATCACTGTATCTTTTGTCAGTGCATCCGAAGATAATGTCATCCACATAGATTTGGCATACGAATAGTTCTCCATCATATGTCTTTGTAAAGAGTGTGGGATCTAGTGATCCAAGTTTGAATCCTTTGCTCTTCAAGAAGTCTTTGAGTGTGTTATAGATTGATCCTCAAACCACAAGGTGTCGTGTTCATCTTCACGAAATCCTTTGGCTTTTCCTTCACTCATCCTCTTCTTTATCTCGGCAATCTCATTGTCATCCTTCCGGGCTTCGCGTATCTTTCCCAGCAATGTTGACTGAACCTCCAACGTTGCAACAAAACCTCTAGGGACTATCTCCAAACGAAGCTCCCTGAGATGTTCTGCTAACTCTTGTGGCAATCCCCCTTTTACTAGGGTATTCACATAACTTTTTAGGCTCAAGGCGTCCGCAACGACATTGGCCTTTCCTGGGTGATAGTGCAGCTTCATATCATAATCCTTTATAAGCTCCAACCATCTCCTCTGTTTGAGGTTTAGCTCCTTCTGAGTGAAAATGTACTTCAAACTCTTGTGATCCCTATACACATCACAATGATTTCCAATAAGGTAATGTCTCTAGGTTTTGAATGCGTGCACTACAACTGCTAACTCCAGATCGTGCGTTGCATAATTCAACTCGTGCGGCCGCAGTTGACGAGATGCATAAGAAACAACTCTTCCATCCTGCATGAGTACTCCTCCAAGTCCTAAGCATGAAGCGTCGCAGTACACTTGGAAATCCTTGCGTATATCTGGTAATATCAGCACTGGGGCTGTCGTCCACCGTTTCTTCAACTCCTGGAAACTTTCTTCGCACTCTTCAGTCCAATTGAACTTTGTCTCCTTCTTCAACAACGTCATCATTGGCTTAGCAATCTTGGAGAAATTCTCTATGAATCTCCGGTAGTATCCCGCGAGTCCAAGAAAACTGCGGATCTCTCCAACTGAAGTGGGTGCCAACCATTCAGTGACTGCCTGCACTTTGACGGGGTCCACTGCTATACATTCTCCCGATATAACATGCCCTAGGAATCCAACTTCCTTCAACCAAAACTCGCATTTGCTAAACTTGGCATACAACTAATGTTCTTTGAGCTTTTCCAGTACCAAACGCAAATGCTCCGTGTGTTCCTCCTCATTCTTCGAGTACACCAAAATATCATCAATGAATACCACGACAAACTTATCCAAGAACTCCATGAACACCTTGTTCATCATACTCATGAAATTGGCAGGGGCGTTAGTCAATCCAAATGACATAACCGTATACTCATATAGCCCGTACCTTGTGGTGAAGGCTGTCTTAGGTATATCCTTCTCTCGGATTTTCAACTGGTGGTATCCAGATCGTAGATCTATCTTGGAGAATACTTTCGCTCCCTGGAGTTAGTCGAACAGATCATTGATCATCGGCAGCGGGTATTTATTCTTAATAGTCACTTCATTCAGTGCTTGATAATCAATGACCGTTCTTAAAGATTCATCCTTCTTCTCGACCAAAAGCACTAAGGCTCCCCACGATGATGAACTCCGGCGAATAAATCCTTTCTCCAGTAACTCCTTAATCTGCTTCTTGATCTCCTCCAGATCATTCGCTGGCATCCGATATGGTCTCTTCGATATTGGTCCGGTGCCAGGGAATAGCTCTATCAAAAACTCAATATCCCTATCCGGTGGCATGCCAGGTAGCTCCTCTGGAAAAACATCTGGATAATCCTTTACTGCAGGCACTTCCTCCTGAACAACTCTCGTGAAAGAATGTACTTGTGTCCGTATAGGCGAATGCTTCGATACATACTTAATCCTTTTGACCTCCGGGGTGGTAAGCAAAATAGACTTGCTGGCACAATCAATGTTCCCTCCATACATCGATAGCCAATCCATACCTAATATCACATCCAATCCTTGTGACTCCAAAACTATCAGGTCCGAGGGGAAGACATGGCGTCCTATGATCAATGGCGCCTGAAAACATCCTTGATGTGACGTATACTCTGCTCCGGGTGAACTTACTAACATGGGGGTCTTAAGGACTTGGGTGGCCAACTTATGTCTATTTATGAATCCCCTTGAAATGTATGAATGCGATGCACTAGTAACGAAAAGAACTACTACGGTAAACGACTTAACCAAAAACTTACCGGTCACCGCATCTGGTTGCGCTTCAACCTCCTCCACGGTCACGTGGTTCACTTGTCCTTTGTTGAATGGTTTGGGCTTCTTCCCGGCGCTTCCATTGCCGTTCCCATTCTTAGCTTCAGGGCACTCATTGGCATAATGTCCATTCTTCCCGCACTTGTAACAGGTGACGTGGCTTAATCCTTCTTGGCGGGTGTGGACGGAGTATAGCGATTCTCATTATTGTTTGCTCCATTCCCATTCCCATTCTTGGAGCCATTGTGGTTGTGGGAACTTCCTCCAGTGTGGGTGTGGCTTCCATGGTTATGGGTGTATCCTCCCGAATTCAGAGTGAATCGGGGCTTCTACTGGGCTCCAGAATTATTCCTTCCTTGTCCATACTTCCTCTTGCGACTCTCAATCTGCTGCTGCTTCCCTTCAATCATAAGAGCCTTGTCTACCAACTCTTGGTAGTTGTTGAAGGTTGCCACCATCAACTGTACGCTCATCTCATCATTTAGCCCTTCCATAAATCTCTCCTGCTTAGCGGCATCTATGGCCACGTCATCTGGGGCATAACGAGATAGGGTACTAAACTCATCTACGTACTGAGCCACAGTACGATTTCCTTGGCGCAAGTTGTGAAACTCCCGCTTCTTCATGCTCATAGCTCCAGTTGAGACATGGGCAGTACGGAAAGCCTGCTGAAACTGATCCCAAGTGACATTGGCTATGGGGAAAGTGGTTGTGTAATTCTCCCACCATGCTGCGGCTGGTCCAGACAACTGATGTGCGGCAAATCGCACCTTCTCAGCATCCGAGCAATTGGCGGTGGTCGAATCCCTTCCAATCTTGCGCAGCCAGTCATCAGCAACTATTGGTTCAATGCTGCTAGCAAACACCAGTGGTTGCAACCTTAAGAAACGTGTCAGGTTGTCCATGGGTGGGGGGTGGTGGAGGGTTGTTGTTGTTGTTCTGGTTGTTCTGAGTGTTCCGGACAAGAAGTTGCATCAAAGTGTTCTGCTACTGGATCAACTGAGTGAGCTCAGGGGGAAACTGGAATTCTGGCTCACGTCTCGAAGGCATCTGATGGTGTAGAGGGAAGAGATTAGAATAGAAATGAGGTCTAAGGGAAAATCACTACCCATATGCATATGATACAAACACAATCATATCACACCAATCAATTTCAAACAAGTTCTTACAAAGATCTAACTAACGTTACAAAAGTGTTCTAGATACTAATTTTTGGGGAAAAACTACTAGTCATAGGGTGGTCATCTAGAAATTTTGATCGGCGGAAGATTCCATGATGTCTGCTCCAGCTTCATCTTCATAGTCTTCGTCATCACTATCATCGGGGTCTGAATTCGTGTCGTCGATGATGATGTAATCTTTAGAACGAATCTCCTTGGGTTCTTCTTCCTCTTCTTCTCCTCCTGGTGCTGGATCTCCCATGAATAATCCTAGCTTCCTTGTCAAATCATCATTCTTCTCCACTAGTATCAACATCTCCTCCTCGTATCCATCACGAGTAGACTTGAGTTCTTCTTCTAGCTCCAAATTCCTGGTTAGTGCCTTCTTCAAATCTATCATCCCTGCGCACATCTGGTGCTCCTGTCGACGAATGTGCTGGTTTAACTCCTGGATGAATGCTACAGTGGACCTGTCCTTCCGGGTGCTGATCATGTCCCAACGCTCATCTCGACGTCCACAAATCTACTCCCTCCGTCCGGAAATACTTGTCATCAAAATGAATAAAAGGGGATGTATCTAGATGTATTTTAGTTCTAGATACATCTCCTTTTGTCCATTTTGATGACAAGTATTTTCGGACGGAGGGAGTAGTAGATAGTGTCCTTCAGCTCCTGCTTGTAGACTTCTCCGATCCTTCCCATAGTGATGTGGGCTGCCATACTCTTGCCTAGGCTCCAGGTTGGTGCATCAAAAGAAAACTCTATTGGCTCAGTGGATGATGCGAAGGTTCTCCCAGGGATTTGAACTTGGATGCTCCATCGCTCCTCTTCTGGTAAAGTGGCGGTGTAGGTCCCGATAAAGCTTGGTATTCCTATGTTCAGGTACCTAGTGACTTCCTTCAAGTGTCGTCCAAAAGGTGTGTCTTCATCCGGTTGAGTGAACTTGTTCCTTGGGTCCACCATCCTAAAGAAGTAGAAAATGGAGAGGAGTCAGAAATGAGTAGAGAAGAGTGACCTAGGGTTTATCTTAGTGGCCGTGTCCTACATTTAGCGTGTGCTCTGATACCATCTTGTAGCGACCACGATCCGAATGGACCGAAGTCTCTGTGTTTCAGTGTCATCCCTGGATCGGTAATGCTGACACACACAATACTTGAAGGATTTATAACAGAGTGGCAATCACACACTTATTACATCGAATGTCGCCAAAGAGACCTTATTACAAAAGTCTATGGCTTAAGGCCATCTAACAAAATAACAGCAGAAGGCTTGGAAGATAAGTGAGTCCATCAACTCTAACGGCATAGATGAGTGCATGACAAACGACCTAGAACGTCTTACTCCTCGTCTGAAAAGTCTGCAACATAACATGTTGCAGCCCAAAACGGGTCAGCATATGGAATATGCTGGCAAGATAACACAGAAGATGCAAGTAACAGAAATAAAGGCTACACTATATGCAAATTTGGCTGGTGGAGGCTCTAAGGTTAAGGTTTTTGCGTAAAGCCAATTTTTCCCTACAACAAAGGAATAAATTTTATTTTAACTATCATGGTAGTTGAAACATCATTGAGAAGGTACCTCCAACTCAATCCCAATTAAAATTAATCATTAACCCAACAAATTAATTTTAGAGTGATGAGATCAACCAATAATTCAAGTACTAGATACTCAAGAATGTCCATAACCGGGGACACGGCTAATCATGATCACTTTGTACACTCTGCAGAGGTTTGTGCACTTTTCCCACAAGACTCGATCGCCTCCGTTTAATTTCTCGCACTGCATGGTGTTTGAGAACCAGATGACCGAGACACAGTCTTTCCGAAGAGGCCCCCTTAACCGATAGATAGGCCAGTACACCTACAATCCCTCTACATCTGCTAGCCCATCATGGAAAGGTTTCCCACAACTTACTCAACTATGTCAGAGCCCATAATGGCATTGTGGCTGCACACGGAAGTTTCTAGCATGAATAGTTTTATGATCCCTTTGAGCCTAGGTAGCATTCCATAGGATAATCACACGGAAACCCCAGGATTTCCTAGGACAACACTGGATTCCCCAGGTGCCCTGCAACCAATTGATACGTCCAAAATGCATCACTATTTTGTATCATAATTTATCCTTATACATTGATATATTTCACGTTACGGTGATGTTCTTATGTTGTTTTGGTCTATTTTACACAGTTTGCAAACTTTCCGATGCCGAAGCAGCAGACGCAAGATTCAGCAGTAAAAAGTGGACGCTGAGTTGCTGAAGAAGAATACCTCCAAATTACCTGAAAATTGACGGGAGATATTTTTCAGACGGATCACGAAGGCACGTGAAAGGGCAACCAGAGGGGGGCCACAGGGTGCCCAGGCGCCCTGGGGGCGCCCCCTGGCCACGCTGGGGGGGGGGCGCCTGGAGCCCCTGGCCCACCTCTGTCCGCCCCCTTTTGCATATTTGCTCTCCGTTATCCAAAAACCCTAGAGACGGGAATTTTTACGGAGTTCCGCCGCCGCTCCGTGGCGGAAACCTACAGAGAAGAAAAAGCCATCTCCGGCGGGCAGATTCCACCGGGGAGATCACCTCCTGGAAGGGGAGATTGTCGCCATCGTCATCACCATCGTCACGGGCATCATCGAGATCATCATCAACATCATCCCCAACACCAGCACCATCTCCATCTTCATCCAAATCTCATCTTACAATCGCAACTTGTGTTGTAACTCGTACTACCTATCCTCTCTACTCCATCGGTGTTGATTACTACTTTGTGGTGAATGCTATTGAGTTTTGTTGGAGAAATATTATTATGTACAGATTGTTCATCACCTATTTATCCCCACTGATCATGATCTCCTTTATGTCTCGTGAGTAGTTACCTTAGTTCTTGAGGACATGGGGAAAGTCTTGTTGTTAGTAGTCATATGCTGTTGAAGTAATATGTGTTGTTTGATACTTAAGTTGCGTTGTCATTCTACTAGTGGTGTTGTGTGAGTCGAACACCCAACACTTCGCCTTATTAAGGACCTAGGAGAATACATTGTGTATAAAGAATGCTTATGGTGGGTTGCCGGAGTGACAGAAACCTGAACCCCAGTTCGCACGCTTTTGCATAAGGGAATAATGGATCCTCGATCGTATTGCTATGGTTAGGCTTTTGCCTTAAATTCTATCTTGTATTTGCAGATGCTTGCAAGGTGTTTAATCATAAGAGTGCACTCATCTTAGTCTAGAGAGTGCACTAGCATAGATCCACCCACTCAACACTTATCAACACATAACATAGTATCGATACGGAATATGGTGAAAGCACATGACTACCTCTCCCGTGTGTCCTCAGGAACACTTTAGTCTTTATAAGTTCAGTTGCTAGGCCTCTCCTTTGCTAAGAAAGGATTGGGCCACTTGTTACTCTTAGTGCCTTTTACATTGCTTGCTTTTAACTTCCTGTTGCCTATATCGAGAAAACCCCTAAAAAGTTATCTTTCAGTGCTTGCAGTAATTTCTTGCTCAGAATCGCTTATCAATACCTTCTGCTCCTCGTTGGGTTCGACACTCTTACTTATCGAAAACGCTGCAATAGATCCCTTACGGTTGTGGGTCATCAAGTACCGTTTTCTGGCGCCGTTGCCGGGGAGCGTAGCGCTATTGGTAAAGTGAAACTTGTAAGGAAGTTTTTATAATTCTGTTTTTGTTTTTGCTATTGCTGCTCTTTGTCCTTATGGATAACCCTATTATTGGAGCGTTGCTTGCGGGAAGACGCCCAACACCTGTGGTGGTTGATCCTCCCCCTACTGAAATTGTGCCTTATAAAATACCAGCTGGCATTATCAATTATGTTTTGGCTAATCGTTATGCAGGAGACAGACATCCCGGTGAACACTTGCTATATCTGTCACAACTAAGTTCATTATTTAAGCTTGCAGGTGTATCGAGGGAGTTTGTCATGAGAAAATTGTTTGCCGTATCACTTATAGATAAAGCTTCGGATTGGTATAGGCTCCTCGATAACTCACACTTGCTTGACTGGCAGGAGCTTATGTCTCTCTTTTATACTAAGTTTTATCCTCTTCATGAAATTCATCGAGACGGGAACTATATCTATAACTTTAGGTCTCATGACGGAGAAAGCATTGCTCAAGCTTGGGGGAGATTGAAGTCCCTAATGCTCAAATGCCCTATTCATAAGCTTCCCAAGGAAATTATACTTACAAATTTTTATGCCAGGCTTTCTCGTCAGGATAAGGAGATGCTGGATGCCTCCTCTAGTGGGGTATTTCAGAAAAAGAGTGTTGAAGAAAGGTGGGATCTCATTGAAAGGATCCAGAGGAATACCGAAGATTGGGAAATTGATAAAGGTATTGAATCCGCTATAAATTATGAACATGATTATATTGAGAGCTATGTGAAAACTGATTACTTCAATACTTTTTGCTCTAAGATTGGTCTTGATTCCCATCTAGTGATTGATTTGTGTAAGAATTTTGCCTCTCACGTTGATTCTTTTAAAAAGAAGAGAGACCAGCACCATGAACCTTTTAAAGAGTCACCTATTGACATTTATGTTGCTGACCCTATTTTGCCTACAGTTATATATGAAAAGCCTCCTTTTCCCGCGAGGATAAAGGAGCACTCTTCTGTGACAGGCATAATAAATAAAAGTGAGAGAAGAGTTGATGAGCCTGAGGACCAGATCAAAGTCGATCCTCAAGTTGCATTGATTAAAGACCTTGCTACTAATGATGTTTTGGATTCCAATATAAATTTTTGTGCTGTTACCACTAACCTTGTCACAGCCAAGAATAAAGGCCCAATTTCAGGTACTCCAGTGGTATCTGTTAAAATAGGAGATCACAATTATTATGGGCTATGCGATTTGGGATCGAGTGCAAGCGCTATCCCCTATTCACTTTATGAAGAAATCATCGGTGAGATTTCCCCTTGTGAACTTGAAGAAGTTGATGTTACCATTCATCTTGCAAACAGAACAACTATCTCTCCTATCGGAATTGTGAGAGACATTGAAGTCCTATGTGGAAAGGTAAAATACCCTACCGACTTTCTAGTACTTGGTTCAGAGAGGGACAATTTTTGTCCAATTATTTTTGGTAGACCTTTTCTTAGGACTTGTGGAGCTATAATAGATTGCAAGAAAGGTGAAGTTTCTGTTGAATTCGATGGTGAGCCATATGAATTTAATTTTTCTAAGTTCTCTAAGCAGCCTCGTGGTACTGATCTACCCAGTGATGATAAAATTATTGAAAGTATTGCCTCTATTGCTATTCCCCCTAATGATCCTTTGCAACAATACATGGAGGACCATGAGAATGATTTGCATATACAGGAAAGAAATGAACTAGATGAAATATTCTTGAGGCAGCCTGCTATTCTGAAGCACAACCTTCCGGTTGAACCTTTGGGAATTTTATCAAAACCGAAAGAAGATCCGGTGTTCGATCTTAAACCTCTGCCCGATACGCTCAAGTATGCTTATTTAGATGAAAAGAAAGTATATCCTGTTATTATCAATTCTAACCTTTCAGGATACGAAGAAGAGCGATTATTGGAAGTACTTCGTAAACACCGAGGCGCAATTGGCTATACCCTTGATGACCTTAAGGGGATTAGTCCATCTATCTGTCAACATACTATCAACTTTGAGCCTGATGCTAAACCAGTTGTTGATCATCAACAACGGTTGAACCCGAAGATGATGGATGTTGTGAGAACTGAGATTCTCAAGCTTCTGGCCGCAGGTATTATCTACCCTATAGCTGATAGTAAGTGGGTATGTCCGGTACATTGTGTTCCTAAGAAAGGAGGTACAACTGTGGTTCCTAATGATAAAAATGAATTAATACCTCATAGAATTATTATTGGATATAGAATGTGTATTGATTACAGGAAGTTGAACAAAGCAACCAGGAAGGATCACTACCCGTTGCCGTTCATCGACCAAATGCTTGAAAGGTTATCCAAAAATACCCACTTTTGTTATCTCGATGGTTATTCTGGCTTCTCTCAAATTCATGTTAACACTGCGGATCAAGAGAAGACCACTTTTACTTGTCCCTTTGGTACTTATGCTTACAGGCGTATGCCTTTTGGTTTATGTAATGCCCCTGCTACATTTCAAAGGTGTATGTCTGCTATCTTTCATGGTTTCTGCGGGGATATTATGGAAGTCTTCATGGACGATTTCTCCGTCTACGGAACTTCTTTTGACCATTGTCTTCACAATCTTAATAAAGTTTTGCAGAGATGCGAGGAGACAAATTTGGTACTGAACTGGGAAAAGTGCCACTTCATGGTTAATGAAGGAATTGTTCTTGGTCACAAGATTTCCGAAAGGGGAATTGAAGTGGACAAAGCCAAGATCGAAGCTATTGAGAGGATGCCCTATCCAAGGGACATCAAAGGTATTCGCAGTTTCCTCGGTCATGCAGGTTTTTATAGAAGATTTATTAAAGACTTTTCTAAAACCTCAAGAACCCTCACTAATCTTCTCCAGAAGGACATTCCTTTTGTATTTGATGAAAATTTTAAGGAAGCTTTTGAAGTCCTTAAGAAAGCTTTAATAACTGCTCCTATAGTACAACCACCTGACTGGAATTTACCTTTTGAGATTATGTGTGATGCAAGTGATTTTGCTGTTGGAGCTGTCTTAGGACAAAGAGTTGATAAGAAATTGAATGTTATACATTATGCTAGCAAAACCCTTGATAGTTCTCAAAGGAATTATGCTACTACTGAGAAGGAATTCTTAGCTGTAGTATTTGCTTGTGATAAGTTTAGGCAGTATATTGTTGATTCCAAAGTTATTATTCATACTGATCATGCTGCCATTAAGTATCTTATGACAAAGAAGGATGCCAAGCCAAGGCTTATCAGATGGGTACTCCTTCTTCAAGAATTTGATTTGCAGATTGTCGATAGGAAAGGAGAAGACAATCCGGTAGCGGACAATCTTTCAAGGATGGAAGATATACCGCACGATCCCATCCCAGTTAACGATAGTTTTCCAAACGAGCAACTTGCCGTTGTAAAAGTACAATCTCTTTTCGATCCTTGGTATGCGGATTATGCTAATTTTATTGTTGCAAAGTATTTGCCTCCAGGTTTAACACTTCAGCAAAGGAAGAAGTTCTTTCATGATTTGAGGAACTACTTCTGGGATGACCCACATCTTTTCAAAGAAGGTCCCGACGGGATCGTGAGGAGATCCATTCCGGAACATGAGCAGAAGGACATTCTCAGACGGTGTCATGATAGTCCCTATGGAGGACATCATGCCGGTGAGAGGACTGCACATAAGGTTCTTCAATCAGGTTTTTATTGGCCTACTCTTTTTAAAGATGCTAGAAATTATGTTTTAGCCTGTGATAAATGTCAGAGAGTTGGTAACATTAGTAGAAGGAATGAGATGCCTATGAATTACTCACTAGTGATTGAACCTTTCGATTGTTGGGGTTTTGATTTTATGGGTCCTTTTCCTTCTTCGCACAAGTACACTCACATTTTAGTAGCTGTTGATTATGTGACCAAGTGGGTTGAAGCAATCCCCACTGAAAGTGCCAATCACAAGACATCTTTGAAAATGCTTAAAGATGTAATTTTTCCTAGGTTTGGTGTACCAAGGTATCTCATGACTGATGGGGGATCACACTTCACGCACGGAGCTTTTAGAAAAGCTTTGGCTAAATACGATGTTAATCATAGAATTGCTTCACCATATCATCCTCAAACTAGTGGGCAAGTTGAGCTCACCAATAGAGAGATTAAGTTGATCTTGCAGAAGACAGTAAACAGAAATAGAAAGGACTGGTCAAATAAGTTAGGAGATGCTTTGTGGGCATATAGAACTGCTTACAAAAACCCCATGGGCATGCCCCCCTATAAGATGGTGTATGGCAAGGCTTGCCATTTGCCATTAGAGTTAGAGCACAAAGCTTTCTGGGCTGTTAGAGAGCTTAACGCTGACCCAAAACTAGCTGGTGAGAAGCGTCTCATGAACTTGACTTCTCTAGATGAATGGAGAAGTGAAGCTTACAAGAGCGCTAAAATGTTCAAGGAAAAGGTAAAAAAGTGGCATGATAGGAAGATTCTGAAACGTGAATTTAATGTTGGTGATAAAGTTTTGTTGTTCAGATCCCGTTTCAGGTTTTCTCCAGGTAAACTACTTTCCAGGTGGGAAGGACCATTTCATATTGAAGAAGTTTATCGGTCTGGAGCAATTAAGATTAATAATTTTGAAGGCACCAAACCTCAAGTTGTGAATGGGCAAAGACTTAAACATTACATAGCAGGAGACCCTGTCAATGTTGATGTGAATATAATATACACAACAACCCACGAAGAACATGTTGCAGCCCTGTTTCAAACGCCAGCAGAAGCAGAATAAAGAAAAGGTATGTAGTACGGTAAGGAAACATCGCGAACCTCCATAAAAGTTCTGTATTACGAGTTTCTGCAAAATTAGTAAAATTCCGAGCCTAAGTGGAGCCGGAGACGACCTCCAGGGAGTCCAGGCGCCCCCCTGGCGCCCCCCCTGGGCCGCGCCGGGAGGCCACCTGGACACCCGGGAGTCAGTCTCCGACCCCGCTTTGGTCCGTTACCTTCCTTTCTGTGCATAAATTTTTCCTATATATTTGCCCGGATTGTTCCGGCAACGTATCTTGCGATTTCGCGTGTTTTCTCTTCGATCTGTTTCTGCCAGGGAATCTTTCAGCTGAATTTAGGTGCCATGGCTTCTCCAAGTTCCCCCAAGGACAAGTTCGTCGTCAACGTCATCAACCCTTACCTTGCTGAGGTGAAGAAGCACCCTCAGGTTGTTCAGATGGAGGACGGTGTCCTTCATCAAGAAGATATGAAGGGACCTATCAAGGAGGGGAGCATCCAGGCCAGGCTGGAAGAAGTGGAGCAAGAAGTCTTCGAGTACAAGAAGATGATCGAGCATGGTGTTGAAGCTAACTTTAACATCACCAACGAGCTGAAGAACTACTTCCTGAAGGAGATGAAGGAGATGCGGAAAAGCATCACCGCGTCTGAAGAAAGAATTATAGAGCTCCAAGGGAAAATTAATGATCTACATAACCAGAACTGTGAGTATGAACTAAGGTTTATGCGCATGGGTTTGGGTGCTGAATGCAGGATTCAGGAGACGAGCTTCTCATATGAGACTGGAGAACCCCTTCCATGGAAGCGTTTCGCCAAGGACTACGTGATCAACGCCAACAAGCATGATGAGTGAAATCTCCTGGGGTAATGGCATTCCCTTGGCTTGTTCCAAGCTTGGGGGAGTGCCCGGTATCTTTATCTTTACCTTTTGTCTTTTAGAGTCAAGTAGAGTCGTATCATGTCTAGGGAGGTTATTATATGAGATAGGTGTGTGCATTGAGGTCTATTACTCCTTCGGTGAAGAATTATATCCGTGAGTGTGGAGTCGTCTATGATGGAATATTAATGAGAAGTTTATTGGTTCCTTTTGCTGCACTCGGTATTCTCTTCACGCAATCGACCTTATATGATGACTCTTATGTGGAGTATTGACCTTATGTCAGGTATGGCTGTTAAAACTTTATTTAATCTTGGCAAACATAGCTTTGGTCATAACAACAAGCATGATTTTTTTAAAGTATCAACATAGCCAAAACCTTTATGTTATTATGTTTGAAGTGTTATGCTGACAAGGAAGACAACTTGATGTGTTATGCTTATTCCAATGTTCATGCTTTATATTGCTTTGCATCTTAGTCATCATCAATTGTCTGTTCTTTCAAAACCTTTGTTAGCCTAACTCTGTACTAAGCGGCATTCTGCTTGTGCGTCCATACCCTTAAAACCAATACCTTCCATATGAGTCCACCATACCTACCTACTCGTGGTATTCCACTACCACCACCTAAAAGTATATAATTTATGTGTTATCCTTAAATGTTCAAAATCTTTTATTTTGTGCCTCTGTTTTAGCTCATGAGGAAGTAATAGCTAATTCATAGTCTTCTTGAATTGGACAAGCTTCACCCCGGGATTGCATGTCAAATGTGCAAACCCATAATACGAGAAGGAACTGGCATTGAGTGCGCCCGGCTCAAAAAGATAATATAACAAACAAACCCCTCCTTCACGCTTTGTTCATGAGAAATCAGAAAACTTTGGCAGTGATTAACAAAGGAGAATAAGAGGATGTGATCGTCCTCGTGCGGGAGCCGTTCCTCGAAACTTGTCCAGCTCCAGAAGTAGTTGAGTTATCTATTAGCATTCGTTGACAAATCATGCACCTCTCAAAACTTGTTTTCATTCTGTTTGATTTAAGGATAGCACATGAGTTTTCCCTACTACCCTAGAGCAGGGCCCATCTTTTAATTTTAAGTTGAGTCAGTTATTCCTCCTCCCTTCTATTCTTAAAGAGAGCAGACATTTGATGTTGATAAGGATTCATTCATATAAAGTTGCATTAAGATTTGTCATATCATATCCTTGTTGACATTATCATTTGATAAATAAGTTGTTTGTCAAAGCCCAGCTAAGGCAAATATCTTCCTTTGTGTTAACACTTTCACTTCTTGCCTGATGACATTTTATTTCAAAAAGCTTCAATTGATCTCATCAAAATATAAGAGCAAAAGTTAAATCTATTTGTTGTTCTTTGACCAAAGGACATGTTTGCCATGATATAATGAGTTTCCTTAGCCCTACTTTCGAATATAAGTGTTATCACTCTTTTATAAGGGCTTTATGAATTGAAGATTGCTGTTGAGGATATTTGAGTTGGTAAAGAAACTATGATGCTTCTTGTCCGTATTCTTTTTATCGACACTTCACTCTCTAAACTTGTGGACAGGTTTACCGAGTTCATATTCGCTTGGGGACAAGCGAGGTCTAAGCTTGGGGGTGTTGATACGTCCAAAATGCATCACTATTTTGTATCATAATTTATCCTTATACATTGATATATTTCACGTTACGGTGATGTTCTTATGTTGTTTTGGTCTATTTTACACAGTTTGCAAACTTTCCGATGCCGAAGCAGCAGACGCAGGATTCAGCAGTAAAAAGTGGACGCTGAGTTGCTGAAGAAGAATACCTCCAAATTACCTGAAAATTGACGGGAGATATTTTTCAGACGGATCACGAAGGCACGCGAAAGGGCAACCAGAGGGGGGCACAGGGTGCCCAGGCGCCCTGGGGGCGCCCCCCTGGCCGCGCCGGGGGGGGCGCCTGGAGCCCCTGGCCCACCTCTGGCCGCCCCCTTTTGCATATATGCTCTCCGTTATCCAAAAACCCTAGAGACGGGAATTTTTACGGAGTTCTGCCGCCGCTCCATGGCGGAAACCTACAGAGAAGAAAAAAGCCATCTCCGGCGGGTAGATTCCGTCGGGGAGATCACCTCCCGGAAGGGGAGATCGTCGCCATCGTCATCACTATCGTCACGGGCATCATCGAGATCATCATCAACATCATCCCCAACACCAGCACCATCTCCATCTTCATCCAAATATCATCTTACAATCGCAACTTGTGTTGTAACTCGTACTACCTATCCTCTCTACTCCATCGGTGTTGATTACTACTTTGTGGTGAATGCTATTGAGTTTTGTTGGAGAAATATTATTATGTCCAGATTGTTCATCACCTATTTATCCCCACTGATCATGATCTCCTTTATGTCTCGTGAGTAGTTACCTTAGTTCTTGAGGACATGGAGAAAGTCTTGTTGTTAGTAGTCATATGCTGTTGAAGTAATATGTGTTGTTTGATACTTAAGTTGCGTTGTCATTCTACTAGTGGTGTTGTGTGAGTCGAACACCCAACACTTCGCCTTATTAAGGACCTAGGAGAATACATTGTGTATAAAGAATGCTTATGGTGGGTTGCCGGAGTGACAGAAACCTGAACCCCACTTCGCACGCTTTTGCATAAGGGAATAATGGATCCTCGATCGTATTGCTATGGTTAGGCTTTTGCCTTAAATTCTATCTTGTATTTGCGGATGCTTGCAAGGTGTTTAATCATAAGAGTGCACTCATCTTAGTCTAGAGAGTGCACTAGCATAGATCCACCCACTCAACACTTATCAACACATAACATAGTATCGATACAGAATATGGTGAAAGCACATGACTACCTCTCCCGTGTGTCCTCAGGAACACTTTAGTCTTTATAAGTTCAGTTGCTAGGCCTCTCCTTTGCTAAGAAAGGATTGGGCCACTTGTTACTCTTAGTGCCTTTTACATTGCTTGCTTTTACCTTCCTGTTGCCTATATCGAGAAAACCCCTAAAAAGTTATCTTTCAGTGCTTGCAGTGATTTCTTGCTCAGAATCGCTTATCAATACCTTCTGCTCCTCGTTGGGTTCGACACTCTTACTTATCGAAAACGCTGCACTAGATCCCTTACGGTTGTGGGTCATCACCAATCCACCCATATGTGTATTCCAGTAGCCACCTTAAGTTGAACCATTAATTAACAACTCACATCTGTCATGGATTTCACTCAAACCCAAACCACGTCTACGAGCATAGCATGATAACCTAAGTATAGCGTAGCAGTAACTCCCAATGGTTTGAAAATAATGCAGGTAATAGGTTCTACCTCAAACTACTTCCCAGACCCACAAGTTAAGAGATCCTACTCATGCAATGTGTGAGGGTTTGATCTAATGCATAAAAACTGGGTAATAAAAGGGTATGATCAAAGTGTTACTTGCCTTGCTGACGATTCGCAAAACCTAGAGACTCGTAGTAGCACGCTTCATAGTCCGAGTATTCTATCGTAAGCAAACAATAGCATACATAAGCAATCAAGCAATGATGCACAAACAAAACTCCAAACAAGAAGGTCTAACCAGAAAGTTCAACTTAAAAAAAATCCGGTTTGCAAAAAGAATCAAATCGAAAGAAGCAACGAAACTCAAACTGCGAAAGAAACGAGATCCGTTTGCTAGTTTGATCTAGGGTCAAATTTTACAATAGCAAAACTTTGGTCAAGTTGGTTAAACGGAAAGAGGGCGTCGAGACGAATATCTGGGATTTTGAATCACCTGATTCCGACTCTCGAGCGAAAAGAAAAACGAAAAACAAGATCAGGGCAGAAATCGCGATCAAAATAATCGCGGATAAATACCCCGAAAAGAAAACTGACGAACAGATTAACGAATGAATGTTCGTTAACTGAAACTAAACAACGAATTCGTTCACTAAAACGAACGAACGGGCGAACGCTCTCTAAACACCTAAACCGAGAAAAAAAAACGGATCTAGGGTTTTACGAAAAAAGAACCGATTGGTTATGAAAAAAAAACCGGCGGCTACCTCTAGAACGATGAACTCCGTCGGTGCGGCGGCGGCGCGGTGCGGCGGCGGCGGTGGCTCTAGGCGGCGGCGGCGGCTAGGGCTGGCGCAGCGGGCTAGGCGAGGCGGGGTGGGCTGGCGGTTGTGGCGGCCGGCTGGGCCTCGGGTTATAAAGGCCCCCTGCTAGGGGGAGTCCTAGCCGGTCACGGCCCAAAGGCGGCCCCCCCCTTTTTTTAAACGAGTCCCGGCGTACGAAAACTAACAAAAGAAATACTAAACGGACTCAAAATATTCCAAAATAAATTTTCACCGTCCTCTAATAATATTTAGGACAAAGCAAACATTTTTCCTGGACCTACATGCAATTTTGAAAACGCGTATTTTTCCTATGCAAATAAAATTGCAAGTAAATCCGAAAAAAATACCAAAAGTGATTTAATCATTTTTCCTCCAATATTTCTGTTATTTTGGAGAAGTCATATTATCTCCGCTCATATATTTTATTTAGAAATATTATTAGGAGAGAAAAATAATTAAAACCAATGCTATCATCGTACCGGTATTCGAGTAAACTCAAATACAAAAACGGTAGAATTCCCAACTCTCTCCGTAGGTCCTTCAGTTGCTTAGAATTTTCGAGGATCGCCACACACAAAATGCAAAGAAATATGCAATATAGTATGTTCTATGTATAACATTCCAAATCAAAAATTTGGGATGTTACAGTGACCACCGGTGAGGTGGGAGAGACAGGCCGTCTTTTTTAGATTTGGAAAGAGGGTGATAGTGCACTACTAGGAAAAGAGCTATAGATGATATGGCCACTAATGGCGCACCAGACATGTGGTGCGCCATTACTATATACTAATGGCGCACCATGTGTCGGTGCGCCATTAGTGTCCAAATACTAATGGCGCACCACATCCATGGTGCGCCATTAGTAACAATTTTTTTTTCATTTTTTTGAGAACTAGTAATGGCGCACCTGTGGATAGTGCGCCATTACTAGTTAAACTAGTAATGGCGCACCACATCCACGGTGCGACACTAGTAATTTTTTTTCAATTTTTTTAATTTTTTTAAATATTTTTTTTGAAAACTAGTAATGGCGCACCAGTGGATAGTGCGCCATTACTAGTTAAACTAGTAATGGCGCACAACATCCACGGTGCGCCACTAGTAATTTTTTTTCAAATTTTGTTTTTATTTTTTTATTTTTTTAAACTAGTAATGGCGCACCGTGTGTGTAGTGCGCCAACTAGTAATGGCACACCACTCCCGCGGTGCGCCATTACTAACTTGGCGAAACAATTCCACCGAATGCACCCCCTGGGTGGACCGCCTTTTCAGTTAAAAAAAATAAAAGAAAATGATGGAAATGTCAAAAAAATAAAAGAAAATAAGTTTCCCATGTGAGATGTGGTCTACTTGTTGGGAAAATTGACAAATATGAATTTTGACTTTGTTTGCAAAATATCTCTTTAATTTGTAAAATGGGCATAACTTTTGCATACGAGCTCGGATTAAAATATTGTTTATACAAAAAATCATCTACTCGAAAAGTTACATCCGAATTTAATCGAGGGAACCCCGTTAAACATTTTCAAAATCCCCAAAAACCAAACAGAAAAAAAGTTACGGGGCTTTTAAGATCTAGCGGCAAAAAAATTCAAACGTACTAGTGGCACACCGTTTGCTAGGTGCGCCACTAGTAACAGAAAACAAAATTTGGTTTCGAAAAAAAAGAAAATTTTGAATTTTTTTTTACAAAATATGATAATACGTAATATGACCGGGAAGTTTGAAATATTTTTTCAAAGTTTCATCATACTCATGAACATGAACAAAGTCCTAAACATCGAGAAGGTTTAATAGGATTGATAGGATAGAACTACGAAGTTAAGCTCGGGTAGGAGTAGTGTGAGGATGGGTGACCTTCCGAGAAGTTTGACCACAGAGTGCGATTTGACTTGAGATTAAGCATATTGACCCGAGATTAAGCCATAGTGACCTGAGATTAAGAAAAAACAAAAAAATATTTTAAAAAAATTTCTAATTTTTTTTATTATTTTTTGATTTTTTTTACTAATGACGCACTTCCATGTGGTGCGCCATTAGTAAAAAATTCTAATGGCGTGGTGCTAATGGCGCACCACTAGTGCGCCATTAGTAGGCAAAAGTGGTACGCCACTAGCAATGCCTTTTTCTAGTAGTGGTATGAGAAGCAAGTGGGCAGCCCTTAGCAAGAAAACTCTCAAGCTCGAGCCTATATATCTTTTTTATATTACTAGTACTAGAGATGGAGTAGTGGTACAGTAGTTTATATATTTTCTCTCCAAACAGTACCAGTTAGTCATGCTTCAAAACTGAACGGCACGCCATTAAAAAAATAAAGATCGATAACTAATGCAGCACCTCGGGCGAACGCGGCCAGATCGCATTTTGCACGAGAAATTACACACCATGTTTCGTTGACATGTGGTCCCGTGTACAAGATGAATGACTCCAAGTTCGACCACCGTGATGCTAGGTGCGAGCCGAGGAACACTGTTGGAGAGACCCCTGATGTCTACTATGCACCACTACTAGGAAAAGGGCTATAGATGATATCGCCACTAATGGCGCACCAGACATGTGGTGCGCCATTACTATATACTAATGGCGCACCATGTGTCGGTGCGCCATTAGTGTCCAAATACTAATGGCGCACCACATCCACGGTGCGTCATTAGTAACAATTTTTGTTTTCATTTTTTTCAAAACTACTAATGGCGCACCAGTGGATAGTGCGGCATTACTAGTTCAACTAGTAATGGCGCACCACATCCACGGTGCGCCACTAGTACTTTATTTCAATTTTTTTATTTGTTTTCAATTTTTCTTTATTTTTTCTTTCAAAACTACTAATGGCGCACCAGTGGATAGTGCGTTCAACTAGTAATGGCGCACCACACCCACGGTGCGCCACTAGTATTAGTTTTTTTTTCAATTTTTTTTTCAAAACTAGTAATGGCGCATCGTGGGAGTGGTGAACTAGTAATGGCGCACCACTCCCACGATGCGCCATTACTAACTTGGCCCAAAATTTCACCAACTGCACCCCTCCTGGACCGCCTTTTCCAGTTAAAAAAATAAAAGAAAATGATGAAAATGTCAAAAAAATAAAAGAAAATAAGTTTCCCATGTGATATGTCGTCTACTTGTTTGGAAAATTTACAAATATGAATGTCGACTTTATTTGCAAAATATCTCTGAAATTTGTAAAATGGGCATAACTTTTGCACACGAACTTGGATTAAAAAGTTTTTTATATGAAAAATCATCTACTTTTTCAAAATCCCCAAAAACCTAATAGAAAAAAGTTACGGCGCTTTTAAGATCTAGAGGGAAAAAATGGAAAAAATTTCAAACTTACTAGTGGCGCACCGTTTGCTAGGTGCGCCACTTTTTCAAAATTCAATTTTTTTTTTCAAATATGATACGTAATATGACCGGAAAGTTTGAAATATTTTTTCAAAATTTCATCATACTCATGAACATGAACAAAGTCCTAGATATCAAGAAGGTTTAATAGGATTGATATGATAGATATATCAACAAGTGCCTGTGAAGTGAGCTGGTGCTGGGGTTGGATAGAACTGCGAAGTTAAGCTTGCTTGGGCTGGAGTAGCGTGAGTATGGGTGACCTTCTGGGAAGTTTGACCGTAGAGTGCGATTTGACTTGAGATTAAGCATATTGACCAGAGATTAAGCCATAGTGATCAAAGATTAAGGAAAAAACGAAAAAAATGGAAATGTTTTTTTGAATTTTTTTTAGAAAAAATTCTGAACAAAAATTCTAAAAAAAATTGTTACTAATGGCGCACTTCTATGTGGTGCGCCATTAGTATACCAGATACTAATGGCGCACCCTAGGCTATACTAATGGCGCACCACTGGTGCGCCATTAGTAAAAAATTCTAATGGCGTGGTGCTAGTGACGCACCACTAGTGCGCCATTAGTAGGCAAAAGTGGTGCGCCACTAGCATGCCTTTTTCTAGTAGTGCACCCTTCTTGTTGTAGACGTTGTTGGTCCTCCAAGTGCAGAGGTTTGTAGGACAGTAGCAAATTTCCCTCAAGTGGATGACCTAAGGTTTATCAATCCGTGGGAGGCGTAGGATGAAGATGGTCTCTCTCAAACAACTCTACGACCAAATAACAAAGAGTATCTTGTGTCCCCAACACACCCAATACAATGGTACATTGTATAGGTGCACTAGTTCGGCGAAGAGATGGTGATACAAGTGCAATATGGATGGTAGATATAGGTTTTTGTAATAGGAAAATATAAAAACAGCAAGGTAGCAAGTGGTAAACGTGAGCATAAATGGTATTGGAATGATAGTAGGCAAAGCCTAGGGTTCATACTTTCACTAGTGCAAGTTCTCTCAGCAAGGATAACATAATTGGATCATATTACTAGCCCTCAACATGCAACAAAGAGTCACTCCAAAGTAACTAATAGCAGAGAACAAACGAAGAGATTATGGTAGGGTACGAAACCACCTCAAAGCTATTCTTTCTGATCGATCTATTCAAGAGTCCGTAGTAACGTTCAATCTATCATAGAGTTCGTACTAGAATAACACCTTAAGACACAAATCAATCAAAACCCTAATGTCACCTAGATACTCCATTGTCACCTCAAGTATCCGTGGGCATGATTATACGATATGCATCACACAATCTCAGAAATATCTATTCAACCAACACATAGAACTTCAAAGGGTGCCCCAAAGTTTCTATCGGAGAATCAAGACGAAAACGTGTGCCAACACCTATGCATAGGTTCCCAAGGTCACGAACCCGCAAGGTGATCACCAAAACATACATCAAGTAGATCACATGATATCCCATTGTCACCACAGATAAACATGTGCAAGACATACATCAAGTGTTCTCAAATCCTTAAAGACTCAATCCGATAAGATAAATTCGAAGGGAAAACTCAATCCATTACAAGAGAGTAGAGGGGAAGAAGAAGATCCAACTAAAATAGCAAAGCTCGTGATACATCAAGATAGTTCCATCTTAAGAACACGAGAGAGTGATCAAAGACATAGCTACTGGTACATACCCTCAGCTCCGAGGGTGGACTACTCCCTCCTCGTCATGGAGAGCACCGGGATGATGAAGATAGCCACCGGAGAGGGATTCCCCCCTCCGGCAGGGTGCCAGAACGGGTCTAAATTGGTTTTCAATGGCACCAGAGGCTTACGGCGGAGGAACTCCGGATCTAGGTTTCTTTCTGCAGGTTTTAGTATTTATAGGAATTTTTGGAGTCGGGGCCAAGTAAAGGGGAGCTATGAGCCGTCCTCGAGATAGGGGGGCGCGCCCTCCACCATCAAGGGCAGCCCGTGGCTCTCCTGGCCCACCTCTTTTGCTTCGGGGGCTTCTTTTGGTCCAGAAAAAATCATAAAAAATTGGCTCGTCAATTGGACTCCGTTTGATATTCTTTTTCTGTAAAACCCTAAAATAGGAGAAAAATAGAAATTGGCACTGGGCTCTTGGTTAATAGGTTAGTCCCAAAAATCATATAAAAGTGTATATAAAAGCCCATAAGACATCCTAGAAGGATAATATAATAGCATGGAACAATCAAAAATTATAGATACGTTGGAGATGTATCAAGCATCCCCAAGATTAATTCGTGCTCGTCCTCGAGTAGGTAAATGATAAATAAAGAATTTTTGATGTGGAATGCAAACCAATATAGTTTTTCAATGTAATTCTCTTAATTGTGGCATGAATGTTCAGATCTGAAAGATTCAAGACAAAAGTCTATATTGATATAAGAAATAACAATACTTCAAGCATACTAACAAAGCAATCATGTCTTCTCAAAATACTATGGCTAAAGAAAGTTATCCCTACAAAATCATATAGTGTTGGCTATGCTCCCTTGTTATCACACTAAATATTCATATCATGCACAACCCCGATTTTAGCCAAGCACTTGTTTCCATACTCTATCTTTTCAAACCTTTCAATTTTCACGCAATACATGACCGTGAGCCATGGATATAGCACTATGGGTGGAATAGAGGTGGTTGTGGAGAAGACAAAAAATGAGGGAGATAGTCTCACATCGACTAGGCGTATCAACAGGCTATGGAGATGCCCGTCAATAGATATCAATGTGAGTGAGTAGGGATTGCCATGCAACGGATGCACTAGAGCTAAATGTGAATGAAAGCTCAACAAAAGAAACTAGTGGGTGTGCATCCAACTTGCTTGCTCACGAAGACCTAGGGCATTTGAGGAAGCCCATCGTTGGAATATACAAGCCAAGTTCTATAACAAAAATTCCCACTAGTATATGAAAGTGACAAAACATGAGACTCTCTACAATGAAGAACATGGTGCTACTTTGAAGCACAAGTGTGGAAAAAGATAGTAGCAATTGTCCCTTTTTTTTGCGGATGGGCTTTATAGATTCAGCCTGTCCTCCCATGGGACAATGCTCTAATAATGATGATCATCACACTTTCATTACAACTTGATATTACAACTCGATACTACAACAAAGTATGACTCTATATGAATGCCTCCGGCTGTGTACCGGTATGTGCAATGAAACAAGAGTGACATGTATGAAAAATTATGCATGGTGGCTTTGCCACAAATACGATGTCAACTACAGGATCATGCATGGCAATATGACAATATGATGCGTGTCATATGAATGGAACGGTGGAAAGTTGCATGGCAATATATCTCGGAATGGATATGGAAATGCCATGATAGGTAGGTATGGTGGCTGTTTTGAGGAACAATATGGTGGCTGTTTTGAGGAAGGATATATAGTGGGTGTATGGTACCGGCGAAAGTTGCGCGGTACAAGAGAGGCTAGCAATGGTGGAAGGGTGAGAGTGCGTATAATCCATGGACTCAACATTTGTCATAAGAACTCATATACTTATTGTAAAAATCTACGAGTCATCGAAACAAAGCAATCAACGCATGCTCCTAGGGGGGAGGTTGGTAGGAGTTAACCATCACGCGCCCCGACCTCCACACAAAGGTTGGCACTCTACAAATACCTCATGTTCTAACTTAGTCACATAGCGGTTCACCATACGTGCATGCTACGGGAATCACTAACCTTAACACAAGCATTTCTCAATTTCATAATAACTCCACTAGAATGACTCTAATATCACTATCCTCATATCTCAAAACAATTATCAAGCATCCAACATCTCATTCTATTCAATGCACTTAGTGTCAATTTTTTTTACTACATTAACTTTGGATGTCTATCATGTGAAGACTAGTTTCTTTAGCCTAAACACATTACCATGCTGTTTTAATAGACTCTCAAATGGATATAAGTGAAGCATGAGAGTTCATCTATTTCTTCAAACTAAAACCACCGCCGTGCTCTAAAAGATATACGTGAAGCACTAGAGCAAAAAACTATTCAACCCAGAAGATACAAGTGAAGCACATAGAGTAGTTGAATAATTATTTAACTATGTGAAGACCCTCTAACATTTAAGAACTTTAGATCTTGGGATACTATTGAAACAGCAAGCAAAATAAAATAAACTAAATTGACGCTCCAAGCAAAACACATATCATGTTGCGAATAAAAATATAGCTCCGAGTATAGTTACCGATGGATGAAGACGAAAGAGGGGATGCCTTCCATGGCATCCCCAAGCTTAGGCTTTTGATTATATTGAATTTACTTGGGGTGCCATGGGCATCCCCAAGCTTAGGCCTTTGCTACTCCTTGTTCCATAGTCCATCAAAGCAATACTCAAAACTTGAAAACTTCACAACACAAAACTTAGACAAAAATCTCGCGAGCTCCGTTAGTATAAGAAAGGAAACCAATACTCAAAGGTACAACAATGAATTCATTATTTGTTTATATTGGTGTTAAACCTACTGTACTCTAACTTCTCTATGGTTCATATCCTCCAATACTACTCACAGATGCATCCGAATAAGCAAACAACACTCGAAAAACAGAATATGTCAAAGACAGAACAGTATGTAGTAATCTGCAGGGTTCGCCTACTTATGAAACTCCAAAAAAATCAAACTAAATTGGTAAATTTGAGGAATTTGTCTACCAATCATCTGCAAAATGAATCAACTAAAAATCACGCTCCAGTAAAATCTTAAGACCACTTTAGCGAGTGCTAACGATTCTGTTTTTCACAGCAAGATCACATAAACTTCACACAAGTCTTCCCAAAGGTTCTACTTGGCACAAACACTAAACAACACATGAAACCACATCTAATTAGAGGCAAGATGCAATATTCATTCCCTAACAGCAACAAAAACAAAAAATATAAAGTTGGGATGCCTCCCAACAAGCGCTATCATTCTACGCCTCTAGCTAGGCATAATGATGGTCACATAAAAGATAAGAGTTGAAACATAAAGAGAGCATCAAGAAGCATATGAATAGCACATTTAAGTCTAAACCACTTCCTATGCATAGGGATTTGTAAGCAAACAACTTATGGAAACGATAATCAACTAGCATAGGAAGGCAAAGCAAGCATAACTTCAAAATTTTAAACACATAGAGAGGAAACTTGATATTATTGCAATTCCTACAAGCATATGCTCCTCTCTCATAATAATTTTCAGTAGCATCATGAATGAATTCAACAATATAACCATCACATAAAGCATTTTTTTCATGATCTACTTGCATAGAAATTTTACTACTCTCCACGTAAGCAAAATTCTTCTCATTCATAGTAGTGGGAGAAGCAAATTCAATAAAATAACTATCATGTGAAGCACAATCCAATTGAAAACTAAAATCATGATGACAAGTTTCATGGTTATCATTATTCTTAATAGCATAGAAGTCATGACAATAATCATCATAGATAGCAACTTTGTTCTCATAATCAATTGGAACCTCTTCCGAAATAGTGGATTCATCACTAAATAAGGTCATGACCTCTCCAAATCCACTTTCATCAATATAATCATCATAAATAGGTGGCATGCTTTCATCATAATAAATTTGCACATCAAAACTTGGGGGACTAAACATAGCATCTTCATCAAACATAGCATCCCCAACTTGTGGCTTTGCATATCATTAGCATCATGGGTATTCAAAGAATTCATACTAACAACATTGCAATCATGCTCATCATGCACATATTCTATGACAAGTATTCTATGTAATTCCTCTTCTAGTACTTGAGCACAATTTTCCTTCCCATCATTTTCACGGAAGATATTAAAAATATGAAGCATATGAGGTAACCTTAATTCCATTTTTTGGTAGTTTTCTTTTATAAATAAAACTAGTGATAAAACAAGAAACTAAAAGATTTGATTGCAAGATATAAAGATATACCTTCAAGCACTAACCTCCCTGGCAACGGCGCCAGAAAAGAGCTTGATGTCTACTACGCACCCTTCTTCTTGTAGACGTTGTTGGGCCTCCAAGTGCATAGGTTTGTAGGACAGTAGCAAATTTCCCTCAAGTGGATGACCTAATGTTTATCAATCCGTGAGAGGCGTAGGATGAAGATGGTCTCTCTCAAACAACCCTACAACCAAATAACAAAGAGTCTCTTGTGTCCCCAACACACCCAATACAATGGTAAATTGTATAGGTGCACTAGTTCGGCAAAGTGATGATGATACAAGTGCAATATGGATGGTAGATATAGGTTTTTGCAATAGGAAAATATAAAAACAGCAAGGTAGCAAGTGGTAAACGTGAGCATAAACGGTATTGCAATGATAGTAGGCAAAGCTATTCTTTCTGATCGATCTATTCAAGAGATTATGGTAGGGTACGAAACCACCTCAAAGCTATTCTTTCTGATCGATCTATTCAAGACTCCGTAGTAACGTTCAATCTATCATAGAGTTCGTACTAGAATAACACCTTAAGACACAAATCAATCAAAACCCTAATGTCACCTAGATACTCCATTGTCACCTCAAGTATCCGTGGGCATGATTATACGATATGCATCACACAATCTCAGAAACATCTATTCAACCAACACATATAACTTCAAAGTGTGCCCCAAAGTTTCTATCGGAGAATCAAGACGAAAACGTGGGCCAACCCCTATGCATAGGTTCCCAAGGTCACAAACCCGCAAGTTGATCACCAAAACATACATCAAGTAGATCACATGATATCCCATTGTCACCATAGATAAACACGAGCAAGACATACATCAAGTGTTCTCAAATCCTTAAAGACTCAATCTGATAAGATATCTTCAAAGGGAAAACTCAATCCATTACAAGAGAGTAGAGGGGGAGAAGAAGATCCAACTAAAATAGCAAAGCTCGTGATACATCAAGATTGTTCCATCTCAAGAACACGAGAGAGAGAGATCAAACACAATACATGACCGTGAGCCATGGATATAGCACTATGGGTGGAATAGAGGTGGTTGTGGAGAAGACAAAAAATGAGGGAGATAGTCTCACATCGACTAGGCGTATCAACAGGCTATGGAGATGCCCGTCAATAGATATCAATGTGAGTGAGTAGGGATTGCCATGCAACGGATGCACTAGAGCTAAATGTGAATGAAAGCTCAACAAAAGAAACTAGTGGGTGTGCATCCAACTTGCTTGCTCACGAAGACCTAGGGCATTTGAGGAAGCCCATCGTTGGAATATACAAGCCAAGTTCTATAACAAAAATTCCCACTAGTATATGAAAGTGACAAAACATGAGACTCTCTACAATGAAGAACATGGTGCTACTTTGAAGCACAAGTGTGGAAAAAGATAGTAGCAATTGTCCCTTTTTTTTGCGGATGGGCTTTATAGATTCAGCCTGTCCTCCCATGGGACAATGCTCTAATAATGATGATCATCACACTTTCATTACAACTTGATATTACAACTCGATACTACAACAAAGTATGACTCTATATGAATGCCTCCGGCTGTGTACCGGTATGTGCAATGAAACAAGAGTGACATGTATGAAAAATTATGCATGGTGGCTTTGCCACAAATACGATGTCAACTACAGGATCATGCATGGCAATATGACAATATGATGCGTGTCATATGAATGGAACGGTGGAAAGTTGCATGGCAATATATCTCGGAATGGATATGGAAATGCCATGATAGGTAGGTATGGTGGCTGTTTTGAGGAACAATATGGTGGCTGTTTTGAGGAAGGATATATAGTGGGTGTATGGTACCGGCGAAAGTTGCGCGGTACAAGAGAGGCTAGCAATGGTGGAAGGGTGAGAGTGCGTATAATCCATGGACTCAACATTTGTCATAAGAACTCATATACTTATTGTAAAAATCTACGAGTCATCGAAACAAAGCAATCAACGCATGCTCCTAGGGGGGAGGTTGGTAGGAGTTAACCATCACGCGCCCCGACCTCCACACAAAGGTTGGCACTCTACAAATACCTCATGTTCTAACTTAGTCACATAGCGGTTCACCATACGTGCATGCTACGGGAATCACTAACCTTAACACAAGCATTTCTCAATTTCATAATAACTCCACTAGAATGACTCTAATATCACTATCCTCATATCTCAAAACAATTATCAAGCATCCAACATCTCATTCTATTCAATGCACTTAGTGTCAATTTTTTTTACTACATTAACTTTGGATGTCTATCATGTGAAGACTAGTTTCTTTAGCCTAAACACATTACCATGCTGTTTTAATAGACTCTCAAATGGATATAAGTGAAGCATGAGAGTTCATCTATTTCTTCAAACTAAAACCACCGCCGTGCTCTAAAAGATATACGTGAAGCACTAGAGCAAAAAACTATTCAACCCAGAAGATACAAGTGAAGCACATAGAGTAGTTGAATAATTATTTAACTATGTGAAGACCCTCTAACATTTAAGAACTTTAGATCTTGGGATACTATTGAAACAGCAAGCAAAATAAAATAAACTAAATTGACGCTCCAAGCAAAACACATATCATGTTGCGAATAAAAATATAGCTCCGAGTATAGTTACCGATGGATGAAGACGAAAGAGGGGATGCCTTCCATGGCATCCCCAAGCTTAGGCTTTTGATTATATTGAATTTACTTGGGGTGCCATGGGCATCCCCAAGCTTAGGCCTTTGCTACTCCTTGTTCCATAGTCCATCAAAGCAATACTCAAAACTTGAAAACTTCACAACACAAAACTTAGACAAAAATCTCGCGAGCTCCGTTAGTATAAGAAAGGAAACCAATACTCAAAGGTACAACAATGAATTCATTATTTGTTTATATTGGTGTTAAACCTACTGTACTCTAACTTCTCTATGGTTCATATCCTCCAATACTACTCACAGATGCATCCGAATAAGCAAACAACACTCGAAAAACAGAATATGTCAAAGACAGAACAGTATGTAGTAATCTGCAGGGTTCGCCTACTTATGAAACTCCAAAAAAATCAAACTAAATTGGTAAATTTGAGGAATTTGTCTACCAATCATCTGCAAAATGAATCAACTAAAAATCACGCTCCAGTAAAATCTTAAGACCACTTTAGCGAGTGCTAACGATTCTGTTTTTCACAGCAAGATCACATAAACTTCACACAAGTCTTCCCAAAGGTTCTACTTGGCACAAACACTAAACAACACATGAAACCACATCTAATTAGAGGCAAGATGCAATATTCATTCCCTAACAGCAACAAAAACAAAAAATATAAAGTTGGGATGCCTCCCAACAAGCGCTATCATTCTACGCCTCTAGCTAGGCATAATGATGGTCACATAAAAGATAAGAGTTGAAACATAAAGAGAGCATCAAGAAGCATATGAATAGCACATTTAAGTCTAAACCACTTCCTATGCATAGGGATTTGTAAGCAAACAACTTATGGAAACGATAATCAACTAGCATAGGAAGGCAAAGCAAGCATAACTTCAAAATTTTAAACACATAGAGAGGAAACTTGATATTATTGCAATTCCTACAAGCATATGCTCCTCTCTCATAATAATTTTCAGTAGCATCATGAATGAATTCAACAATATAACCATCACATAAAGCATTTTTTTCATGATCTACTTGCATAGAAATTTTACTACTCTCCACGTAAGCAAAATTCTTCTCATTCATAGTAGTGGGAGAAGCAAATTCAATAAAATAACTATCATGTGAAGCACAATCCAATTGAAAACTAAAATCATGATGACAAGTTTCATGGTTATCATTATTCTTAATAGCATAGAAGTCATGACAATAATCATCATAGATAGCAACTTTGTTCTCATAATCAATTGGAACCTCTTCCGAAATAGTGGATTCATCACTAAATAAGGTCATGACCTCTCCAAATCCACTTTCATCAATATAATCATCATAAATAGGTGGCATGCTTTCATCATAATAAATTTGCACATCAAAACTTGGGGGACTAAACATAGCATCTTCATCAAACATAGCATCCCCAACTTGTGGCTTTGCATATCATTAGCATCATGGGTATTCAAAGAATTCATACTAACAACATTGCAATCATGCTCATCATGCACATATTCTATGACAAGTATTCTATGTAATTCCTCTTCTAGTACTTGAGCACAATTTTCCTTCCCATCATTTTCACGGAAGATATTAAAAATATGAAGCATATGAGGTAACCTTAATTCCATTTTTTGGTAGTTTTCTTTTATAAATAAAACTAGTGATAAAACAAGAAACTAAAAGATTTGATTGCAAGATATAAAGATATACCTTCAAGCACTAACCTCCCTGGCAACGGCGCCAGAAAAGAGCTTGATGTCTACTACGCACCCTTCTTCTTGTAGACGTTGTTGGGCCTCCAAGTGCATAGGTTTGTAGGACAGTAGCAAATTTCCCTCAAGTGGATGACCTAATGTTTATCAATCCGTGAGAGGCGTAGGATGAAGATGGTCTCTCTCAAACAACCCTACAACCAAATAACAAAGAGTCTCTTGTGTCCCCAACACACCCAATACAATGGTAAATTGTATAGGTGCACTAGTTCGGCAAAGTGATGATGATACAAGTGCAATATGGATGGTAGATATAGGTTTTTGCAATAGGAAAATATAAAAACAGCAAGGTAGCAAGTGGTAAACGTGAGCATAAACGGTATTGCAATGATAGTAGGCAAAGCTATTCTTTCTGATCGATCTATTCAAGAGATTATGGTAGGGTACGAAACCACCTCAAAGCTATTCTTTCTGATCGATCTATTCAAGACTCCGTAGTAACGTTCAATCTATCATAGAGTTCGTACTAGAATAACACCTTAAGACACAAATCAATCAAAACCCTAATGTCACCTAGATACTCCATTGTCACCTCAAGTATCCGTGGGCATGATTATACGATATGCATCACACAATCTCAGAAACATCTATTCAACCAACACATATAACTTCAAAGTGTGCCCCAAAGTTTCTATCGGAGAATCAAGACGAAAACGTGGGCCAACCCCTATGCATAGGTTCCCAAGGTCACAAACCCGCAAGTTGATCACCAAAACATACATCAAGTAGATCACATGATATCCCATTGTCACCATAGATAAACACGAGCAAGACATACATCAAGTGTTCTCAAATCCTTAAAGACTCAATCTGATAAGATATCTTCAAAGGGAAAACTCAATCCATTACAAGAGAGTAGAGGGGGAGAAGAAGATCCAACTAAAATAGCAAAGCTCGTGATACATCAAGATTGTTCCATCTCAAGAACACGAGAGAGAGAGATCAAACACATAGCTACTGGTACATACCCTCAGCCCCGAGGGTGGACTACTCCCTCCTCGTCATGGAGAGCGCCGGGATGATGAAGATAGCCACCGGAGAGGGATCCCCCCCTCCGGCAGGGTGCCAGAACGGGTCTAGATTGGTTTTCAGTGGCACCAGAGGCTTACGGTGGCGGAACTCCCGATCTAGGTTTCTTTCTGGAGGTTTCAGTATTTACAGGAATTTTTGGAGTCGGGGCCAAGTAAAGGGGAGCTACGGGCCGTCCTCGAGATAGGGGGCGCGCCCCCCTTCCCATGGCGCGCCCTCCACCCTCGAGGGCAGCCCGTGGCTCTCCTGGCCCACCTCTAAAATAGGAGAAAAACAGAAACTGGCACTGGGCTCTGGGTTAATAGTTTAGTCCCAAAAATCATATAAAAGTGTGTATAAAAGCCCATAAGACATCCTAGAAGGATAATATAATAGCATGGAACAATAAAAATTATAGATACGTTGGAGACGTATCAAC
>LR738709.1:488919022-488965684 GCA_902687465.1 Secale cereale | reverse complement strand
ATAATTTTCCTACATTGGTCGTTTGATTCATAGGATAGAATGATATAGGATTTTTTCCCCTATGTAATCATGTTTTAATTGACAATCTAGCATCCACTCCAACTTTTGTTTCACTTCCTTTGATCATACGAAGAGAGTACTTGCTCTAAATGATGTGCCACTGCAAGAGCCGCCTATATGAATTAACCATGCTCTAAAAAGGTGGACCAGCTTTGGCTATAGTAATACTTTAGGTTTTTTTCCGGGTGTAGTAGTACTGTAGGTTAGTAGGTGACCCTGCGCATGGCTCTTCTCCTCTTCCGGAAGTCGAACAATAATGATGGTACTACTTCTGGCAATCTGACACCAAATGAACTGCTGCATGCCACCGCTTGTAAGCAAAAGTTTCTCCTCGTGCTGCGAGCCACCGCGCACGCGTTGGCGAGGGAGAAGGCGTTGTAAGCAAGCTTCTCGTCGTTCTGCGAGTTGACGGGACACATCAAAGTTACGTACTCTGTCATTAGTACTCTATTCAAATATATTTTTATTAGTACTCTCTTCAAAAAGGGCCGACCATGTCCATGGCTACCATCCTGTTCTCTGTCATTGAGTACGTGCACTATTCACGTGCCATCGAGGAGAAAAAATATCGCGTAATACTAGGTGCCACCGAAGTGCACGACTCACTTACGCACTGCATATCTCCATTTTCTTGCATGACACATCACCTTGATGCTAGATGTCCCGCGTGTCATGTAGGCATATAGTATGATTTTGTAAAATGGAGGCATATAGATGTCCCGCGTGCCGGCAACAGGATAAACAAAGCTCATGTCTTAAATGAAAGAGTGGAAGAACATAGATTCCTGACGACCGAGAAGGAGCTACAAACCTCGGGGTGGAGCGTCTGCACTCATAATATTTTATATTATTCAGCGATAACTAATGTGGCACCTCGGGCCAACGCGGCCAGATCGCATTTTGCACGAGAAATTACACACCATGTTTCGTTGACATGTGGTCCCGTTCCAACATGTCAGTGAGACGATGACGAGTCCTTTTGTACAATTTCCGAAAGGACGTGTAGGCCGGGGCGCCTCTTCGTGTACCGTGGCAAACTGGCAACCGCCCGCCGACTCTTCGCATTTCCCTCTCGATTTGGAACTGATGTCGCACGCTCTTCCTCCCTCCTCCATTTTCCTTCACCCTTCCTTCTGCCATTGTTCCATCGTCTTCTCCACGGAGGGAACAAGCCATAAACGACCCCATTATTCTTGCCCCGATCTGAATGATGACGTGGTGGGGGAACTCATTGATCGGTGCGACGCCATCACCTCGGCTAGCATGGCACGTTCTCTCAAGAACATTCTCGACTCAACTAATAACATCATTACAAGGAACCCAAGGGTCCATGAGTGGTTTGATCTCCCCTATCTTCTTCGCCGTGACCCTACTGACCAGCGCGAGGACGAGGGAAGCCTCGCCTTGTGCAAGTTGATGCCGCTTGTAAATGATACGTATGATGTTAAGATGCCATCGCTTGAGGGAAAACGTTGGGCAGGCGCAAATGGAGATTGGATTGTTTATATTGGGTACAATTGCGAGTGGGAACTTGTGAATGTGTACACTCGTCACCGGATTCCACTTCCAAAAATCTCCGAGTGCCCCAAGGTTGAGCACACAGATGATCGACGTACGTTCAAATATGATCTTGGTGATTGTCGTCTATAGAAGATAACAATTTCTCGAGTTCCGAGCCGCTCTTGGAATTACAAGAACTATAAAGTTGTTGCTATCTTCGACAAGTTTGTTGCTGTCCTTCATGGTTTTACTGGATGGATATTGCTCAAAAATCAGTTTCTATACAAGGATGTGTACTGTGATGCAATTGAATACGAGAGGCTTGTGTTTGCTGCCACCACTGGTGGCACTGTTTTTGCATGGGATCCTTATTGTTTCGGTACGTTTGTCTTCCACCGTAATTATAATTGTTTCATCCACATGCATGTGAGTTAGCAAGTTTCCCTTCTCTACTAATTAACCTTCTTCTTGTGTTTCCAAGGTCCTGTGAACATTCCACCACCTATACTTGAAAATTTTTATAACCAAGGGGGGGGGATGACAATGGTGATGATCCCGAGCATGGGGACGAGCAGGGCCCATATGCTCACTGGCGGCTGGCAACTAATTCCGATGGATCACCACTTCTTGTCTATATACAGCCCACTACTGATGTTACTACTAAGGGAGCATGTGTTGTCTCCCATGGCCGCACTCTTCGGACCTATTCCAACACCTGTTGCATGGTATTCGGGATGGATACTAGTGTGCTAGCGCCAACACCTTCTCCCTGGTACAATATTGATAATCTTGGAGCAAACTCGCTCTTCCTTGGACAAAACTACCCAATGATGGTGAAAGGCGATCCAACTGCTGTTGACACAACGTTACTACCATTTATGAGAAGCAACTGTATCTATACGTCAGACATTGTGGTGGCTCCCTACCCAGGTCGTGATATAGTAGGCCGCTTCAGCCTGGATGATCAGTCCTGCATTGGTCTCGAGATTGACACTATCTAGCCCTTCCCAGAGAATCACTTGAGGTTCAAAGCAGGAGTTTCCAACGCCGAGGATTGGTTGAGTTGAAGTTCATTTCATTGCTTGTTATTTGTTATGTGATGAAAACTTTAGTATTTATAATGTATCCTCGTTATTGTTGTGGGTTGATGACCTGTTGTAGGTAATAAAATGATATGCCTGTGATAAACTTACTAAATTTATGAATGTGTTTCGAGTCGCTTCTCTGAGTGGGGCCGCGACGAGGGAAAAATTATTTTCCGTCTATATAATTGTATGTGCATTGCAACAGGTTATCGGATGAGGCCAATCAACAATAGTACACTATTTGTAATAGCTTCACATGTTGCACTATCTCTACGTCTACGTCTGTAATACAACAAGTTTTAAACTTGAGACCAGCCACCCATCCTCACAATAACACTTTTTAACCTAGCACTGACTCCAGGAAAATTGGCCACAGTGTGAGGTGGGCCATATGTTAATGTGTTCGCTGTACGTAACCAGCACTTTGAATCCTCAATACTACTACTATAAGTAGTAGGAGTAGTAGGGTGACATGGGCCAGAACAAGCATTCACGTCCAGGAGTACGGCACACGCCCCCAGCATGACTTCCATCCGACACCATATTTGTTGGAGTCCGTGCTACAACAATCTATTCAACCTCGTCGTTTCTCTAACTCAGCCATCGCGCGGCGGGCGAGGTGGGGGTTTGCCGATAGTCTGTTTCCTCAACTGCGGTCCCACTTGTAAGGCCAACTCCAACGCACGACCCCAAACGGACCTCCGTTTTGCCGCGCGCCGAACGCGCGGACGCATCCCGGCCGCGTACATTTTTCTTTGCAAACACATATCTTTTTTTCATCATTAATTTTTTTGGTACATGGAAATACATCACCAAAATTTTGACTAGAAAAACAAGAACCACAAGAATACATTTTAGAAGATATCCAACTTCCATAACTGCTCCTGTAAGTTGGATTAGTGCCTTCTTGATACACTCATTGTTGATCTGTGGAGGCTCAATCATGTGTTCTTCTTTCTTCTTCGGGTGTAAAGAAGGTAGACGTGTCTAGCCTCTATTCTATCAACAAGTGCACTAGTCTCATCTCTAGCCTCTATGCTAGCTAAAAGTGCTAGAACATCTACTAAATTGCGCTCTATCAATATATCGTTGTACTCTTCTTCCCAATACGAAAACTTGCATCCATTCTACACAATAAAATTTTAAGTTAGCACAACTAGTCTAATCGGAGAGCACAACCGAAGATTTGGTTGAGTTCTTCCTCCTTTTGCCGACACGTGGGACATCCAGCATCCAGGTCGTGTCATGCAAGAAAATAGAGTGGTAGTTGAAGCCACGTGATGTGCATCTTGGTTTAAACTATAAATGGAATCTTACTACTCTTGAGTAACTCCAAAAGAGGCCACCGAAGATCTTTATTGGATTTGCTTTTCATCACCAGCACGTCGAGGTGAAAGATGTGCAGGTTCAGTGGGTCCTCTTGCGTTTTCACTGACATGTGGGACCGCATATGAGCAAACAGACGATGGGCTCCGCGTGTCTGCTGGCTGGCTGAGAAGAGAGATAGAGGAGGGCTGAGCACGGACTCCAGGAAATTTGTTCTACATAACCAGCACCTCGATATAGTGGGATGGCATGGTCCATAACTAGCATTCATGTCTAGCAGTACGGCACACGCCACCCACACGAATCCCATCCGACACCAATTTTCTTGGAGTCCGTGCTACAACCATCACTTCTCCCTCCTGTTTTCTCAGCCATCGTGCGGTGGGCGGGGTGGGGGTTTGCCGATAGTTGGTTTTCTCAACCGTGGTCCCACTTGTAAGTGAAAATGCAACACAACACACATTCCCCCTTGAGCGGCGTGCCGGACCAACCGTGTGGGGGTGTGATGCGAACACGGCAGGCTTTTCCTTTTGAACTTGTAACTTGTAAAATTTGGTTCTGCGCCATGGCGCGACCGATAGATAGAAATAACGATTTTCCCTAGAGTAATGAAAAGTTTTGTTCTGGCGCGGTTTATGCATGGAGTACGTAGGAAAATTATGAAGTTGATGCGGAAGTAAGATAATTACTAGTAGTACCATATACTACTACATGGATTTGACGGAAAGATAAAGATACATACGGATCCATCAACGACATCCTCACGCCCTAGTGCACCGGGTCACCAACCAACGTGTGAGGAGCTGCGGCGTTGGTGGCAAGCTCAATGTGCTTCTGAAGAATGCCGTCCAAGGTTGCCCTGCAGTCCAACAAGGCTAGCGTCCTATCGTCCTCCTCTTGCATGTAGTAGTCCTCGTGGACGATTTGCGCGTAGACGTGGGTGATTATGTTGATGGTGTCTTGCTGCGCCAGGCGCTGTGCGGCGAGCGCGACCTCGAGGTGGACATTCTCCGGCGCGATGGCGGGCAGTCGCAGGGCCACCAGTGCGTCGAAGAGGTTGTCACCATAGAGGCCGTTGAGGGTGGCAGGCATCACAGATCCTGGCCGCGTGGGCTGGAGGTGTACGTCAAGGTCGTCCGCGAGCTTCTTGACGACGGTGAACTTGTGGAGGAAGCCGACGAGGACCTCGTCGAACAAGGAGACGAAGCTGTCATCCAAGAGCCTGCTCGCCCTGGCGGCCTCAAGCACTACCTGGAGACGTTCCTCGGTGCCGGGCCACAGGCCGGCGTCATGGACCATCTGACACAGCCGGCTGATGCTCGTGCTCATCGCCTCCATGGGTCTAGCCTCTAGTCAACTGATCTTGCGATTGGAGTGATCACTCTTGCCCTTGGGTGCGTAGGTGCATAGGATTTCGTAGATTGGACTGGCGAGATCCTTTATATGAGAAGTGCAGACTGCGTTGAATTCACGTGCGTGTTGGCCATCAACTCCTCGCCCCTCTACTGCACCTGCCTTTGGCTGTATGACAGGTTGGCCAGCCACCCGTTGGGCCCATGTGTCATACACCAAAAGGAAGGTGCAGTAAGTCAATAAAGATGCGTCCCCCTCCATGCCCATGCATGCTTTCAATGACTTGAGACTACCAAACATCACATGCAATGGTTAGTTAATTGCATGTAATCCTATTAAGTAGCAAAAAGACATTAAGTTATATCGCCGATAGGAATAAAATAATACACCATGTATTTATTTACAGAGGGAGTAGTACATTTTTGTGACATGCATTACTAGATATTGCTAGGCAAATACTAAATCTAGATGGACGTGGTAGTACTACTAAATCTAGACGATGGTGCTAGTACTAGTAGTAGTACTACTACTACCAATGTAGTAGCACTGTACTACCAGTTGGTCAAATTATTACGTGCTGCTCCTCACAGTGAAGTGACAAGACCGTACGCCGAAGATGACACCTAAGTATAGGTTGCGTGTTCGGCATACCATAGTCAGCCTCACCGTCTACAGTCACTATCATCATGGCTGTAGACATAGCCTGCTTACAACTAGCCATGTTCGACATAATTTCCCGTGCGTAGATGCCCGTGAATTGCACGGAACACCAAGATTGGGGGTGGACGGCACCGGCAGCGGCCATCGCGCCAGATTTTTCCATGGCCTTCTAGATGTGGTGGGGAGGAGATCAGGCTGATAGTGAGAGACAAGGAGTTGTTTGTAAATAACGAACAAGTGCGGGCATATTTTTGCAAAACTAGAGAAGTTTGGTTTGTATGCGTCAGATCTAGATCTGACGGCTATTAATGAAAGATGGCAGGCACAACATCATCACCAACTTAGGACCTGTTTGATTCGCAGGTTTTTGAAAACGCAGGAATAGGACACGACAATATTACAAGTTTCAAACTGATATTACAAATGTTAGGAGTAATGTTGCACCTACGAAGAGGGAATTACTAGGAAGTTTACGTAAGAACTTACGTTACTTTAGGTGGATGCAGCATTATCGTACAAACTGAAATCCACCGCCCTAACAAGTCACTAATGGGAAAATAACTTTTCGAGTCTCTGGCCACTTGATGTTTCAAAAACAAGTTCTGCTTCTGCGGAGACTTTGTCATTTAGGCTTAGACGCTTGCGGTGATCAGCACGCCATTCATTGTTGCGCCAGAGAACGCCAAACCTCATTACCTTGAGCACACTTGCCTCCAAAAAAAAGAACCTGGCCAATTTAATCTCAGATGTGCTGCCTCGATAGTCGATCAAATCAATTTCTGTAAGATGGAGATCAAGGCATTAGATGAGATTGTTATAGTGCAGCACATTTTTCACTTTCGGGTCTTTTTTTATCTGCAAAAGAAGAGAACATATCAGAGCAGCTGGATGTATAAGATTGCCGTGTCATCAAGAGGTACCAATATCATTCACTGATACGATAGGGTTGGCTGGCTAGTGATATTTCTCTCTCTCTCTCTCTCTCTCTTTCCTCACATTTACCTAGGAGTACGTGAAGAGCTTGGGCATTTGTTGCCTTCCACAATGTGGCCGAAGCCATATTTCGCAAAAGTAAGCCACATAATAAGCATCAATGTCAAATCAATAGATTTTGGCACCGCTCTCGCGATTTGAGGGAGTTGGCAGCGCTGTGCACACAGACCCACATGTATAAACAAATCAATCAAACCAACTACACCAGCCTCTTACTCTCCCAAACAAGTGTTTTTTTATTGCCTCAGTCCTCTATGCGCCCTCAATTTACTAGCGTGTGGGGTGCTACCCCGAGTGGTTTCAACTTTGCTTACTTCACCGCGTGTCAGATGGGCCTCTAGTTTACTAATTTTCACCCACTGCCACATGGGCCAGCACACGAAGATACATAACACGAGCTGACAAGGCAGCATGTGTACTGGTTGACCGGTCAACTAAACAATATACGGAGCTATACAATGACACAGTGAGCGTATTATCCATCGGTATAGAGTGTTCGTGTGAGAGGGGAGGCCCGTGAGAGATAGAAGAGAGAGAGAGAGAAAGAGCTACTCCCTCCGTTCGATAATGTAGTTCCAATTTTTTTTTAAAGTCTAACTTTTGAAACTTTGACCAAGTTTATAAAGAAATTACTTATATCTACAATACCAAAGATAAATGATAGTATGAAGTTAGTACATGTTGTGATGAATCTAATGATCTTTCCAGATGTAAATGTTTTTCTCCACAGATACCTGGTCAAACTTTTCTGAGGTTTGACTTTTCAAAACATCCATATGCTTATGGACGTGAGAGAGTCCCTAACTAGAGAGAGAGAGAGAGAGAGAGAGAGAGAGAGAGAGAGAGAGAGAGAGAGAGTGTGAAATAGAAAGAGTGAGTGAAAAAAGTGTGTGTGCGTGTGTAAAAGAGACATGGACAACACTCGATAAAAGTCAAGAAAAAACGCGTGTCTCTTATGCAAACATATCACACATGCATCTTCGACAACAAAAGCAAGGTGAGGAGATAGTGTGTGGTTGTTTGCAGCCGAGAGAGCAAGACCCCTAGCACATGGCCAAGAGGGGTCTGACAAACAAGGGAGAGAGGTCGAGAGAGACGTATGAAGAAAATGCAGACATGTGGAGGAGAGAGTGTATGTTTGTCATAGAGAGATCCCTTGGAGATCGTGATGGGACTACATGGGTGGGAGAACGAGTGACAATGTGTGTGCGCGATAGAAGATACACTGAGAGATATCGAGATAGACGTATGGATGGAAGGAGACAATACGTGTGTTCCTGATGGCTAGTGATATATAATCATACTTAGGGGGGGTGCTTGCACCTATGATGGAGTGAGGGATTATGGTACTTATTAGGGGGTGCGTGTCACATAGAGAGAGAACAAGGGCGGAGAGTGTTGGATGGGTCTATATGTATAGCGTGAGCGAGACATGTGTATGTGTGAACCAGGGAGATATAAAGTTTGAGAGAGATTGAGGAGCCCCGATAAGGCTGAGTGGTGCGTCAGATAGCTGAGAGGGGGAAACAGATATTCCATCCGCTCGATAATGCAGTACATGTAATTTTTTTAGAAGTCAAACTTTGGAAACTTTGATCAGGTTTACACAAATGTTATTTATATCTTCAATACCAAAGATACATCATACGAAACTACATCTCATGGTGAATCTAATCGTGTATGTTTGCCGTTCCAGATGTAATTGTTTTTCTCCACGTACATGGTCAAACTTTGTGATGTTTGACTTTTCAATAAATCAATATGCTATGGACCGAGGAGAGTGCCTAAGTCAAGAGGGATCAAGTGCGTGTGAAGGAGAATGAGTAAGTGTGCAAAAAGAGTATGTGTGTGAAAGATAAAGTGACAACAAACGATAAGTTAGATAGAGACTGTGTTTTTTCGTTTCTTAGGCGAACATATCACACATGCATCTCCGAGATAGAAAAGCGAGGTGAGGAGATACACGAAGATAGCTAGTGTGTGATTGTTTGCAACGGAGAGAGACACCCCTATAGCACATGTCCAATAGAGGTCTGGCCAACAAGGTACAAAGGTCGAGAGGGACACATGGAGAACATGGACACACGGGGAGGGCGAGAGGGTGTGTTTACGATAGAGAGACCTCCTCGAGATCGTGAGGGGGCTATATGGGTGGGAGATCGAGGGAGGTGCGTGCACGATAGAAAGATGCCCCGAGAGAAATCGAGATAGACCATGCACATGTTTGTGATGGATACTAAGATTAGCTAGTCATATACATATAGGGGGGACTGCGTGTGCCTACGATTGAGTGAGAGACCATCATATTTGGCTAGCTAGGCATGAGATTGTGTGTGTGTGTGTGCCTGTAAGATGGAGAGAGAACGTGGGAGAGAGATAGAGTTTTAGATGGGCCTATCGAGTGCGAGTGAGATATGCATGTGTATGTGTGACCCAGGTAGATGGATAGTTTGAGAGAAAGGGGGAAGAGCTCTGAGACAACAGATTGGTGCGTGAGAGAGTTATGGGCAATGAGCCAAGGAATTTGTGTGCGTCCGATGAGGGCACCCAAGATATCTAGCTTGGACTAGAGAATCATACATAGTGTGCGAGAGAGACCTATAGATGGAGTATATATGCATGCGAACTAGAAAGACCCCCCCCCACACACACACACACAAAGAGAGAGAGAGAGATGGAGAGAAAGAGGGAGGACCAAGAAGGTTTGTGTGTTGGATGCGTGCGACATAATTGAAGATTGTCGGCGAGAGAGAGAGAGAGAGAGAGAGAGAGAGAGAGAGAGAGAGAGAGAGAGAGAGCAGGAGGCCGGGAGAGGGGGAGGTCGCGTTTTATGCATCAAAGACTGATATAAACCATGTTTCGATATAAACTTGGATTCAAATATTTAAATTGGAGAACATGTTGTCTGCAATCCACACATCAACAGATATATGCGTATATCAAACAAGTTCATTAATTTGACTTTCAACATGTTCATGGAGTACTATAATACTGTACAACATGCTATTCGATTGAGGTGTTCAATTTTGGATTTAGTTCACTATTTCGACCTGGTGAACGAGCTATTTTATTGAATCGAGATATTTCATTTTGGGTTTGATTCCCGTTTTTGAGTGGGTCAACTATTTGTCATATAGTAAATCGCTAGCAACGAGCATGTAAAAACACATTACTCCCGAGCATCATCTCTCCATCTAAAAAAGAAGTGGCAAGCTAATATTTCTAAATTTGATTCGAATCGACTTGGTAAGGTAGACGTGGATGCTCGTTCTCCCAAATTTTGAACGAACCGTTAAACGTCCTCTGCTCGGTGGAATTCGCCCGAGCAAATAAATGGGAGACGCATTAATTGGCCCGTTGTGCATCGAGGGTAGGTTCGTAACTTCATCCAAGCGCGCCTTCTCCTCGGCCGAAATGACATGTGCCGAATAATTCATAAACCATTGTCGGCAAAACACGTCTCCTCGCCCGAAATAGCTTGCGCCCACTATTTGCAAACACGCTCTCCTCGCCTGAAATCGCTCGCGCCCACTATATTTCAAAACACGCCCTCCTCGCCCGAAATCGATCACGCCCACTATTTGGGGAGAAGAAAAGTTACTCTACTATCCCCGACCCTCAGTACACAGACCCAAGCCGAGAAGCCTAAAGGCAGGGGTAGAATTATAACTCCCCCTCACATTTCAGACAAATGCGTACATGGTTCCACTCCCCTCCCAATTCCCCCCCCATTCATACCTCGTGGGCGCCAAATCACCTTCTCCCCGGAAGCTCCCATCTCCCGAGCTGGGAAACCTCAGCCCCTCCTCCATGGCGTCCCCCACCGCACCAATTTCACAGCCGCGCTCCTTCCTAATGCCGGAGACGCTGTCCATTTGCCGTCGTCCACTGGGCCGTGTGAACCATACCGGAGCCGATTCACCCCCGCCATTTTTCACGGCGCCGGAGCGGCTCCAACTTCGGATCCGTCCAAGAGTCCCGGTGCTGCTTCCCCGTAGCCGCCGACCGTCGCAACATCGTTGTTTCCCTGCCGTTGGCAGCCACCGCAACCGCGCCAGTCTCACTGACTCGGCAGCTGGACCTGCCTACTTCACCATGCCGCCAGATAAGTCGCACCCTCATCTCAAATCAATTTATTTAGGTGGCAATTATCTGATTTTTTTTATTCTAGGCCAATCGATTCCCAATGGGAAGCAACACCCCTCGAGGCAGCGGAGCTCCTAGGCTGCCGGTTGGCTGGTGTCTAACGTAAGGGTGCGGGGCCGCAAGTTCGCCACGGAAGTAATGCTTAGATGGCTATCTTAGAGTTGTGTGGGTTCAAGGTACTGCCGCCGCCGGATCTGGATGAAGGGGAGTCTTTGTGGATTGGCCCGGGGGCGGCGCAACCGCGGCAGTGCAGTGGGGGCAGGGAGCGGGGTTTTGGCCGGGGCCATGGACGGTGGAGGCAAGCTTCTCTACCGTTGGTCGCTGGCTCTTCGGGGAATATTCCTAACAGTGTCAGCCGGGAGGCACAAGACGGCCATCAAGCCATCCGGCGTTGATCGGACAATACCAAAATAAAATAAAATCGTGTGACCCCAATTTAGTCTCAGTCAATAGACGTGTGACCACTCTCGTACCTTGCTGTTGATCTCTTAGTGTATTTCTTCAGATCAAAGAGATGTGTCGTTCTTAACATTATGCGTTATCTGCATCCTCAGCCACACCGTCTTCCAACTCACCGCAGCTGCTCCAACAAGGGAAGCATACACCAGAAGGGAGCTATAGTCCCCACTCAACAGTTCCCTGCATCGAATGCGCGGGCCCGACAAGGACAGCCACAACAACTGCAGGGCCATCGACAAGTCAGCACATGATGCTCACTCCTATGGATGGCGGCCAGATAGGTTGTACCCTCATCTTACTTGTGTGCAACATTTATGTCTTTGTTATTCATCTAAGCATGGAAAATAGATTATCACATTTCACTATATATTCATGCTGATCTCTTACATGTCTTGTTCAGGAGTTAACGCTATTCCACAGTTCAGCTAAGATAATTGTTCTTTAGGTAACGTTGTTCCATAGTTATCATCCATCAGTCAATGCTATCCCACGGTCTGGTGATTATAGTATTATACCACTTCTAGTATTACCTATGTTGTTCTTTAATACTTTTCTGTACCATCTAGTTAATCTCGAGTACAAACGATACATATTCTGTAGCTTTCATCTGTGTTCTCCCTTTAGTTTTTGAGACCTGTTGCTGCTAGTTAACCCTAGTCCTACTATTTATGTCGTCTCCTACATGCACTCATTACATAAATCTAACTACTAGTTGTCTTCCATGCATGTCAGATATAATTGCAAACATTGATATATCCACAAGAACCTCACGGAGCAATGTAAAGGCCAATAAACTTGATATCAATGATACCCAATATGATGGAACATGTAAAGGCAGTTCTTCAGAAGACTTGCAGAAAGATGTTGAATCCTCTTCACCCCACAAGGTCCTTGCTCTAACTTGGCCCGTGATATGGGTACAACATGCATATAATGTCCTGGAGTGTATCTACTCTGTTGCAATGCCATGTGCTTAGCATGCTGATCATGCATGTAAATATGTCATGCCTTCTTGTTTTTCAGTACCTATTCCATTCATGATAACATGTTTTCAAATTCAACTATTGTCATTCTACTCTATCGCAATGCCATTTGCTTAATTTGGACATCATGCTTCTGAATATCTAATGCATTGTTATTCATCAGTATGTACTTCATCTGTCTACCATACCATGCTTTTTTACATTGAAGTGTTGTTCTAGTGCTCTGTTGCAATGCCATCTTAGTTTCCCAAAAATACATGTGTTTGTTGCCTTAGTTTTTTCAGTACGTATTCTGCTAGCATACAGTTTTACATTCAACTAGTGTTTTTTAATATGTTGTACTGTCGTATCCCTAGCTCTTACACTATACTCCCTCCGTCCGGATTACATGTTGCCGAAATGGATAAAAAGGGATGTATCTAGAACTAAAATATGCCTAGACCCATCCATTTTTACGGATGGAGGGAATACATGTCAATATGTCATGCCTTACTATTCTTTAGTACCTATTCCATCTCTCTGTTGTAGCATGTTTTATAATTGAAGCACCATTCTTGTATACAAGGCATGCAAGGGGAAGACGACTATGTTAGAATATGAAGGGTTACAAACCAGGTCTTTGCAAAAGATCCAAACACCAGGAGATAGTAAACCAACTCTAGTTTTTATAGATACTGCTCCAGCACAGAGAAACCCAACTCCTACTGGTAATAAGGAGATTCCAGTGGCCAAAGAACTAGTCCGCTCCACTCCAGCAAAAATATGTCAGCTCCATTCTATGAAGCGTGTGCGTATCCTTGCATCATGAAATTTTATAGCATCCTGATCATATTTTCTACATGTTTCTTACCCATCTCTCTTTTAGAAAATAAGCTTAACAGATAGAAGAATTTCTGCACTGGTATCGTCTGTGAGGAAAGGTTCTTGCAACAATTCTCTGTACTCCAATGCTGATGTAAGTACCTATTTTATATCACTATATTTTTACATCAGCATGTATTTTGTTAATCGGCGTGAATCCAACCTTTATCTGATCAAAATTTAGTTGTAGCAAAATGTATGATTAAAGGCCACAATGTTGATTTTTGTAAGGAAAACTGCCTGGTAGTTTTGCATCCTGAGCTGCGTGAGTGTACTATCTCATATCAGTTGGTTTGATTACTTTGGTTCTGCAGTGGGTTTTCAGTGTTTTTTACTGCGTTGTCCTGTCGTATCCCTAGCTCTTACATCATACTCCCTCCGTCCGGATTACATGTCGCAAAAATGGATAAAACTGGATGTATCTAGAACTAAAATACGCCTAGACCCATCCATTTTCTTTCCGGGTGGAGGGAATATAGTCAATATGTCTTGACTTTCTATTCTTCAGTGCCTATTCCATCTCTGCTGTAGCATGTTTTATAATTGAAGCACCATTCTTCTATATAAGGCATGCAAGGGGAAGACGGCTATGTTAGAATCTGAAGGGTTACAAACCAGGTCTTCGCAAAAGATCCAAACGCCAGTAGATAATAAACCAACTCAATTTTTCATAGATACTGCTCCAGCATAGAGAAACCCAACTCCCACTGATAATAAGCAGATTCCATTGGCCAAAGAACTAGTCTGCTCCAGTCCAGCAAAAGAATGTCAACTCCATTCTAAGAAGCGTGTGCGTATCCTTGCATCATGAAATTTTATAGCATTCTGATAATATTTTCTACATGTTTCTTACCCATCTCTCTTTTAGAAAATAAGGTTAAATGATAGAAGATTTCCTTCATTGGCATTGTATTTGAGGAAAATATCTTGCGGGAATTCTCTGTGCTCCAATGCTGATGTAAGTACCTGTTGTATATCACTATATTTTTACATCAGCATGTATTTTGTTAATCGGCGTGAATCCAACCTTTGTCTGATCTAAAATTAGTTGTAGCAAAATGTTAAAGGCGCCAATGTCGATTTTTGTAAAGAAAACTGCCTGGTAGTTTTGCATACTGAGCTGCATGAGTGTACTATCTCATATCATGCACATTACTGAATTGTAGTGCTGCTCTGGTTGCCCATTCATTCATTGTGTCAATGTTGATTTCGTATTACCTTACCTGGCTGATGATAGCTGTGCCATATTGTGTTAATTTGGTGTTGGCTAGTTGCCCAAACATTCATTGTGCCAATGTTGCTTTCCTATTATCTGACTTGGCCAATGATAGCAATGCTAGTGTCTTAATTTGGTGCAGGCTGCTGAAGATAAGAAGACAAACTCTGAAAATAGCAAGGCAACCCCATTGTTTCTTTCCAATAAATTTAGGCCATGTAATATGACAATAACTCATGATTAATCTGTTTGGTTCCCCTCCTAATTTAAGTTATGATGCAGTGGTTGAGACACTCTCCCCTATCAATAATACAAGCCTGCCAAAATCGCCATCTGAATCTGTTTAGTATCCTTTGTCTCGAATGCAACAGAAAAATGTATGTTTGTGAACCAATTAATGGCTGAAGGAATGATGGAAATGGTAGAGGAATCAGAGGTGCAGAGTTGTGCGACACAACAACTAATCAATGTTTTCAGAGACAGTGTCACAAAGCAGCAAGAACTTGGCCACATGCTTATGGGCGTCATCCGTGCTGAGGTTGCAGATTGTGACGTTGTAGATCCTTAGGTTCTGTTCATTTATTTGCACTGGCATCAATCTTAGATTGTCCAGTGGATGTAATTTCATGTAATATATGCTAGATGTGCCACGTTTTTCCCTGTATGTCGTACCTTTGCTTGATCGGTTTTGGTCCAGTGCATAATTGCTCGTCGTAATGGGCTCAAATTATCTAATTTGGCCTAAAGACATGTACGAACTTTAGTGGGCCCATTAAGTTAATGGGCCGTTACCAGGCCGAAATTTAATGGTCGGCCCTCTTAACTCCCGGGTCGTTAACAGGCTGACATCGAAGGCAACAGGTGGGCCCAATTCACGGGCCGTTAATAGGCCGTTACTAAGTTCGGGCTACGTATGGCCCAACTATACTGTGTGCCTTTAGCAGGCCGAAAGAGATAGCGGGCTTGTACTGGACCATGAAGAGCATGGGCCGCTAAGAGGCCGAAAGTCAGGTCGTATTGTAAATGGCCCAACTTTGTTGTGGGCCTTTAGAAGGCCGAAAGAGAAACCGGGCTGGTATGGGACCATGAAGGGAATGGGCCGTTAAAAGGCCAAAACTCAGGTCCGACTACAAATGGCCCAACTCATTTATGGTCCGTTAACTGGCTCAAAGGCACACAGGGCAGGATATTGGCCTAACACTTAAATGGGTCGCTAAAAGGCCAAAACTCAGGTCCGAGTACAAATGGCCCAACAGATATATGGGCCGTCTGTGACGCCCGAGACCGACGTCCCAGAAGATTCCAGAAGATTCCAGATGTTCCGGGTTGCCCGTGTGTTCTTTTGTGCTTGTGTTTTTTATTTTGCATTGCATCATGCCATCATGTCATATTTATTTTTGCATCTCAACCTAATAAATCGTGTGGACCTTCGGTCCATTTAAATCGAGGGAAGTAGGTCTTCTCTTTAAAACATATAAAAGCCTCCTAATAATTATGGAGCTATATTAATAAATATTCCATTCTTGGAATTACCCGCAACACACGTGCATAATTTCCCCATGCTTTCCTACTTCGAGTTTCTCCTTCAAAATTCTTGCCAATAATTCTTTCCGTTGTTTCGAGGCTCCTCCATTTATCTAGACTCCGTTCAAACTCCTTTTTTTTGCAACCTAAATGTTTTAGTTTGCACTTCCCTTTCGTTGGAGATATTTTTGTTGGGTTGGTAATAACCCGTAAAGCCTTACAAAAATGTCCCATCTTTTATTTTTCTGTTCTTTGCCTCTTTTTTTTTTATTTTTGCTCCTTCCCTTTTGTTTTCTGCTAAGGGAAATAAAGAGGAGAGCAGTCCAGCTGGCCCATCAGGCTAGCCAGCAGCCCGCACCTACCCCGTAACCCTAGGCCCTCGCAGTGCCCTGGTGCGTCCTCCAAGCTTCGAGGCCACGGCCTCAGGACTTCCGCAGCACCTCGTCCAGCGCCGGCCAGAGGCCCCTCCTCCATCTTCAGCTCGGCCGTGCCATGGTGCTCCACTCTCCCCGCAGCGCCGAGCCGCGACCCGCACCTCTCAGTGGCCGAGACCGCAGTTTTTCCATTGGTTTTTGTTGTATTGTTGCTGTGTTGTTAATCTCAGATAACCAGGAAAACAACAAGTCTATCTTCTTTTGGACCCGAACGTCTACCGGCGACCCGACCAAGTACCTCTTCGAGACAAGTACCCCGACCTCGATGACATGAACGACTACGAACGAACGACTACTCGGATCAAGTACCACTACCGTCGCGAGATCGAGAACCCCCAAGTACCACAACGATGCGCCGAGTACCACTACGTCCGACGCCACGACAAGTACCCCTACACGGCGAAACGACAAGTACCACTACCGACGCCGGAGCCATCGGAACGAGTACCCCTACCGATGACCGTGAACAACTACCGCCGTCGTGGAACCGGCAAGAACGAACGGAACGAGTACATCTACCGCCGCCCGAGTACAACTACTTCCCTCTACGGCCATGTACAACTTCTTCCACTACGTTCCTCGACGATCGCGAACCGCCCCGAAACGCACGCTTCGAAGGTATAACACCGAGACGTGACCCGTGGAATGCTTGTTGTGTTGTATGAAATGTTTCCCGTGTGCTTCGCCCCGTTCCGACCTTTTGTCATGTTCCTCGATTGCCTCGTCACCGACTCGTGGGAACCCGGTAACGGGATCACCCCACTTTCATCTCGTTTGACTCGTTCACTCCACCTTTTGTTTTGCACCGGACTCTCAACGAGTTGCCGGAACCGAATTGTTGCGTTGCATCATTTTCGGATCGATGCCGTGGCACCCTTTTCCCTTCCACCACGGTGACAATGCTTCATATCATCTTCTTGTTAACCTTCTAATAAAAATTGCATAAACTTGATCATGTCATCCGCATCATATTAACAACACTAAAATGTTTAATTGTTGTTTGCTTATAATTATTAAAACATGCTCATGAGGATTTTCCGGATATGTTGTTGTTATTTCCGGCCTCATTTAAAATGCCTAAATAGTGTAGTTTTATTATGCTTCACCTCTTGCCATGTTAAAACATTTAATCTTGTCTTGTAAATAATGAGAGTCAATTAAATAATTATAATGTGGTGTTTCGTCAATATGCAACTCGTTGCATATTGATCTCCACTTAACTTGTAGTTTTTGTTTGTGCACTTTGCCATGCCATGCATATTTAAACCGGACATGCATCATACTTGAATGTGCATCGTATGCCATGTTTTGCTTGTGTGTTTACCGTGTTGTTTTCTTCTTTCCGGTTGCTTCTCGTGATAGCTTAGGTTTCGTTCCGGAGTTGTGAGGATTCTCTCGTCTGTGTTGCTCCGTCTACTTCGTGGATCCGTTCTTCTCCCTCGTGGAATCCCAGGCAAGATGACCGAACCCTGATAACATTACTATCTTTGCCTATTGCTAGTAGATTCGCTCTATAGTTTTGCCTCGATGCCCATGATCTTCTTGTCAGCCTCCTACTTGTAACCATTGCCCTGTTTAACCAACCTACCTACGCAAACCGTTGTTTGGCTAAGTATGCTTCGCTCAACCCTTCTTATAGCATTGTTAGTTGCAGGTGAAGATTGAAGATGCTTGCTTCATGTTGAAGATTGGTTGGGTTATATCACACTATATAAATGCTTAAATGAAATCATCTATATACTGGCAAGGGTGGAAGGCTAAGCCTTTTGCTTGGTGTTTTGTTCCACTCATGCCGTTAGGAACCGTATAAACCGGTGTTATGTTCCTTGATTATGCGTTCCTAACACGGTTGGGGTGTATGGGACCCCCTTGATAAACCGCTAAGTGCTAAGTCTTTTCCAGCAAGTCCCAACATTGGTACTATTTGCCTAATAACTAATAAAACTTGCATATGGGACTAGCTATCCCTTTTATCTTAATTCAACCCCCCTGGGCCAGTGCTCGATTTGAGTTTTGGTCCAAACTAGAGTCGTGTGCGGGGCCCCCCTTGGCAACTTGGGTATTTCGGCCACTGTACGCTGTGCTCATCCGGTCGTGGCCTGAGACTAGATACGCGCGGCTACTATCAGGGTGTCGGCACGCCGGGAGGATTTGCTGGATTAGCCTTACCTTAGTTCGGTTTAACTTGAGCACGGGATTCCGAGAATACTCGGGTCTTCCCACCTATGGAGTTGCGACTTCGCGGATCGTGGGCTTGTGATGGGCCAAGTTGGAACACCCCTGCAGGGTTTGAACTTTCGAAAGCCGTGCCCGCGGTTATGTGGCAGATGGGAGCTTGTTAATTCCGGTTGTAGATAACTTGACACAATGTTACTAATACACTACCAGCGTGTGTACCGTGACTGTCAATTTCCGAATAGGGATTCGGGAGTTGAACACGGTGGGGTTATGTTTGACCGGCTTTAGTTAGGATCACTTCGTGATCATCTTTCGACCGATGCTCTTCTCTTCTCGCTCTCTTTTTACGTATGTTAGTGCTAGTTGCTGCTGCAGACTCTTGTTGTTCCTTCACCTCTCGTTCTTTCTTCAGCCTTGTCCTCACCCAAGGCTTAAATAGTCTTGTTACCCGGGAACGGGATTGATGAGTCCTCTGTGGCTCACAGTTACTTCACAACACCAGATGCAGGTTCAGCCGAGTTGATGCAGGAGTTGGTTCAGTTCTTCACCCGGGAGTCCGATGAAGATCGTGGCTGTTTGCTTGTGACGTTTCGATGTTCAGTAGTGGTTTCTACTAGGATTCGATCCCGACCTGTGGTTTTATGTTGTTTTTGGTATCTTTCTTTTGGATCTTCGCCCGTAGTCGGGTTGTGATGTTTTGAATGATGTTTGTTTATGTAATGTATTGTGTGAAGTGGCGAGTGTAAGCTAACTATCTCCTTTTGCAATTTAATCCCTCTTTTACATGAGTTGTGCAAAGATACCAAACTTGAGATCATTCTAGGATGGGCTTATACCTTTAAGTCGTGCCTCGACACGTAGGAGGTATAGTCCCATCCTGGGCATTACAAGTTGGTATTCAGAGCCTTCTCCGACCTAGAAGCCCCCACTGATTGATCGAATCGTTGACGGTTGAGTCTAGGCACACACTGAAAAACTTTTTGAGTCCTATATTATATAGGAGAGTAGGATTTCTTTGCTTCTCATCCCCTTTCTCTCTGGTGAGGACTCCTGACGATTACTCTTTTCTCTTCTACTTTCAAAAATTGCACCAAATTTTTTTTAGGATCCCGCGAGTATTCTGGGATTGTTTCGATGTTCTTGTGACAAGGATATTGTTCTCGATGCCTCCTGTTACCGAGGAGTTGAGCTCGGGGTATCATTGACACAAGCATATCGCGGCAGTACTAAATACTTAAGACGGCCGACATCGAAAATCTCTCCTATACGGCCAGTGGCAAGATAACCCCGACATCACCCAGTACTGGGGAGGTAGTTCGAGAGTATTGCCATAGCTTGTTATTGTGGATGCTTTTCGAAGGTCCGAGGTACACAGTTTCCGAGAAAGACTGGTTATGTGTTGAAGGATGGATACACCTGGATGTAGGTTTAGAGTTGATTGCGCGGTGCTTCCCGTGTATCCCCAACACCTGATTGCATAACTGGAAACTTTCGGAAATCTATAGGTGGGTTCATCAAGTAGTTCTAGGCATTCTTCCAACGGATGCTCGATATGAAGTTCGGGGTTCTACATTGAGTGAAGTGGTTTATGGACTTGTTCTGATCGGGAGTTGCATCTTAAAGGGTCCTTGGCTATGCTGATCCGGGGATTGCAAAACCCTTTTGTAACATGTTCCATGAGCTTTCAGCACGAAGATGTCGAACGAAGCTCCTATCTTGCATTTGTTCTATCTATTCCTTGTTCCTTTTTTTTACCTTTTGTTCTCCAAGTGGCTTCTCGTCAAGTTGATGTATCTATAGAATTCATTCGTTCAATTCTCTGTTCGGATGTTATTGTGAAGATCATGCTACACATCTATCCTTTGTTTTTGTTTTGATTCTGGTATTCGAGTTGCTTCGATGTCAAATGTTGATTCCATACCTTTCTTAATCGGTATTCTCATATTTCTATGGGAGTGTTAATTCTTCTTGATCATCAAGATCTTCATTGTAATTCTTTTTCAACCGGTGTGCCTTCTCTTCAAGTTATTCCATACAGACGCCGTTGAGAAATCTGACGAGTTGTCTGTTTCAATCATCCCAAGTTGTCCTTGTTTTCCCCACCCTCCCTCCCTTTTCTTTATGGAGCTGGAATTCTTAATCAAATATCCATTTTATTCATGAGAGGTTTCTTCTTTCTTTTCCTTCAATGTTCTTATCTGGTGATTTATCGCGAAGATGCTCAAGTGCTTCAAGTTGATCATTCTTTTGTTCTCTATTCTGCCGGTGGATGTAATTCAAGTTTTGGTGTTGATCTTATCCTTTTCCTCATTTCACAATGCTTTCTTACTCCGGTGCACCAATTAATCATTCTCCTCTTACTATTCATATCCGGAGTGCTGAAGATTCATAATTCCATTCTTAGTCCTTTCAAGCTATTTCTGAGGATTGTTATCTTACTCAAGCCATTTAATTCAACCGGTGCAATATCTCTTAAGCAATCTTTTCAACGGTGATTTCTTTTGAGTGGGCCCTAACCCACAGGTCTTTTCCCAGGATCTTACCTGACTCTTCCAATTTTTTCCAGAGTTTTTCTCAAATTCTTTTCAAAGTGTGACGTAAGAATGATTTCCATCAGTCACATGCCTTCTCCAGGACCGCTTTTAAATTCTTTTTCTTCGTTGTTTCAACCTTTTAATTCTTCAATCCGGAGTGCTCATCAAGTCTTCATGGCATTCCTCGTCTTCATTCTCAACATTTGGAGACCGAAGAAGTGTTTCTCTTAAATCTTGACCCGTTATCTTGTTGAGTTGTGGTTCTAACTTCATGCCATCCTCATTAGTGTTCCGTTTGTGAGGAATTCTTTTATACCATCCAAAGCTTTTCATAATTCTTTCTTTGTGATCCTCCGAAGGCCATCATTTCAGAATATTTCTTCGTTCTCAGTTTTCAACTTTGTCCTCCAATTATTCTTCATTGATGTCTCTTCGTTCGTCTCCATATTCTTACGGTGGTTCTTTCTAGTTTACCCTTCCGTTGTTATCGTTTTAATTCACTCGTTCTTTTCATAATCCTACCGGTGGTTCGTTGAGTAATTATCCGAGCTTGTGGGAGATCTCTCTTTAATTCTTTCCAACGAGAATAAGTAGTTTGCCAAATCCTTTGGTTGTCATCAATTTAATTGGTGAAGGAGATGCATAACATAACTCTTATTCTTGTTCCTTCAGGGGATTTAATTCTTTGTCTGGAGCTTGTTCATCATATCATATTCTCAGTTCCAAGTTGTTCATCTTGTTTTCCGGAGACCCATGTTGTTTCATTTATATCATTTCAAGCTCCATCTGATTCATCGCAGGCTTTGAATCTTATTCTTTCATCTTTCACTTCTCATGCTTTCATTACCGGAGTTCTTCATGGTGGTTCATCATCATTTAATTCATCCTCGAAGTCTTCATCAAGATTCTTGTTGGATCTCAAGCATTCTTCATCATGCTCTCCATTTGCAATTCTTATCTTTTCAGATGGGGTTATGTCATTTTGACAATTTCTTCATGTTTCATGATTCACGAGTTATCAAGAATGAAATATTTAAACCCATCATTTTCTTTGTTCAGGAGATCATTCCAACCTTTCAATTTATTTGTTGGAGTAATCTTGGGTTGTATTTCACCTAAAAGCTTTCCCTAAGGATTGTTGCTAATTATGGTGCTTATAAATGACCCAAGTTCTTCATTTATCATTCCGGTGAAATAATTTTTTCGTCTCCTTGCGGATCTCAATCAAATCAATTGTTTTTGTCAGTGGCTGGTTGTCACCTCTTAATTTTCAGATGTTTTCCATAAGCCCACATCAAGCTTATTCTTTTGTTGTTTATTATTTTCAACAACTCCGTTCAACCCTTCTTCGTAAGGATGTGTTTCATATTCATTTGTCGGAGAAGTTGTCTTTTCTATCCGTTCAATTCTTTCATGGCTCTATATTCTATTCTTTCATTCCGGAGGCATTGTGATGTTGCTCTCTCCAAACCATCATATCGTTTTATCGAGATCATGTTCTTTCCTTTGCTTACCTTTTAACCGGAGTGTTGTATTCTTCATTCAAGTTCCCTCATCTTACCAAGTTTTAACTCTCTTTTCAACCGGAGTGCTGTCTGAAATCTTTCTTAACCTTGTGCCATTCTTTTAATTGTTTCGGAGGCAATATGTGTTGTTGTTTTCATCAAGTATCATACCATCTCCTCAAGTTCTTGTTCAATTCCTTCCATTTTCAGACGGAGTGCTGTCCAAATTATGTCATTCTTATTCCTTGGATATACCATTGCAGTTTCATATTCTTTCCGTCCGTGAGCTCTTGTTTCATGTCTTTCAACCTACAAGGTTCTCATTATGTTACTTGTTCCTCTTTTTCTAACGGAGTGCTCTTAACTTCGTTCATCTCCGTTGCATTCTTCTTTCAACTTGTTTAACCTCTCAAGGTTCGTGGTTTCACTCGTCTGTCAAAGAAGCAACTTTGTTTTACCTCTTCCTCTTCCGTTTTTACCCGGTGATATCTCTAGGATCTCGGGTCAAGATCCTCTGTTAGTGTGGGAGAGTTGTGACGCCCGAGACCGACATCCCAGAAGATTCCAGAAGAATCCAGATGTTCCGGGTTGCCCGTGTGTTCTTTTGTGCTTGTGTTTTTTATTTTGCATTGCATCATGCCATCATGTCATATTTATTTTTGCATCTCAACCTAATAAATCGTGTGGACCTTCGGTCCATTTAAATCGAGGGAAGAAGGTCTTCTCTTTAAAACATATAAAAGCCTCCTAATAATTATGGAGCTATATTAATAAATATTCCATTCTTGGAATTACCCGCAACACACGTGCATAATTTCGCCATGCTTTCCTACTTCGAGTTTCTCCTTCAAAATTCTTGCCAATAATTCTTTCCGTTGTTCCGAGGCTCCTCCATTTATCTAGACTCCGTTCAAACTCCTTTTTTTTGCAACCTAAATGTTTTAGTTTGCACTTCCCTTTTGTTGGAGCTATTTTTGTTGGGTTGGTAATAACCCGTAAAGCCTTACAAAAATGTCCCATCTTTTATTTTTCTGTTCTTTGCCTCTTTTCTTTTTATTTTTGCTCCTTCCCTTTTGTTTTCTGCTAAGGGAAATAAAGAGGAGAGCAGTCCAGCTGGCCCATCAGGCTAGCCAGCAGCCCGCACCTACCCCGTAACCCTAGGCCCTCGCAGCGCCCTGGTGCGTCCTCCAAGCTTCGAGGCCAGGGCCTCAGGACTTCCGCAGCACCTCGTCTAGCGCCGGCCAGAGGCCCCTCCTCCATCTTCAGCTCGGCCGCGCCATGGTGCTCCACTCTCCCCGCAGCGCCGAGCCGCGACCCGCACCTCTCAGTGGCCGAGACCGCAGTTTTTCCAGTGGTTTTTGTTGTATTGTTGCTGTGTTGTTAATCTCAGATAACCAGGAAAACAACAAGTCTATCTTCTTTTGGACCCGAACGTCTACCGGCGACCCGACCAAGTACCTCTTCGAGACAAGTACCCCGACATCGATGACATGAACGACTACGAACGAACGACTACTCGGATCAAGTACCACTACCGTCCCGAGATCGAGAACCCCCAAGTACCACGACGATGCGCCGAGTACCACTATGTCCGACGCCACGACAAGTACCCCTACACGGCGAAACGACAAGTACCACTACCGACGCCGGAGCCATCGGAACGAGTACCCCTACCGATGACCGTGAACAACTACCGCCGTCGTGGAACCGACAAGAACGAACGGAACGAGTACATCTACCGCCGCCCGAGTACAACTACTTCCCTCTACGGCCATGTACAACTTCTTCCACTACGTTCCTCGACGATCGCGAACCACCCCGAAACGCACGCTTCGAAGGTATAACACCGAGACGTGACCCGTGGAATGCTTGTTGTGTTGTATGAAATGTTTCCCGTGTGCTTCGCCCCGTTCCGACCTTTTGTCATGCTCCTCGGTTGCCTCGTCACCGACTCGTGGGAACCCGGTAACGGGATCACCCCACTTTCATCTCGTTTGACTCGTTCACTCCACCTTTTGTTTTGCACCGGACTCTCAACGAGTTGCCGGAACCGAATTGTTGCGTTGCATCATTTACGGATCGATGCCGTGGCACCCTTTTCCCTTCCACCACGGTGACAATGCTTCATATCATCTTCTTGTTAACCTTTTAATAAAAATTGCATAAACTTGATCATGTCATCCGCATCATATTAACAACACTAAAATGTTTAATTGCTGTTTGCTTATAATTATTAAAACATGCTCATGAGGATTTTCCGGATATGTTGTTGTTATTTCCGGCCTCATTTAAAATGCCTAAATAGTGTAGTTTTATTATGCTTCACCTCTTGCCATGTTAAAACATTTAATCTTGTCTTGTAAATAATGAGAGTCAATTAAATAATTATAATGTGGCGTTTCGTCAATATGCAACTCGTTGCATATTGATCTCCACTTAACTTGTAGTTTTTGTTTGTGCACTTTGCCATGCCATGCATATTTAAACCGGACATGCATCATACTTGAATGTGCATCGTATGCCATGTTTTGCTTGTGTGTTTACCGTGTTGTTTTCTTCTTTCCGGTTGCTTCTCGTGATAGCTTCGGTTTCGTTCCGGAGTTGTGAGGATTCTCTCGTCTGTGTTGCTCCGTCTACTTCGTGGATCCGTTCTTCTCCCTCGTGGAATCCCAGGCAAGATGACTGAACCCTGATAACATTACTATCTTTGCCTATTGCTAGTAGATTCGCTCTATAGTTTTGCCTCGATGCCCATGATCTTCTTGTCAGCCTCCTACTTGTAACCATTGCCCTGTTTAAACAACCTACCTACGCAAACCGTTGTTTGGCTAAGTATGCTTCGCTCAACCCTTCTTATAGCATTGTCAGTTGCAGGTGAAGATTGAAGATGCTTGCTTCATGTTGAAGATTGGTTGGGTTATATCACACTATATAAATGCTTAAATGAAATCATCTATATACTGGCAAGGGTGGAAGGCTAAGCCTTTTGCTTGGTGTTTTGTTCCACTCATGCCGTTAGGAACCGTATAAACCGGTGTTATGTTCCTTGATTATGCGTTCCTAACACGGTTGGGGTGTATGGGACCCCCTTGATAAACCGCTAAGTGCTAAGTCTTTTCCAGCAAGTCCCAACATTGGTACTATTTGCCTAATAACTAATAAAACTTGCATATGGGACTAGCTATCCCTTTTATCTTAATTCAACCCCCCTGGGCCAGTGCTCGATTTGAGTGTTGGTCCAAACTAGAGTCGTGTGCGGGGCCCCCCTTGGCAACTTGGGTATTTCGGCCACTGTACGCTGTGCTCATCCGGTCGTGGCCTGAGACTAGATACGCGCGGCTACTATCAGGGTGTCGGCACGCCGGGAGGATTTGCTGGATTAGCCTTACCTTAGTTCGGTTTAACTTGAGCACGGGATTCCGAGAATACTCGGGTCTTCCCACCTATGGAGTTGCGACTTCGCGGATCGTGGGCTTGTGATGGGCCAAGTTGGAACACCCCTGCAGGGTTTGAACTTTCGAAAGCCGTGCCCGCGGTTATGTGGCAGATGGGAGCTTGTTAATTCCGGTTGTAGATAACTTGACACAATGTTACTAATACACTACCAGCGTGTGTACCATGACTGTCAATTTCCGAATAGGGATTCGGGAGTTGAACACGGTGGGGTTATGTTTGACCGGCTTTAGTTAGGATCACTTCGTGATCATCTTTCGACCGATGCTCTTCTCTTCTCGCTCTCTTTTTACGTATGTTAGTGCTAGTTGCTGCTGCAGACTCTTGTTGTTCCTTCACCTCTCGTTCTTTCTTCAGCCTTGTCCTCACCCAAGGCTTAAATAGTCTTGTTACCCGGGAACGGGATTGCTGAGTCCTCTGTGGCTCACAGTTACTTCACAACACCAGATGCAGGTTCAGCCGAGTTGATGCAGGAGTTGGTTCAGTTCTTCACCCGGGAGTCCGATGAAGATCGTGGCTGTTTGCTTGTGACGTTTCGATGTTCAGTAGTGGTTTCTACTAGGATTCGATCCTGACCTGTGGTTTTATGTTGTTTTTGGTATCTTTCTTTTGGATCTTCGCCCATAGTCGGGTTGTGATGTTTTGAATGATGTTTGTTTATGTAATGTATTGTGTGAAGTGGCGAGTGTAAGCCAACTATCTCCTTTTGCAATTTAATCCCTCTTTTACATGAGTTGTGCAAAGATACCAAACTTGAGATCATTCTAGGATGGGCTTATACCTTTAAGTCGTGCCTCGACACGTAGGAGGTATAGTCCCATCCTGGGCATTACACCGTCACCAGGCTGAAAGACACACCAGGCCAGAAATTGGCCAAACACTTAAATGGGTCGCTAAAAGGCCAAAACTCTGGTCCGACTACAAATAGCCCAACTGATTTATGGGCCGTCGGCTGAAAGACACACCGGGCCGGAAATTAGCCCAATATTTAAATATGTCGCTAAAAGGCCGAAAGATATACATCGTGAAAATTGGCCCATCCACTGAATGGGTCGTTGACAGGACGAAATCTCATCGGGCCGATATTGAGCCCAAATATATAGCGGGCTGTTAACAGGCTCGAACTGACGATGGGCTGCAATGGTGTCAAATCCTTAACGGGCCGTTGACGGGCCGAATTGGCACATCTCGTAACGGCCTTGGGCTTAAATGGACCTGACACAAGTAGGCCTTATATGGGCCGGCTTGCTATTTTTTACTAGGCCGGCCTTTTTCATCGGAATGGGCCACTGTTGGCCGTCCCACGTGTCGACCTATCATAGGTGTCTCCTGTCCAATGAGTGGATGACATCTGTCCTAACGGTGAGGCAACACGTGTTTCCTCTGGCCAATGATGATTTTACACGTGGAAAATCCCCATTGGTCGGCGCTGTTAACGGGTTATCGGATCCAAAATCGGACCCGATAGCTTAACAACGTTCTGTTATGGTGGATGCCACATGTCGGTCACCCTTGATGAAAGCACTTATGTGACGCTCGATTTATCGTCATGGAAGTGGACACTTCCGTGATGATAATTTTGGTAATGTCATGGAACACTTCTACGACAGCACAGGTATGACTATCTTCATTCTGTCATAAATTTGTCATGGATGTACATGCATGACAGAAAACGTGACCTACTATGACTAACACGTATCACCACGGAAGTGTTTTTTTGTAGTGTGCATCCACTGTTAATTATCCATTCAGTGGCTTACGAAGCTGTCGTGGTTTTGTCATGACAAATGTCCTAGCAAAAGGACTTAGTCGTGAGGCCATCGCTACGGGTTAGCTTAAAGGGGTTAAAGCGGACAAGGACACAAGGATTTTATACTAGTTCGTCCCCTTCGATGAAGGTAAAAGCCTACGTTTAGTTTGGTGTAGTATTGCTAGGGTTTCGATGACCAGGGAGCGAATCTGCTTTTCATGTGTCTCGAGTTGTTGTCCTCTCTCCTGAAACGCCACCGGGTCGTCCCTTTATATACACGAGGTGACGCCCGATCCGGTTTACAGAGTCCCGAGGACGGCTCATAAACGTGTCCGGCTCGGTCTCTATCTTTTCTACCTTACATCACAAGTTACACGCCGTATGGCGGTTTAACAATCATGGGCCCTAACACCTCTTAGGCTCTAAACCTTTCTGGTACAAAGCATCACACTCCATGCTCCGCTGGGCTTCAGTAGAAATAATCTTGACAGGCATAAACCGGCCCCTCCTGGGCGGTTTATACCCAATAGTAATATCCCTGACATTAGGCCCCAAATTGATTTGAACCTGTTCATGTCAATCTCCCATGTCTTGTAAAGATTACCACCTTTAAAAGCTTCAAGTGCTTCATAAACTGCTGTGACGTCATCTTCCCGGATCATATTAAACCATCGTGACATCATGTGCCCACTTAATGCTTGTACCTGTTTTTTAATCTTTTATTCATTAAAGGCTCCGAAGATCGAGGCAACATTATCTTGCCATATCTACTTTTGTGGCTCCTTGATTCTCGCGTCTGCCATTTCATTTTGCGGCTTATAAATAGGGCAGAGGGGTATCTCCTTTTCCAACCTTGCTCCTTTGCCTCTTCTACTTCCTCGCACCCGTTCGTGCTCAAGCTCCACCGCCGCCGTCGACCCTTGGTGCTTCGTAAAGCTTTGCCGCTGCATCAACCTGGTCGGACCAGAAAAACACGCCAGCGCACCTCCACACTCTTCGGCTCCGGTAAGTCCCTTCTTTATCCCGTATATAGATCTCATTAGGGGTTTCTCCTGTAAGTTCATAGATAGGGCGCTGCTATTCATCGTTCTTCGCCATGGCTCGTCAGTTAGTATAGATCTGACCCTCGTGTTTATATCCATATCAGCTACTCCGCTTCCTTACTGCACCTTTATCTTCCCAGTAGTACTAGTTTAGATTGCATCTATTAAAACGCTTGCCGCATCTGTTGAATATAAACTGAATATTTCTGAATTTCTAATATGCTGTAGATCCATAGCTTCATCACTGTTTGTACAAAACCTGTTTCTCCGTAACTTTAGATCTGCATCTTGTATATTCTCATTGGCGGTTTAGTTATCTCTTAAACTATAAACCGGTAGATACCATTAGGCCCCTACCTAAACCGCCATTAGATAAGTACCTTTGGAAATACTGCCGGTTTAAGCTTGCTAGATCATAAACCGCCTCTTCATTATATTTTCAGCCTTTTCCTTCAAAAATGGCAACTCAAGCCAAGCAGTTTACTTCCTGCAACTAGGTCCAATCCCGGGTTACTGAGGAAGAGTTGCTGAACCTGGCCGAGATTGGCGCTTTAGGTCCAAAAAATGTCCTTCACTGGAGAGTCCCCGGATCAGAGTGTCCTCCAGAGCCCAAAGAGGGAGAAGTTATTTTTTTCTTGACCATTTAGCCCGGGGATTAAGTCCTCCCGGGCCAAAGTTCTTCCGTGATGTGTTGGCCAATTTTCAACTTCATCCCCAAGACATTGGGCCGAACTCTGTGTCAAACATCTGCAACTTCCAAGTCTTTTGTGAAGCTTATCTGCAAGAGGAGCCGTAAGTAGAGTTATACCGGGATTTCTTCCATCTAAACCGTCAGACCGAATTCTCTGATGGTCCAAACACTGAACTTGGCGGGATGTCTATTCAGAACAGAAAGGACGTTAGCTTTCCTCACGCCAGCCACCACAGTCACCCCAAAGAGTGGAATCAAACTTGGTTCTACTGCTTAGACACTTCTCCATAAGGAGAAAATCCTCTACCGGGTTATCGCTCCCACCGGCTTTCCGAGAACCATCCCTTTCCGCCACGTCTGAGTGCCCAGGAAAGGGCTAGGTATGCTCCTCAGCTTTCAAAGCTCAGGGCCTTCACTGCCAATGGCCTGACAGGGGTTGATTTTGTTCGTTGCTGGATTTCTTGGAGTATCCTCCTGTTAAGCCGGCGCGCCGGTTTAATGTGCGAATATACTGGAAACCCAAAAGATCCTCTGTGCCATACCGAAGCTGTGTTAGCAGAGAATGAGGTCAATGAGTCTGTCAAGAAACTACTGAATGAGACAGTAGAAACTTGCAGCCAAACCTGATTGGCTCCCTTCTGTGAACTTAACAAACCACCATCGGTAAATATTTCTTCCACATTGCTTTATTCTGTTTCAATCCATCTTTAGTACTCGTTTTGAATGTCTTCATAATTTTCAACAGGCTAACGACCCATTCTGGAAGAAGAATGTCCAGGACAAACCGGCGAAGGTGCCTGGCCAAAAGACAAAAGCCATTAAGAAGACCGTCAAGAAGAAAACCACTGACATGCCCTAATCCAATCCGGAGGATGATGAACCGGCCTCCGAGGTACTACCCGACTCTCTTGATTTCTTTGACTTTCTTCACTTGCATTTTATTAATAATGACTCTGCCCAGGGACGTGCTGAAGGCAGCAAAGCGGATGATGTTGAGGCAATTACTCTTTCTTCCGGTTCAGAACCTCTGCCAACACCAAAAATTCGTCAAGCAAGCCGGAAAGTACAGTTTTCTCACCCTTTCGCTTACTTGGATCCAAACTTTATATTGAAGAAACAGCAACACGAACCTTGCCGCACCACACGGCATAGTGGTCACGCCATTGAATCCACTGGATTACCACACACTCCTGCTCGGAGGCGTCGTTCCGAGGTTTTACACACTCCAGACGCTCTTTATCCCAAAGCAGGTCTTATTCGACAACCTCTTAATCCGTCTGATTCAAATTATCAGGAAACCCCTCATTCATCGTGTGGCGAATCAACAGCTACTCAGATTCCTCCTTTGAAGACTGTTCCTGGGTAAGCTTTTTCATTTGGCCGGTTTACTCTTTGTCTTAACTCTTCTGATTTTCATCATCTTTAACTTTTTACAGTAAGCCCAAGCCTAGCAAAAAGGCTAAGCTGAATAAAATGGCAGGTGATAATACAATTCCTGAACCGGCCAAAGACCCTGAATTTGTTTAACCTGTTGAAGAAAATGCTGACATTCTGCATGACGATCCTCCTCCCATGGATCACGAAGTTTTTGTTGATCAAGGGAGTGCTCCAATGGATCGTGATATTGAACCGACCGATCCAGTCCGAGCCAGCACTGCTCCTGCTAGCCCGGCTAAACACACATCCGCTTCAACTGAATATGTTGAAATCATTGGAGTCGGCTACACTACTCCTAGTGAACCCGTCGCTTTGTCCAAGCCTACCGCGAAGGATGAACTTTCTGGCAAGGACAAGGGGAAATGGAATACCGATTAGTCTAATTATGCTTAGCTCGGTGCCCAAGAACTCCATTCCGGTTATCTAAACCGGCTGTACACTAGCCGTGATCATGAAGACGGATTAGTGGCTATGATGAAGGAGCGTTATGAGGTAACTTTCTGCTTTAACCTGTACTTTATTCCTGCATAAGCCTTGTAGCTTTCCTTTACTCCATCTTAGCCCCCAAGTGCCGGTTTATTCCTTTAGGATGAACTAGGACTTCAGAAGATCCATTAAATTTTCACATGTGCAGTCCTCAAGGGCCGGTTTACTCCTTTAGGATGAACCAGGACTTCAGCTTATAGCCTGTTCTGAACAATGTCACATTAGCCCCCAAGTGCCAAGCGTATAACTTGTTGTGTGCTTGGGACTTTACTGAAAAATGTTTAGCCCCCAAGTGCCAAGTGTATAACTTGTTATGTGCTTGGGACTTTTGAATATGCTTCCTCAATGTATAGCATGCTCTCCTCTTGACAGACTGATTTAAACCGGAAAAATTCTCAAGTGGCGGAGCTCCAGGATACTCTGAAGTGTCAAGAAACCGCCGCTTCCAAAGTCAAAAATGAACTGACACTTACTTTAGCAAATATAGAAAAACTGAAGAAGGACTTTGAAAAGGAACGGTCGGATTGGGATGCTGAAAAAACTATCTTGGAGAAAAGGGCAACTGATGCCGAGGCTGCTCTTAATCCGTTGACAGAGGAACTGTCCGGTTTACAGCAGCAGATGGACGCCATGACGACTGCCATCTTTGGTAAGTATTGTTAACATAATCCTGAATATGGTAGTCCTGCACCTTCTGGTTTAACTCACACTCTTTGATACAGGAAAACGTATTGCTCATCTCGGCACTGACATGCGGAAAAAACTAAAGGCCGCATATACTCTTGTTGAACAGTTGTATTCCGGTGCTCAGAGAGTTGTCTGCGCTACCTCCCACAATAAACCGGCTCTCACAACGATCAAGGGCACTTTAGAAAAGTTATCAATTCTGCCTGCACGTCTCGTCGAGCTGAAGAAATCATCTGCAAGGGCGGGTGCCTTGATGGATTTAACTTGGGCAAAAGCGTGGGTGCCCGACTTTGATCCGGCAGAAGCAATGAATGGCTATCCCATCATTAAAGAAGATGGATCAGCCTTTACAGACAGCGATTTGTGCGCTCTGACCAAGGAAATGCGGCCTTTGGCCAGCAAACTATCTAATGAGGCTGATCTGTCTCGTTATCATCCGGGTTATGATGCTGAGAACGTGCGGGTTGACCCTCCAGTTTATGAGATTGAAAATCTCATCCCGCCCGTCCGTAAGCACATTTATGCCCCTGATATTGATACGTCTGAACTCGTGAACGATGAAGTTGTTTTCAAAGCGTTGACCAGGATAAATTGGGCAACCACTGACTTCCAGTTGCTAGAAGAGAACGTGCAGGAGTCGGAGCAAGTCGATCCAGAGCCTTCACGCCGAGCTGACGCGGAGTCCTAAGCCGTTGCTGGTTTAAGTATTATGTCCCAGTACTTCTAGACAAAGTAACTATTCTTTTGGGCTGCCCAGCGCCTTGTAATAGGGTAGCTGAAAACATGTTTGTGTATGTCCTTACGCATACTGTCCTCTATATGAGATTGCTTCAGCTAGAAACTTTATAGTTATTTCTTTCTTAAAATGCCTTTGATGGTTTATTTCACCTGTTTCTTCATAAGACAATGTTTAAAGTGTCCTGGAGGTTTATCGCCGGACGGGTCATGATGCCCAAATACATGGTCTAGGTTTATAACCTGAACTGTATAAAATATAAAACATATATCATACATGTGATTAAGTTTTGCACAATTTGGCCTTAATCAGTAACCGGTAGCAAAGATAATGATCCAAGTTGCAAGTGTTGATGACTCCCTTGATCATTTGCCAGTTCATAATGGAACCGTACCGGGTTATGATAAACTCCGGTTTAACTGCAGACAGTACTTGTGATTTATAATCAAACCAGACCAAGTTCTGTGAACGCTGGTGTATCATAGTGGCAACTTATAGTCATCCACTCCAAATCAATGGACTTGGCTAAACACTGATACGTCCAAAACGTATCTATAATTTCTGCTTGCTCCATGCCTCTTTTGGGTGATATTGCTATGATATTTATACACTTCCATACACTTTTGATCATATTTGGACTAACCTATTAACTCAGTGCACCCCAGTGCCAGTTTCTGTTTTCGGCTGTTTTTGTATTTCAGGTTTTCACATTACGAGAACTGCCAGGAAAAATCCAGAAAAATTATATAAAAAATCAGCGTTCCAGAAACTACCGTGCGCCCGAAGGATAGCCGGGGGGGGGCACCAGGGCTCCAGGCGCCCTGGCGGCGCCCCCCCCTGGGCCGCGCCGGGGGGGCGCCTGGGCCCCCCGAGGCTCCTCCGATGACCCCCTTTGGCATATATTTAAAGCGTCTCCCGAAACCCTCGAAACAGGAACTCTTTTTCGCGATCTCATCTCTGTTCCGCCGCCGCCACCGCTTCCAAGATCGGGAGCACCAGGAGAACCCTTCCCGGCACCCTGCCGGAGGGGAGGATCACCACCGGGAGCTTCTCCACCACCATGGACGCCTCCCGGATGAGTTGTGAGTAGTCTCCCTTGGACCATGAGTCCATGACCAGTAGCTATGTGATGTTCTCCTCCCGTTCTTGTGCTTCACTAATTAGTCCTCGTGAGCTGCCCTACATGATCGAGGCACATATGTAATCCTTATGCTGTTGCTATGATGAGTTTGCCGTGATCCGATGGATTATGAGATTATGTTCAGATTGTGTTTGAGTAATATATTTGATTCACCTCTTTTATGTTTATGTTCGTAAGTAATTCTTGCATATTCTCCGTTGTTATTTATTGCTTTGGCCAAGTAGTAGGTAGTGACTCCAAGAGGGAACGTTATGCTTGATTGTGGGTTCATGCCCCTCGATGACTAGTTTGAGTGACAGAAACATGAGTCTAGGGGATGTGATGTTGCCACAAGGGGGAAACAACGGTGCTTGTGCCCGCGGGTGCAAGGATTGTTTACTTTACGCAAACTTCTTTTAATGCAGTTGTCTGTTGCTTTGAGTTTACACTATGGGTGGGGCTCGCAACTTAATACCAGCGAGATGTTCTGGATAGATATCTCAAGGTGGATGATTAGTAGTAGATATTGATGGATTTCGGTCTACTTACTTTGGCATACCGCCCATGCTTTGAACCTCTACCTTTCTTGCAATGTAGTCAGCATTGGTTTGTGCACATGGTCCTGTCAATTGCCCAGTTGTAATTCGTTTACCTCACATAGCTGTTTTATCGTCTTTTGGGAGAGAGACATCACTAGTGAACATCATGAGACTCCGGTCCATATTACCATCATTGATCACATCCGCTATTTACTTTTCCGCTATTTACTTACTATTGCAATTATACCTATCACTATTATCACTTGCGTTTGATCATTTGTAAACTACAAGGCCGGAGGGATTGACAACCTCTCTGTACTCGTTGGGAGCAAAGTTATTTGTATACGTGTGCAGGTCCACGTTGATTGCTAATATCCGGCGCCGTTAGCAGTTGACACCTTCTTGTTGAAACTGGGAGTCTCTGGGAAATCGATCCTTGGTATTACCAAGAGAAAACTTCTGCTACACTGCATCTCAAACCTTCCACTTGGGGTAACCAACGAGGGGTGAGATGCCACCTAGCAAAGCAATTTCTGGCGCCGTTGCCGGGGACTCCACTCTTCAGGATAGGGGAGTTGCACGCTATCTTTTACCTTTGCTTTTAGTCTTGTTAGTTTACCTTTCAGTTTTGCTTTAGTATCTTTTATCGAAAATCACAAAAATAGTTATCTTGCTTGCTTGCTACAATGGGTTCCACCGAGAACACCAAGTTGTGTGACTTCACTAGTCACAACAACGATGACTTTATCAGCACACCTATCACTACACCTGCCACTTCAGCACCTTCATATGAAATTAAACCTGCTTTACTGAACTTAGTCATGAGAGATCAATTCTCCGGTGCTGGAGATGATGCTGCTTTACACTTGAACAACTTTGTTGAACTTTGTGATATGCAAAAGTACCAAGAAATAGATGGTAATATTGTTAAGCTTAAGCTTTTTCCTTTCTCCTTGAGAGGAGGAGCTAAAATTTGGTTTCAGTCTTTGCCTAGAAATAGCATAGATTCATGGGACAAGTGCAAAGATGCTTTTATTGGAAAATACTATCCACCTGCTAAAATTATCCAACTGAGAAGTAACATAATGAATTTTAAACAATTGGATAATGAACACGTTGCCCAAGCTTGGGAACGTATGAAATCTCTTATCAAGAACTGCCCTACTCACGGTTTGACTACTTGGATGGTTATCCAAACTTTTTATGCAGGCTTGAACTTTACCTCGCGGAACTTGTTAGATTCGGCCGCGGGAGGAACTTTTGTGTCAACTACACTTGGTGCTGCCACAAAACTTCTCGATGAGATGATGACCAACTATTCCCAATGGCACACCGAACGCGCTCCAACAGGTAGGAAGGTAAACCCTGTCGAGGAGATTTCCTCCTTAAATGAAAAAGTTGACTTGATCATGTCTCTACTTTCGAAGCAATCCTCTGTTGATCCTCGTGATGTTCCTTTAAATTCTTTGATTGCTCAAGAACAAGTAGATGTGAACTTTATCTCTAGAAACAATTTTAACAACAATGCTTATAGGAGTAATTTTGGTAGCAATCCTAGACCGTTCCCCTCTAATTCTTATGGGAACAACAATGCTTATCCTAGCACCAGGAACTCCACTACTGAACTAGAGATTATGCTTAAAGACTTCATCACTACCCAAAAAGCTTTTAATAATAGTGTAGAAGAAAAACTAAACAAACTAGGTGATCTCTCTTCAAAGGTAGACAATTTAGCCAATGAGGTAGAATTGCTTAAAATTAGAACTTCTCCTCTTGAGGAGAGGAAGGTCACTCCTATGAATGCTATTCAAGTGCAAATTAATGAAAATATTAGGATGATGGCTAAACTTAAAGAGAGATGGGCTAGAGAAAGGGAGGAAGAAGATAGAATTAAAAGCCTTCCTACCCACCACACTGTTGCTACTATCCAAGTTGTTGAGGATATCCAAACTCTTAGCACCCAATGTACTCCTGGTCCCGATGGACCTATTAATGGTGATGCTATGACTATAGAAACTACCAAACATGTGAACCTAAAGGACACCACTACCACTTTACTTGATGCTAGTGACCTTGATTTTGATAGTTGCACTTTACCGAAGTTATTGATTTCCTTCACAAGATGTCTAGAGACCCCCGCACTAGCACGATTAACCTTGCCTTGACAGAGCATATCGCCAATGCTCTCATCAAAGCTAGGGAGGAGAAACTTAGAGTAGAAGCCTCCATACCTAGAAAGCTAGAAGATGGTTGGGATCCTATGATAAAAATTAAATTGAATGACTTCTCTTGCTATGCATTATGTGATGTTGGAGCTAGTACCTCTGTTATGCCCAAAAGAATATATGAGATGCTTAAATTGAAACCTTTTGATTCTTGTTCTTTTGGTGTTCGTCTCGTTGATTCTTCCATAAAGAAACCTTCGGGGAGGATCGACAATGTTCTTATCGTTGTCAATGATAATTATGTTCCCGTTGATTTTAGTATTATGGATATTGAATGTGATCCTTCTTGTCCAATTATTTTGGGACGTCCTTTTTTGCGCACCATTGGTGCTATCATTGACATGAAAGATGGTAATATAAAATTTCAGTTTCCTCTCAAGAAAGGGATGGACCACTTCCCTCGAAGGAAGATCAAGTTACCTTTTGAGTCCGTTGTACGGGCTAGCTATTCTTTTACTCTTGATAAAACTTGATCTCTTTGCATTATGCCTAGCTTAAAGGCATAAAAAAAGCGCTTTTGGGAGGCAGCCCAATGAATAAATTTATTTTGCTTTTGTTGTGTCTTGATGTTGTTTACTACTGTAGCATCATCATTGTATCTTTACTTTTCAGTTTTGTGCCAAGTATAGCCTCTGATTGCAAGAAAGTTCAAAAGTTGTGAGGTGCTGTCCAGGAAACAGTTTTGTCCTTGGATAGAAAAATTCGTATAAAATCACCAGATCATCTTTTTGGCCTGAATTTTTTCGACAGCGTTCTCTATATAATTGTCTTTCGTGAATCTGTTCTGAGTTTTTTGATTTGAGTTGCAGAAGTGCCCCGAACAAATCATTTACTACCTTCTGTTCTGTTTTTCACAGATTCTGCCCTGTTTTGCTTTTCGTTCATTTTGCAAACCAAGAGCTTGTTTTTCCTTTGCAAAAACCTTTTGGCAATCTTGATAAACAGTAGACCTTCAAGAATATCTTTATTTCCAGCAAGGTACAATTATTTTATTATGGGTACTAACCTCGCTAATCAGATTATGATGAGTTATGTATGAAGGGAGTTTTCAAGTGTGCGAGGGAAGATGATAAAAAGATTCAGGAGTGTCAAGCGCTCAAGCTTGGGGATGCCCCCGTGCACCCCCAAGAAATATTCAAGGAGACTCAAGCGTCTAAGCTTGGGGATGCCCCCGTGCATCCCCTTCTCCATCAACATTATCAGTTCGTCTTTCGTTATTTTAATCACTTCATGTGTTATGTGCTATGCTTGGAGCGTCTTGCTTTTAGTTTCCTTTTTAGTTTTTCATAACGAGTCGGAACTCAGCGTTCTTTATGTGGGAGAGAAACACGCTCCACTTCTACCTAGAACATAACATATAATTTTCATGACTATCTTTGCTGTGTGTGTTCTTTGTCTTTTAATAGCTACTATCATGCTCTGCTCTTAGTATTCATGCTTATCTTTTTAAAGAGCTTTTGCTTAGTTGGTTGCTTGAACTCTCTTTAATTACCATGCTTATCTTACTAAGAGAGTTTGCTCCCGTTGCATTGGTTAATATGTCTATGATAAAGATGCTACGTGCATAATGGCGCTTAGTAGTTCAGGTTTTCTTATGGTTAGTCTCAAATAGCTGGGGGACTCCCAATGTGTTATTGGAATACCAACATGATTTGTTTGCCAATGATGTGGTATGGTTTAGTAATATCTTCCCTCAAGAATTTATTTTGATTGACTTGGCGTATGCTCACGCATATTTAAGACTGTAAAGAAAGTTTGTCAAGCCTTGATGATCTTTTGTTTCTGAGTAGCGATATAACTTCCATGCCCGATTCAATGTTGCTTTGTCGCTCTGCATGATTATGACTGTCATTGCTCTCTTAGTTGGTCGCTCCCAGTCTTTTGCTAACCTCCACCTGTACTAAGCGGACTAACTGCTTGTGCATCCACATCCTTTTAAACCAGTTGTGCCATATGAGTCCACCATACCTACCTATATGTGGTATTTCACCGCCACTCCAAGTAAATTTACATGTGCTACCTTTAAAACCTTCAGTTTTTGCAATACATAGCTCATGGGAAAGTAGCTTAAAAACTATTGTGGTAAAGAATATGTTGCTTATGTATCTTATTTTCTTATAAGTTGCTTGCTGAGTGGTAACCATGTTTCTGGGGACGCCATCAACAGTTACACTTTTGTTGAATATCATGTGAGTTGCTATGCATGTTCGTCTTGTCTAAAGTAAGGGTGATTTCCCGTGGGTTGAATGATTTGAGTATGCATATTGTTAGAGAAGAACATTGGGCCGCCAACCAAAGCCATGTATCATGATGGAAGTTTTAGCTTGGACATTAATCCTCAATCTCTTATGAGAATATGCTTAAGCATTAAAGAGGAGTCCATTATCTATTTTCTATGTTGTCCCGGTATGGATGTCCTCAAGTTGAGATCTATCAAAAACGAGAAATCAAATGCGATCTATCTCCTTGGACCTTTGTACAGGTGACATAGAGGTACCCCTTTGTGACACTTGGTTGAAACATATGTAATGCAATGACAATCCATGGAAATCCGAGCTAATTAGGACAAGGTGCGAGCACTATTGGTATTCGATGCATGAGGCTTGCAACTTATAGGATGTCTTATGCATAACACATATGAAGTACTACTACCGTTGACAAAATTGTTTCTATGTTTTCAAAATAAAAAGCTCTAGCACATGAGTAATCCCTGCTTCCCTCTGCGAAGGGCCATTCTTTTACTTTTATGTTGAGTCTCCACCTTCTTTCTTCAAAGCACCAACTATTGAGAGCATGATTGTCATTCTGAGTGTAATGTGCATTGTCCCAAAGTAGCATTGTCTTTTGCATGATTGTGATATCGTTTATTCTGAAATCATTGTATCTAGTCATAACTTAAACCTTGAAGGTGCCCCTGCATTTATGTTTTGCTTCACTAAAGGGGGCAAGCTAGATATCACTTTATCATATTTGCACATCATGTTCATTGCAAATCTATTTGATGTTTCAGTATCATATTGTAAAACTTTCAGTTCTTTGTGATTTTCTCATGAGGCAACTTAATTACTACAGATTCACTGTCTCAGTAAGCTTTTGTCATATGACTATGAAAAAGTCCTATATGGTTAATAGAATGTCACCACAGAAATTATTCTTGTTATCATTTACCTACTCGAGGACGAGCAGGAATTAAGCTTGGGGATGTTGATACGTCCAAAACGTATCTATAATTTCTGCTTGCTCCATGCCTCTTTTGGGTGATATTGCTATGATATTTATACACTTCCATACAGTTTTGATCATATTTGGACTAACCTATTAACTCAGTGCACCCCAGTGCCAGTTTCTGTTTTCGGCTGTTTTTGTATTTCAGGTTTTCACATTACGAGAACTGCCAGGAAAAATCCAGAAAAATTATATAAAAAAAATCAGCGTTCCAGAAACTACCGTGCGCCCGAAGGACAGCCGGGGGGGGGGGGCACCAGGGCTCCAGGCGCCCTGGCGGCGCCCCCCCCCCCGGGCCGCGCCTGGGCCCCTCGAGGCTCCTCCGATGCCCCCCTTTGGCATATATTTAAAGCGTCTCCCGAAACCCTCGAAACAGGAACTCTTTTTCGCGATCTCATCTCTGTTCCGCCGCCGCCGCCGCTTCCAAGATCGGGAGCACCAGGAGAACCCTTCCCGGCACCCTGCCGGAGGGGAGGATCACCACCGGGGCTTCTCCACCACCATGGACGTCTCCCGGATGAGTTGTGAGTAGTCTCCCTTGGACCATGAGTCCATGACCAGTAGCTATGTGATGTTCTCCTCCCGTTCTTGTGCTTCAGTAATTAGTCCTCGTGAGCTGCCCTACATGATTGAGGCACATATATAATCCTTATGCTGTTGCTATGATGAGTTTGCTGGGATCCGATGGATTATGAGATTATGTTCAGATTGTGTTTGAGTAATATATTTGATTCACCTCTTTTATGTTTATGTTCGTAAGTAATTCTTGCATGTTCTCCGTTGTTATTTATTGCTTTGGCCAAGTAGTAGGTAGTGACTCCAAAAGGGAACGTTATGCTTGATTGTGGGTTCATGCCCCTCGATGACTAGTTTGAGTGACAGAAACATGAGTCTAGGGGATGTCCTGTTGCCACAAGGGGGAAAACAACGGTGCTTGTGCCCGCGGGTGCAAGGATTGTTTACTTTACGCAAAGTTATTTTAATGCAGTTGTCTGTTGCTTTGAGTTTACACTATGGGTGGGGCTCGCAACTTAATACCAGCGAGATGTTCTGGATAGATATCTCAAGGTGGATGATTAGTAGTAGATATTGATGGATTTCGGTCTACTTACTTTGGCGTACCGCCCATGCTTTGAACCTCTACCTTTCTTGCAATGTAGTCAGCATTGGTTTGCGCACATGGTCCTGTCAATTGCCCAGCTGTAATTCGTTTACCTCACATAGCTGTTTTATCGTCTTTTGGGAGAGAGACATCACTAGTGAACATCATGAGACTTCGGTCCATATTACCATCATTGATCAGATCCGCTATTTACTTTTCCGCTATTTACTTACTATTGCAATTATACCTATCACTATTATCACTTGCGTTTGATCCTTTGTAAACTACAAGGCCGGAGGGATTGACAACCTCTCTGTACTCGTTGGGAGCAAAGTTATTTGTATCTGTGTGCAGGTCCACGTTGATTGCTAATATCCGGCGCCGTTAGCAGTTGACACCTTCTTGTTGAAACTGGGAGTCTCTGGGAAATCGATCCTTGGTATTACCAAGGGAAAACTTCTGCTACACTGTATCTCAAACCTTCCACTTGGGGTAACCAACGAGGGGTGAGAAGCCACCTAGCAAACACCAATGAACTTGACGATAAATTTTTTAAGCAAATATAAAAAAGAGACATTGTCAAATAAAACCGTGTAGTCGAGGCTTTTTACGAGCTGCCAGGCTCCAAATTCGAGGCTTTTTATGAGCTGCCAGGCTACTGAATTAACCATTTCACAAAGCCTGTTAAGATGGTCCTCAATCCTTAACCAATCGTCAATTTAACGTTACCAAGTTCAGGGTCTGTAAAAGATTGACTTGTGTATCCGTTCGACTGGTCATACCAGGTTTACCTGGGAAGAGTGACTTACTTAATGCAGGCAGGCTAATCTGGGGTTTAGGTGTATACACCAGGCTTCCAAGCCATGACTTGATAGCCTACTACAAGGGTTGTCAACTCGTTGATGCTATGCATCAGGAGACCCTGGGTAGTATTTGAGCTATGCTCGTCGGGGCCTATGTTTGAGTTGCGCTATGCATCAAACTCTCTTTCGCCCCCTCATCATCATGTGGGCTTTGATAGCCGGATTACCGAAGCAACTAGAGCTATGCTCTTATGATGGTCTTGGTGTAGCCGCCGGTTTAAGAGGCCATAGGAACTCCTTTGCACATAGAAGCCCCCATGTGACAAACTCTTTATGAAAAAAGCCGCAGATACCCCGCTTTATCAGGGCCGCCGGTTTATTATATTGATCATAATATATACATTGCAAAGTTATGTACATAAAGCAGAGCCTATGGCTCAGGTGTAGTAAGGTCGAAGAAGAGCGATGTTCCACGGCCGTCGGGTCTCCTCCTCCGCAGTAGGTGAGTCCTTATGTTCTCGAACGTCGACGAGGTAGTATGATCCGTTGTGTAGGTTCTTGCTGATCACAAAGGGTCCTTCCCAAGGCGGGGATAGCTTGTGCATGTCTGTCTGGTCTTGGATGAGCCGGAGCACTAGATCTCCTTCTTGAAACGTTCTGGTTTTAACCCGGCGACTATGGTACCGGCTTAGATCTTGCTGATAAATCGCCGATCGAGCTGCTGCCGTGTCACATTCCTCATCCAGCCGGTCCAACGCATCTTGCCGTGCCTTCTCGTTATCAGCTTCAATGTAAGCCGCCACCCGTGATGAATCATGATGGATATCACTAGGGAGGACCGCTTCAGCTTCATATACCATGAAGAAAGATGTGTACCCTGTAGATATGTTAGGTGTAGTGTTGATGCTCCATAACAGAGAGGGTAATTCCTCCACCCAACAACCCAGTATCCTCTACAAAGGGACCATAAGCCGGGGTTTAATACCATGAAGAAAGGCGTGTACCCTGTAGATATGTTAGGTGTAGTGTTGATGCTCCATAACAAAGAGGGTAATTCCTCCACCCAACAACCCGGTGTCCTCTGCAAAGCGACCATAAGCTGGGGTTTAATGCCTCTCAAAATCTCTTGATTGGCTTTTTCAGCCTGACCATTGGATTGTGGGTGAGCTACTGATGATACATCAAGGCGGATGTGCTCTCGTTGATAGAACTCCTCCATAGCCCCCTGGATAGATTGTTACCATCATCAGTTATAATGTTGTGTGGAAAGCCAAACCGGAAAATCACCTTCTTGATGAACTGAACCGCCGTTGCTGCATTACACTTGCTGACTGGTTCCGCTTCAACCCATTTGGTGAACTTATCCATCGCCACCAAAAGGTGGGTCTTCTTATCTGGGGATCTCTTGAAGGGTCCGATCATGTCCAGCCCCAAAGTCGCAAATGGCCAAGTAATTGGAATCATCCTCAATTCTTGAGCCGGTATATGAGCGCGTCGTGAAAATTTCTGGCAAGCATCACATTTTCTGACCAAGTCCTCCGCGTCAGCATGAGCCGTCAACCTGTAGAACCCATGACGAAAAGCTTTAGCCACCAAGGATTTTGAACCGGCATGATGACCACAATCTCCTTCGTGGATCTCTCTAAGAATATCACGGTCTTCGTCTGGCGATACACAACATTGAAATGCCCTAGAGACGCTGCAATGATGTACCTCTCCATTAACAATAGTCATTGACTTGGATCGCCGGACTATCTGTCTAGCCAAGACTTCGTCCTCTGGTAACTCACCTCGGTTCATGTATGCTAAGTAAGGGGCCGTCCAATCCGGAATAGCATGAAGTGCCACCACCAATTGAGCTTCCGGATCAGGAACTACGGAATCCTCCTCTGAAGGCAATTTCACCGACGGACTGTGCAATACATCCAGAAAAACATTGGGTGGAACCGGTTTACGTTGAGAACCCAACCGGCTTAACGCATCGGCTGCTTCATTCTTTCGCCGGTCTACATGATCCACCTGATACCCATTGAAGTGTCCAGCAACAGCATCCACCTCTCGTCTATACGCTGCCATAAGTGGATCTATAGAATCCCACTTACCAGACACCTGTTGAGGCACCAGGTATGAATCGCCAAAACATTTAACCCGGCTTAAATTCATCTCTTTAGCCATTCGTAGACCATGGAGGAGAGCTTCATACTCAGCTGCATTGTTAGTAAAAGGGAACATTAAACGGAGGACATAACAGAACCTATCACCTCGTGGGGAAGTTAATACGACTCCAGCCCCCGAGCCCTCCAATTGCCTGGATCCGTCAAAGAGAATTGTCCAGTATGTATGATTCGGCTTTTCCTCTGGTGCCTGCAACTCTTTCCAGTCGTTGATGAAGTCCACCAGTGCTTGAGATTTGATTGCAGTACGAGGTACATACTTCAACCCGTGGGGACTAAGTTCAATGGCCCATTTTGCAACCCGACCAGTCGCTTCTGTGTTCCAGATTATATCGCCCAAAGGGGCGGAACTGACCATGGTGATTGGATGACCTTGAAAGTACTGCTTCAGCTTCCAGTTTGCCATGAAGACTCCATATACCAACTTCTGCTAATGCGGATATCTATGCTTTGACTCAATAAGCACCTCGCTGATATAATAAACCGGTCGTTGAACCAGATATTCCTTTCCTGTCTCCTTGCGCTCTACCATGATGGCAACGCTTACTGCTCGGGCATTAGCAGCCACGTATAACAACAGTGGCTCATTATCAACTGGGGCAGCAAGGACCGGCGGCTCTGCCAATTGCTTCTTCCTAATCTTCAAACGCAGCATCAGCATCATCACTCCAGACAAAACAATCTGTCTTTTTCATCATCTGGTAAAGCAGGATGGCCTTCTCCTCCAAACGACTGATAAACCGGCTGAGCGCCACAATGCGGCCCGCCAAGCGTTGGACACCGTTGGTGCATGTCGGTTGAGCCAAGGACGTAATTGCCTTGATCTTCTCCGGATTAGCTTCAATTCCTCTGTTTGACACCTGGAACCCCAGGAGTTTGCCTGCCGGAACACCAAAAACACACTTGGCCAGATTAAGCATCATTTTATAGACCCGGAGATTATCAAAGGTTTCCTTCAAGTCCGTTATCAACGTCTCCTCTTTCCTGGATTTTACCACAATATCGTCCACATAAGCGTGAACGTTCCGCCCAATCTGCCCATGAAGACAATTCTGCACACATCGTTGATAGGTTGCCTGGGCACTCTTGAGCCCGAAAGGCATAGACACGTAGCAGAAGGCCCCAAAGGTAGTTACGAAGGCCGTTTTCTCCTGGTCCTTGACTGCCATCTTGATCTGATGATAACCGGAATACGCATCCAAAAAACATAAGCGTTCACAACCCGCCGTAGCATCAATGATTTGATCAAAACGAGGGAGGGCAAAGGGATCCATTGGGCAAGCTTTGTTCAGAACTGTGTAATCCACACACATTTTCGCCAAGTGCCGTTCTTCTTAAGCACCAGCACCAGATTAGCTAACCACTCTGGATGAAACACCGCAATTATAAAGCCTGCCGCCAAGAGCCTAGCCACTTCTTCACCAATTGCCTTGCGCCTTTCTTCCTTGAAGCGGCGGAGAAACTGTTTAACTGGTTTAAACTTGGGATCAATATTGAGAGTGTGCTAAGCGAGTTCCCTCGGTACACCTGGCATGTTAGAAGGTTTCCATGCAAAAATGACCCGATTCTCACGGTGAACTCGATGAGCGCGTTTTCCTATTTTGGATCTAGGTTAGCACTGATGGTGAACTGTTTGGATCAATCACCAGGAATAAATTCAACCTGCTTGGTCTCATCAGCTGATTTGAACTTCAAGGTCGGATCATGCTCCGTGGTTGGCTTCTTCAGTGGAGACATATCTGCCGGAGCAACATTACCTTTATAAAATTTTAGCTCCTCAGTGGCACAAACCGCCTCACCATAAGCTGCATCACCTTCTTCGCACTCTAGAGCAATCTTGCGACTCCCATGAACCGTAATGGTTCCCTTATGACCTGGCATCACTACTGGAATCAGAAGATTTGCCATCAGCCTCTTCTTTGCCGTCTGCTAGCTGACGGCAAAGAGTGGCTTTGCCATCAGCTTCCAAAAAGCAGACGGCAAAGACCTGGCTGATGGCAAAGACTAACTTTGCCATCAGCCAGGTCTTTGCCGTCCGCTGGCTGATGGCAAAGAATCTTTGCCGTCCGCTAGCGGACGGCAAAGAGGGAGGCTGGCCCACTGGCTCGTAAACAGTAACGGCTCCTTCTCTTTGCCGTCCGCTAGCGGACGGCAAAGAGAAAAAGGGCAGACGGCAAAGAGGGGCGGACGGCAAAGGTTAACATTAACTTAACGGCCCCGCCCGCGCCGTCCTCCTCCCTCTCCCTCTCTCTCTCTCGCCTCCCCGCGCCTCTCTCTCACTCCCTCTCTCTCAACCGCCGCCGCCGCCCCATCGCCGTCCCTCCCCGTCGCCGCCCCTTCCCCGACCCGGCCGCCCCCGCCGCCCGGCCGCCCC
>LR738709.1:488879515-488918290 GCA_902687465.1 Secale cereale | reverse complement strand
GGGTACACATCCTCTCTATTTATTGCAGAGACGTGTATCAGGAGAACAGCGGGGAGGTGCTGCCGAAATTTTGCGTCGGATCCGGAGCATAGCATGGGAAAATGAACCCAATCTACACATACACGGGTGGGATTAGGACCTATCATTACCTATTAGAGTGTAGGTTGCATGGACGTAATAAAATTGACAAAGTAGATCAACTGATGAATATATACATGGTGAATTACATATATAATTGTTGTGTGTCCAGTAGCTCTGAAAGTCAAGATGAGTGACCGTGCTTGGATGTATACCGGTCACACTGGTCAGAACAAATGGAGCGCTGAATGGTTCACAAAAACTAAGGGGTTTGTGCAAGCCGCATTTGCAAATGGCCAAAAGAAAACCTGGTGCCCCTGTTTCCGGTGCGGCAATTGGGAAAAGAAGACAGAGGCTGAAATGGGCAAACACCTGCAGACGAGTGGTTTTACGCCCGATTATACGGTGTGGACATTTCATGGTGAGTCTGCCCAACGTGACCGAGCTGAGGTGGATCGTCGTCGCACCGGCGAGCATGGTACCGGGATGGAAAACATGGTGCAAGACTATGATGATGCTCGGGATTTGGACGAGGAGATGGAGGAATATGCAAAGGCCTTCAATGAAATGTTGGAGTCTTCGAAACGTCCGCTCCACGAGCACACTGAGCTTTGTCAGTTGCATGCCATCTCACAAGTAATGGCTCTGAAGGCTCAGTTCAACTTGGGCAGAGAATGCTATGACGCAATTATGACAGTATTTGGACGCTTTCTACCCAAAGGCCATGTAATGCCTGCAAACCTGTACCAGTCGGACAAAATCCTCCGTGCACTGAAGATGCCCTATGAGAAGATACATGCCTGTGAGAAAGGATGTGCCTTATTTAGGCTTGACTATGCGGACTTGAACTATTGTCCCATTTGCAAGTCTTCCAGGTATATTGTGGTAGACAACGGTATGGGTGAGAAGACACAGACCAAAATCCCCGTTAGTGTTCTTCGGTATATGCCAATCGTACCAAGACTTCAACATCTTTTCATGGTCGAAGAGACGGCCAGACAGATGACATGGCACAAAACAGGCAAAAGAACCGAACTAGATGCAGATGGGAATCTGATGATGGTACACACATCGGATGGTGTTGCGTGGAAAAAGTTTGATGAATTACATGATGACAAAGCGGCAGATCCGAGGCATCCTCGAGTCGGCATCAGCACGGATGGGTTCAGTGTGTTTGGTATGACGGCAGCCCAATATAGTTGTTGGCCCGTATTTGTATTTCCACTCAATCTCCCCCCCGGACAGATTATGCAAAGAAAGAACATTTTCCTGATGTTGATAATTCCAGGACCCAACTATCCGGGCAAAAATATGAATGTGTACATTGAGCCGCTTAAGGACGAATTGCAAGAAGCCTGGGATAATGGGTTCAAGACATACGACGCCTTTAGCAAACGGAACTTCATAATGCATGTCTGGTACATGTACTCGACGCATGACTTGCCGGCGTATGCGCTGTTCGTTGGCTGGTGTGTGCATGGAAGGTTCCCGTGCCCCACATGCAAGGGAGCTCTTGAGTTTCGTTGGCTTCAGGCCGGTCGCAAGTTTTCTTGCTTCGACATGCATAGACAGTTCCTGGATCCTCGCCATAAGTTCAGGAAAGACAAGAAGAACTTCATCAGGGGTAGAGTTGTCAAAAACTCTGCACCACCTGCATTGACAGGCCAACAGACCCTGGATCAGTTAAACGCTCTCGAGCCAGATCCACAACGTCCAGGGTACTTCAAGGGGTATAATACTAAGCACGCGTGGACTCACAAAACATGCTTATGGGATCTGCCTTACTTCAAAGACCTCCTTTGCCCACACAACATCGACGTGATGCACACTGAGAAGAATATCGCCGAGGCACTTTTTGGTACATTGTTCGGCATAGATGGGAAGTCAAAGGATAATACTAAGGCCAGAGTCGATCTGGAGGCGCTATGTGATAGGCCGTTACAAAACATGAAAGAACCGAAAGGAAAGCAGAACTGGACGAAGCCAAAGGCATGGTTCAATCTTGGAAGGCCAGCTATGAGGGAAATTCTCTTGTGGGTGCAACAGCAGCTGATGTTTCCCGATGGGTATGCAGCGAATCTAAAGAGGGGAGCGAATCTTGATAAACTGAAGATATTTGGTCTCAAGAGTCATGATTGGCACATATGGATTGAGCGGGTAATGCCGGTGATGTTGTGTGGCTTCATCCCTGAGGATGAATGGCTAGTACTGGCAGAACTCAGCTATTTCTTCCGTGTTCTTTGTGCAAAAGAACTATCGCCTGGCGTGCTAGAAGAAATGGAAGAGTTGGCGCTGGAGTTGATCTGCAAGTTAGAGAAGATCTTTCCACCGGGCTTCTTTAATCCAATGCAGCATTTGATTTTGCATCTCCCGACCGAGGCAAGATTGGGGGGGCCCGTGCAAAATCGTTGGTGCTACCCAACTGAGAGGATGCAGAAGACGCTTCGAGAAAAATGTAAAAATAAACGTAGAATTGAAGCATCGATGGCTGAGGCATTCATTACAGAGGAGGCGGCAAACTTCGTAACAGCGCACTACGAAGCCAAAAATCGTCATTTGCATAATCCGAAGCCTCGGTACAATGCTGATGAGCCTAAAAAGGGTGGATCCAACCTCAGCCTATTCAAAGGGAATCTCGCACCAGCTAGTGTTTCACAGCCAGTATCTTTGGATAACGAAGAATGGCAGACCATTTCGTTGTATATCTTCAACAACCTGATAGAAGTGCGGCCGTACATCGAGTAAGTTCTCGGTACATTGTTTCGCAACTTCTATTTCCTTTGAACTACTCTTATTCCTGGATATGTCATACAGTCGATACGTTACCATATTCTCGTATGGAGCGGAGATCCAAAAGGATTCCGTCGAAGAGTATGAGCTTCTCGCAAAGCAAGGAGGTGGCTATCCCGGTTTCATCTCTTGGTTCAAACAAACGGTAATTTCTATTAGACAATTTCATTTCATTCGCTAATTTGTGCATAATGCAACAATCCTTTCATATTAAACCTGTAGGCTAATTCAGAGTCTATGGACGCCGAATTGAGACAAGTCGCTAATGGTTTTGACTATAAGGTCCGTTCATTTGACAAGTACGACATCAACGGGTATCGCTTTCGTACCTATGGCAAGGAGCTATCGATGGCGGACCGAAAGTCAACAAATTGTTGGGTATCTGCTATCGGTGAAGGAGGTACCGAGTATTATGGGAGAGTTGAAGCAATTTTTGAACTTCTGTTCTATGGTGAAAACCCACCGAATGTCGTAGTCTTCAAATGTTATTGGTTTCAGCCGAAGGAGACTAGAAGGACTCATGAACATGTAGGGCTAGTTGAAATCAACCAAAGCACTCATTTAGATGTTCCTGATGTCTATATTATGGCTCAACAGGCGACCCAAGTATTCTATCTACCGTGGGCCTGCCAAACTAATCCAAATCTGAAAGGTTGGGATGTCGTTTATGAAGTGCCGCCACGTGCTAGACTTTCTCCCCCAAAGGAAGAGGATTATGAACCTCACATTAACCCAGACACATATGAAGGAGAATTCTTCCAAGAGACACGTCTTTCCAAAAAGCGTTTCAAGAACCGCTATACTTCACCCCAAAACATTGAAGTAGACAGCGACAATGAATCCGACATCACCCCAGAGGAGGAACAAGAAGAGCCGGAACAAGAAGAGGTTACTACTGCGGATGACCTGTCAATGCTTGACCGATTACGTCAAGGTGGCCTTGCACATGTTGATGCCAATGAACCCTATGAGCCCGTCATTGATTATAGTGATGATGATGATTATGCATTTATTGATGATACTGATCGAGATTATTAGTAGTGTCAGGTATTACATTTTTTTATGTTGTACTTGATGATGATACACTTAAGTGATACACATATTATTATTCATGTCGGTCTTTTTTTATGTTGTACTAATTTCGTTTACTGTTTGTCATGGCAGGTGTTGAAAGATGGTGGGCGCTGGTCGTGGGAGAGGAGGTAGGGTGACTGCTACGGTGCCTTCCTCGCCGCCACCCCCAGCCGTTTCACCCGAGCACGTGACTGCTAGGGTGGACTCGTCCGAGGAGGAGGCTACACGGACTCCGGTCCACGAGCCTCCGGTCCATGGGTCTTCGGCCCACGAGAGTTCGGCCCACGTGACCCCGGAGGAGCACACGTCCGGATGGGGTACCTGGCCGGATCAGCCCGAGGAGCCGAGTGACCATCAAGGCAGCTCCAACTTATATCAGTTCGGGCGCAACTGGGTATGTGGTTTGCTTCATGATTCATGCAATTCATTCATCATGCTAGCTTGAGCCCATTAATTACTAATTTTCATTGTTTCTCTCTTTCAGGCACGCTACAATAAGGCGGATAAGGTGCCAGAGGTGTATGACCTGTATGCCATGGCCTACACTGCCTCTTTCAAGAAAGTCAAGGCTTTCTCTCAGTCTGACCTCGATGATGCAAACAACTTCACCAACATCTCCTCCCACAACAAGCTCGTGAGATATAGAGATGAGGGGAAGGCGAAGAAAGGGGAGGACTTTAACCCGAGCCAGGGTCCCATTTATCCAGAGCTGTTGATGATATCTGGTGGTGGGAGGTCCCATGGCTCCATAGCCATTGGAGATGGACTTATCAGTTGTCCTAGCACTCTCCCGGAGATCAAGGCGCGCCAGTCGAGCCCCGCTCCTACACCTCCTGGATCTTGGTAAGTTTATCTAGTGTTTTGCTTAACACATGCATAAAGACCTAGACTTAGCTTTATTTCCTCCAATGCTTACCATAATGACGTAGACTTAGCTTCTTCTCCTCCAAAATGACTTAATAAGCTTACTGACCTCCAAAACCATCCATTTTACCTAAGTTAGCTCTAAAACGATCTATACTTAGCTTACTTATGTCAAAAATTGCATAATTAGCTTAGTTAGCTCATATACGATCCATTTTACCTAAGTTAGCTCATAAATGATCCATTCTACCGAAGTTAGCTCTAAAATGACCCATTTTACCTAGCTTAGCTCCAAAATGATCCATCTTACCTAGGTTACCTCTAAAATGATGCATTTTACCTAAGTTTGCTCATAAGCGATCCATTGCACCTAGGTTAGCTCATAAACGATCCATTTCACCTAAGTTAGCTCACAAATGATCAATTTCACCTAAATTAGCTCATAAATGTCATATATATTCTTCTTCTTCTTCATTTTCTTCTTCTTCTTCTTCTTCTAATCTTCTTCTTCTAACTTTCTTATTTCCCATTTTGCAGATTTCATTCACTTGACGAAAGCTTGCTTAGATGGAGTGCTCCTTATCCCTTTCTCTGTTTCTTTTGTATCGTTGAACTATGCATGTATCGTTGGATGAAACTATTGTAATATATATGGTTGGATGCCTCTATGTTGAACTTGTTATGTATGATGGAACTATGCATGTAATATATATGGTTGGATGATGAAGTTATGTGTTGGATATCTTATATGTTTGCTCTGTAATGGCCTTTTGAAATATACCTATATATGTCATATATATTTGTGATGAAAATTGTTGGATTTAATAAAAAAACAGATAAAAGAGCCAATATGCAGGCTCTTTGCCGTCAGCCACCGACGGTAACGGGCTCTTTGCCGTCCGCCGCGGACGGCAAAGAAGCCACGTGGCGTCCACCTGTTCTTCCTGGGAGCTGACCCATTTGGTCAGTTTGCCGTCAGTGGCAGACGGCAAAGACTTTCCCGTCAGTGGCAGACGGCAAAGAACATGCCATGTAGTGACGTGCAGATGACATCATATGGCGGACGGCAAAGACCCTAGAAATTTTGCCGTCCGCGGCGGACGGCAAAGGCCTTCCGTTAGCCACTTAACGGACTGACAGCGCAATTATTGCCGTCCGCCATCTTTGCCGTCTGCCGCTCTCTCTTTGCCATCCGCCGCAGACGGCAAAGACTTTGCCGTCAGTAGCAGACGGCAAAGAACCTGTTTACCGTAGCCTACTTTGCCGGAGCCTTTTGCCGTCCGCCGCTGACGGCAAAGGCCTTTGCCGTCCGCCATTCGTGCCTTTGCCGTCCGCTATGGCGGACGGCAAAGTAGCTGATTCCTGTAGTGCATCTTGAGTTGCAGATAAACATAACAAGGCCTTGCCATGAATTTAGCATAAACCGGCCGCCCGAACAGGGCGTGATACGGGCTCTTGATCTTTACCACTTCAAAGGTCAAAGTCTCAGACCTAGAATCATGCTCATCTCCAAAAGTGACATCCAAGTCTATATTACCGACTGGATATGCCGATTTACCAGGCACCATGCCGTGAAAAACTGTGTTGGACTGCTGATGCTTTTTATCTGTCAGCCCCATGCGCCGAAACGTCTGCTACCTCCGTCCATGAGCACCTTAGTGAACTTATAGCCTCCAACTTGTGGTGCCACAACTAGAGCCAACTGACCCGGATTATCAACTTGGGGAGGGTGGTCCTCTTGACTCCGCACTGTGGGCTGTTCTGACCAACGCAAGTAGCGTGGCACCGCCGGTTCAACAGAATGTACTGCCCTTTTGTAAACTTTCTGATCACGTTTACATAAGCTTGTGGTGAAGACGTGATACTGCCCATTACTCAACTGCTTCGGATTACTCTGATATCCTCACTGTTGCTGTTGATTGCCCTGATTGTTATAACTACCTTGGCCGTGCTGCTGGTTATGCTGATTGTGTCCATTCTGGTTATTGTGATTGTTCTAGTTGCCTTGGAATCCTGAATCGGATCCACCGCCGTGATAACCTGGCCCGTGAAAACCAGGGCCTGAACCGCTGGATGACCCATGATCATACTGGGGTCGGTTCATGATTTCTTTCATAATAAAGCAGTCCTTCCAGAGGTGCGTAGCTGGCTTTTCCTGCGTACCGTGCCTTGGGCAAGGTATATTCATCTGGCGTTCTAGATTGATAGGCGGTCTCCCATTCCGTGGGGGCGGTCTACCCTTGTGGCGCTGGCCATTCTCCTGAGCATTGGTGTTAGCCACAAAATCTGAATTACTCTCCGCTTTACGCTTACCGTTATATCCTTGATTTGTCGGGCTAGGCTGTGGCGCTTTACCGCTCTTCCTTGCTTTTCCTGACTTCTCATCATCAGACTCTAGATACTTGCTACTATCTGAATCCACATACTTTACCAGGCCCCCCATGAGTGTCCCCATGTCATCACAATGACGCTTGAGTCATCCCAGCTTCAGCTTTAGGGGTTCAAACCGGCAATTGCCCTCTAACGTAACTACTGCTGTGTCCGGTTTGATGCGGTCTGAGGAATGTAAAATCTCTGACACCCGGCGTACCCAATTACTTGTTGATTCGTTTTCACCTTGAACACAGACCGCCAAGTCTACGATGGACATGGGCTGCTTACATGTGTCCTTGAAATTATTGATGAACCGGCGCCGTAATTCGGCCCATGATCCGATGGAATTTGGTGGCAACCCCTTTAACCAGGCGCGAGCTGTGCCCTCCAGCATCATAGTGAAGTATTTAGCGCACGCCACATCATCCACATCAAGCATCTCCATCGCCATCTCGTAGCTATCAACCCAGGCTTCAGGAGATAGGTCCGTGGTATAGTTGGGCACCTTGCGCGGCCCCTTGAAGTCCTTGGGCAGCTTTACGATGCGTAAAGCGGGAGTAAGGCACGGTACTCCCAAGGAACTGGACATGACTCTTGGTTCAATCGTGGTAGATGGACGGACCGGTGTTGACTGACGGTTTTCGTACTGGGTTGCTAACTCGGCCTCCCGGTGCTGCCTGCCCCGATCCACTACATCTTGAGCGTTCATATCTCCCCCTGTCGGATTATCCCTACGCGGTGGGTTACATTTTCGCGCGCTTCTTGACACGGCCGGCTCCTCCAGGTGCCTACTGTAACTCCGGCTTGGGCGAGGGGTGGAGTGAATCCTTTCGTGGCTATGAGAATAAGCTTGTTGTTGGGTTAGAGCCGTCTCCAAAAATTCCCTAACCCGCCGTGCCTCCACCGCTATAGGGGATGCTCCTTCAATGGGAAGTGCGGCCAGTCGTGAAGCGGCAGCAACTATGTTATCCAACGGGTTGGAGTAATGACCGGGAGGGGTAGGTACACGCTGTGATGGAACGACCTGGCGAGTTGGCTCCGCGGCCTGTGGCTGGACTGATGCTCCGGTGCCAGGCAGTCCTCCCCGGTTTACCTCCGGCTGGTTACTGGTTCCTGCTGCTGGCATATTGAAAAGGTTCCTCGCTTCGTAAACCGGCGGCATGCGGGATTGTTGCCTTCTCCTCATCACATCACGCGAAGCAGTTTGATCCAACATGAGCCAGTAAGCCTGAGCATCTAGCTTTGCCTGCCTTGCAACCATCCTGGTATTCTCAGCGGCTAAATCCAATTTTGCTTGATCTATCTGGCCCTTCACCTGAGCAACATCTGCATCATGTTGTTCCTTATCGGCCTGGGCCACCTTTGCAGTTAACAACGTTGTTAACTTGTCAACTAAGGCAGTTAATACCTGAACCGGTGACTGAACCGGGCCACCAGCCCTAGCCGCCGCTGCCGCCCGATCCGATGTTAACGTCGCCGAAGTTGAAGACTGTTGCACAGGTTGTGATCCGGCCATGAATACCGCAACCCGGTTTGGTGGATCCAGGGGATCCGAAATACTGTCACCATCGGAGCAGCCCCCGGACCAGCCATCCTGTAGCAAGTATAAATATTTTGTTTCTTCGGAGGAAGACTCATTGCCGGAATAGACGGCGGTCTCCCCGCCATATTCCGATCCATCTTCAGCTTGCGCTTCATGAACCGCTCCGACGAAGATGCACTTCACGGCGGGCCGAATCCGGGCAGGTCTCGCACGCTGAGCCGGCTCGACAATGTTGGGGAAGAGGTCCGGCTGAGGGCCTGGTTCGCTCATCTTGCCGATGAAGACGTGGATTCCGCCAAAGGGGACCTGGTACCCGTATTTGATTGAATCGGCCTCGGGGCCCCAGCCCGCATCATCAATGTAGATCTTGCCGCGATGACTCTTAGTCATCCGGCCCACTGCATAGCCCTTGAGTCCTTCAAAGCTGCCCTTCAAGAGCTCAAAACCATCGTGCGATCACCCCACGGTGGGCGCCAACTATCGTGGTTTTGTCACGGTAGATGTCCTAGCAAAAGGACTTATGTGAGGCCATTGCTACGGGTTAGCTTAAAGGGGTTAAAGCGGACAAGGACACAAGAATTTTATACTAGTTCGGCCCCTTCGATGAAGATAAAAGCCTACGTCTAGTTTGGTGTAGTATTGCTAGGGTTTCGATGACCAGCGAGCGAATCCGCTTTTCCTGCGCCTCGAGTTCTTTTCATCTCTCCTGAACCGCCGCCGGGTCGTCCCTTTATATACACGAGGTGACGCCCGGTCTGGTTTACAGAGTCCCGAGGCCGGCTCATAAACGTGTCCGACTCGGTCTCTATCTTTTCTACCTTACATCACAAGTTACACGCCTTATGGCGGTTTACCAATCATGAGCCCTAACACCTCTTGGGCTCTAAACCTTTCTGGTACAAAGCATCACACTCCATGCTCCATTGGGCTTCAGTAGAAATAATCTTTACGTTCATAAATCGACCCCTCCTGGGCGGTTTATACCCAATAGTAATATCCCTGACAGAAGCAGTACCCTACAGACCAGTTAGTGGCATAGTCCTCACAAAGAGAAGTGTGAAGCATAAACATTTGACGAACAAGAATGCTATCAAAGTTTAGGTCCTTGTTAGGCAAGATAGGAAGCTTGTCAAGAAACCATGGGACGAAATACATGGTTAGACCATTTGGACATTTAATCTTGCGTCCCACAAGATGTTTTTGTTTGGGAACGTAGCAGAATTCAAAAAAATTCTACTCTTTCACCAAGATCCAACTATGGAGACATCTAGCAACGAGCAAGTAACAGTGCATCTACATACCGTTATGTAGATCGGGTGCGGAAGCTTTCAAAGAAGCGTGGATGAATTTGTCGTACTCTTCGCGTTCTTCGTCACCGATGATCTAGCGCCGAACGGACGGCACCTCCGCATTCAACACACGTCCGGTGCAGCAACGTCACCTCCTTCTTGATCCAGCAAGGGGGGAGGAGAAGTCGTCAGAGATCCAGCAGCACAACGGCGTGGTGGTGGATGCAGTGGAGATCGCAGCAGGGCTTCGCCGAGCGCCCTGCGTTGGGAGTATGGAGGTGTGACGGGAGGGGGAGAGGCGCCAGGGCAAGGGTGCGGCTGCCCTCTCCCCCCCACATATATATAGGGGGCCAGGGGGTGCGCCAGCCCCCTGCAGATCCAATCTGCAAGGGGGGCGACGGCCAGGGGGGAGTCCTTGCCCCCCAAGGCAAGTGGCGCCCCCTCCCCCCTAGGGTTTCAACCCTAGGTGCATGGGGAGGTGGGCCCAAGTGGTGCGCCAGCCCATTAGGGCTGGACACTTCCCCCTTGCGGCCTAGGGGCCCCACCGGGATGGGTGGCCCCACCCGGTGGACCCCCGGGGCCCCTCCGATGGTCCCGGGACGCTTCCGGTGACCCTCGGAGATCACCCGATGGCCGAAACCTAACTTTCGATATATCAATCTTTACCTCCGGACCATTCCGGAACTCCTCGTGACGTCCGGGATCTCATCTGGGACTCCGAACAACTTTCGGGTTTCCACGTGCATGTATCTCTACGACCCTAGCGTTACCGAACTTTAAGTGTGTAGACCCTACGGGTTCGGGAGACACGCAGACATGACCGAGACGACTCTCGGGTCAATAACCAACAGCGGGATCTGGATACCCATGTTGGTTCCCACGTGTTCCACGATGATCTTCATCGGATGAACCACCGTGTCAAGGATTCACTCAATCCCGTATGTTATTCCCTTTGTCCATCGGTACGGTACTTGCCCGATATTCGATCGTCGGTATTCCCGATACCTTGTTCAATCTCGTCATGGCAAGTCTCTTTACTCGATCCGTAATCAATCATCCCGTGACTAACTACTTAGTCACATTGAGCTCATTATGATGATGTCTTACCGAGTGGGCCCAGAGGTACCTCTTCGTTATACGGAGTGACAATATCCCAGTCTCGGTTCGTACCAACTCAACAGACACTTTCGGAGATACCCGATGCGTACCTTTATAGCCACCCAGTTACCCTTGTGACGTTTGGCACACCCAAAGTATTCCTACGGCATCCGGGAGTTGTACAACATCATGGTCTAAGGAATAAATACTTGACACCGAAAAGCTTATGCATTACGAACTATGCGATCTCGTGCTATGCTTAGGATTGGGTCTTGTCCATCACATCATTCTCCTAATGATGTGATCCCGTTATCACTAACATCCCATGTCCATGGTCAGGAAACCATGACCATCTGTTGATCAACGAGCTGGTAACTAGAGGCCTACCAGGGACTCATTTTGGTCTATGTATTCACACATGTATCGCTGTTTCCGTACAATACAATTCAAGCATGAATAACAGACGATTATCATGAACAAGGAAATATAATAATAATACTTTTATTGTTGCATCTAGGGCATATTTCCAACAGTCTCCCACTTGCACTAGTCAATAATCTAGTTACATTGTGATGAATCGAACACCCATAGAGTTCTGGTGTTGATCATGTTTTGCCCGTGGAAGAGGTTTAGTCAACGGGTCTGCAACATTCAGATCCGTATGCACTTTACAAATACCTATATCTCCATCTTGAACATAATTCTGGATGGAGTTGAAACGGAGCTTGATGTGCTTGGTCTTCTTGTGAAACCTGGGCTCCTTGGTAATAGCAATAGCACCAGTGTTGTCACAGAAGAGAGTCATTGGGCTTGACGCGCTTGGAATGACTCCTAGGTCGGTGATGAACTCCTTCATCCAGACTCCTTCCTGCGCTGCTTCGGAAGTAGCTATGTACTCCGCTTCACATGTAGATGCTGCCATGACGCTCTGCTTGCAACTGCACCAGCTGACTGCCCCTCCGTTCAAAATATACACGTATCCGGTTTGTGACTTAGAGTCATCCAGATCTGTGTCGAAGCTAGCATCGACGTAACCCTTTATGACGAGCTCTTCGTCACCTCCAGAAACGAGAAACATATCCTTAGTCCTTTTCAGGTACTTCAGGATGTTCTTGACCGCTGTCCAGTGTTCCGTACCGGGATCACTTTGGTACCTCCCTACCAAACTTATGGCAAGGTTCACATCAGGTCTGGTACACAGCATGGCGTACATGATAGAACCTATGGCCGAGGCATAGGGAATGATACTCATCTTTTCTCTATCTTCTGCCGTGGTCGGCGACTGAGCCTTGCTCAATCTCATACCTTGCAAAACAGGCAAGAATCCTTTCTTTGACTGATCCATATTGAACTTCTTCAATATTTTGTCAAGGTATGTACTTTGTGAAAGACCAATGAGGCGTCTCGATCTATCTCTATAGATTTTGATGCCTAATATGCAAGCAGCTTCTCCAAGGTCCTTCATTGAAAAACTTTTATTCAAGTAGGCCTTTACATTTTCCAAGAATTCTATATCATTTCCCATCAGCAATATGTCATCCACATATAATATGAGAAATGCCACAGAGCTCCCACTCACTTTCTTGTAAATACAGGCTTCTCCATAAGTCTGTATAAAGCCAAATGCTTTGATCACTTCATCAAAGCGAATATTCCAACTCCGAGATGCTTGCACCAGCCCGTAAATCGAGCGCTGGAGCTTGCATACCTTGTTAGCGTTCTCTGGATCGACAAAACCTTCCGGTTGCATCATATACAACTCTTCCTTGAGGAAGCCATTAAGGAATGCTGTTTTGACGTCCATTTGCCATATCTCATAATCATAGAATGCGGCAATAGCTAACATGATTCTGACTGACTTCAGCATCGCTACGGGAGAGAAAGTCTCGTCGTAGTCAATCCCTTGAACTTGTCGCTAACCCTTAGCGACAAGCCGAGCCTTATAGATGGTCACATTACCATCCGCGTCTGTCTTCTTCTTAAATATCCATTTGTTTTCTATGGCATGCCTATCATTAGGCAAGTCCACCAAAGTCCATAATTTGTTTTCATACATGGATTCTATCTCGGATTTCATGGCTCCAAGCCATTTATTGGAATCCGGGCCCGCCATCGCTTCTTCATAGTTCGAAGGTTCACCCTTGTCTAACAACATGATTTCCAGGACAGGGTTGCCGTACCACTCTGGTGCGGAACGTGCCCTTGTGGACCTTCGAAGTTCAGTAGTAACTTGATCTGTTTATTCATGATCGTTATCATTAACTTCCTCCCTTGTCGATGCAGGCACCTCAGGAACAGTTTCCTACGCTGCGCTACTTTCCGATATAGGAGGGGTGACTGTCACCTCATCAAGTTCTACTTTCCTCCCACTCACTTCTTTCGAGAGAAACTCTTTCTCCAGAAAACATCCATTCTTGGCAACAAAGACTTTGCCTTCGGATCTGTGGTAGAAGGTGTACCCAATCGTTTCCTTTGGGTATCCTATGAAGACGCATTATTCCGATTTGGGTTCGAGCATTTCAGGTTGAAGTTTCTTGACATAAGCATCGCAACCCCAAACTTTTAGAAACGACAGCTTCGATTTCTTGCCAAACCAAAGTTCAAACGGAGTCATCTCAACGGATTTCGACGGAGCCCTATTTAAAGTGAATGCGGCAGTCTCTAAAGCATAACCCCAAAAAGATAGCGGTAAATCGGTGAGGGACATCATAGATCGCACCATATCCAACAGAGTACGATTTCGACGTTCGGACACACCGTTACGTTGAGGTGTTCCGGGCGGTGTCAATTGTGAAACAATTCCACAGCTCCTAAGGTGTGTGCGAAATTCATGACTTAAATATTCACCCCCACGATCCGATCGCAAGAACTTTATTTTTCTGTCACGTTGATTCTCAACCTCATTCTGAAATTCCTTGAACTTTTCAAAGGTCTCAGACTTGTGTTTCATCAAATAGATATACCCGTGTCTACTCAAGTCATCCGTGAGGTTGAGAACATAACGATAGCCTCCGCGAGCCTCAACACTCATTGGACCGCACACATCGGTATGTATGATTTCCAACAAGTTGGTTGCTCGCTCCATTGTTCCGGAGAACGGAGTCTTGGTCATCTTGCCGAAGAGGCATGGTTCGCACGTGTCAAATGATTCATAATCAAGAGACTCTAGAAGTCCATCTGAATGGAGCTTCTTCATACGTTTGACACCAATATGACCAAGGCGGCAATGCCACAAGTATGTGGGACTATCATTATCAACTTTACATCTTTTGGCATCTACACTATGAATATGTGTATCATCACGTTCGAGATTCATCAAAAATAAACCATTGACCAGCGGGGCATGACCATAAAACATATCTCTCAAATAAATAGAACAACCATTATTCTCCGATTTGAAAGAGTAGCCATCTCGCATAAGACGAGATCCAGAAACAATGTTCATGCTCAAAGCTGGTACTAAATAACAATTATTAAGGTTTAAAACTAATCCCGAGGGTAGATGCAGAGGTAGCGTGCCGACGGCGATCACATCGACCTTGGAACCATTCCCGACGCGCATCGTCACCTCATCGTTCGCCAGTCTCCGCTTATTCCGCAGCTCCTGTTTTGAGTTACAAATGTGAGCAACTGCACCGGTATCAAATACCCAGGAGCTACTACGAGTGCTGGTAAGGTACACATCATTAACATGTATATCATATATACCTTTGACGTTGCCGGCCTTCTTGTCTGCTAAATATTTGGGGCAGTTCCGCTTCCAGTGACCCGTTCCCTTGCAATAAAAGCACTCTGTCTCAGGCTTGGGTCCATACTTTGGCTTCTTCCCGGTAACAGGCTTACCGGGCGCAGCAACTCCCTTGCCGTCCTTCTTGAAGTTCTTCTTACCCTTGCCTTTCTTGAACTTAGTGGTTTTATTGACCATCAACACTTGATGTTCTTTCTTGATGTCCACCTCCACCGATTTCAGCATCGAATACACCTCGGGAATGGACTTCTCCATCCCCTGCATATTGAAGTTCAACACGAAGCTCTTGAAGCTTGGTGGGAGCGACTGGAGGATTCTGTCAACGACCGCTTCATCTGGGAGATTCATTCCCAGCTGAGACAAGCAGTTGTGCAATCCTGAAATCTTGAGGATGTGCTCACTAACAGAACTGTTCTCCTCCATCTTACAGCTGTAGAATGCGTTGGAGACATCATATCTCTCGACTCGGGCATGAACTTGGAAAACCATTTTCAGCTCTTGGAACATCTCATATGCTCTGTGGTGCTCAAAACGTTTTTGGAGCCCCAACTCTAAGCTGTAAAGCATGCCGCACTGAACCAGGGAGTAATCATCACTACGCGACTGCCAGACGTTCAAAACGTCTTAGGCCGCATCGGGAGCAGGTGCATCACCTAGCGGTGCTTCTAGGACATATGATCTCTTGGCAGCTATGAGGATAATCCTCAGGTTACGGACCCAATCCGTATAGTTGCTACCATCGGTTTCAGCTTGGTTTTCTCTAGGAACGCGTTGAAGTTGAGGGAAACTGGAGCGTGGGCCATTTGATCTACAAGAGATATTGTAAAGAATTTAGACTAAGTTCATGATAATTAAGTTCATCTTAATCAAATTTTAATGAACTCCCACTCAGAATGACATCTCTCTAGTCATCTAAGTGATTCACGATCCGAATCGACTAGCCCGTGTCCGATGATCATGTGAGACGGACTAGTCATCAACGGTGAACATCTTCACGTTGATCGTATCTTCTATACAACTCGTGTTCGACCTTTCGGTCTTCCGTGTTCCGAGGCCATGTCTGTACATGCTAGGCTCGTCAAGTGAACCCTAAGTGTATCGCGTGTGTAAATCTGTCTTACACCCGTTGTATGCGAACGTTAGAACCTATCACACCCGATCATCACGTGGTGCTTCGGAGCAACGAACTTTAGCAACGGTGCACAGTTAGGGGGAACACAATTCTTGAAATTTTAGTGAGAGATCATCTTATTTACTACCGTCGTTCTAAGTAAACAAGATGCATAAACATGATAAACATCACATGCAATCAATTAAAGTGACATGATATGGCCAATATCATCTTGCACCTTGGATCTCCATCTTCGGGGCACCATGATCATCTTGTCACCGGCTCGACACCATGATCTTCATCATCATGATCTCCATCATCGTGTCTTGAAGAAGTCGTCATGCCAACTATTACTTCTACTACTATGGCTAACGTTTAGCAATAAAGTAAAGTAATTACATAGCGTTTATTCAGTGACACACAGGTCATACAACAATTAAGACAACTCCTATGGCTCCTGCCGTTTGTCAAGTTCATCGACATGCAAGTCGTGATTCCCTATTACAAAAACTTGATCAATCTCATACATCACATATATCATTCATCACATCTTCGTTTTGGCCATACCACGTCACATAGCACATGCTGCAAAAACAAGTTAGACGTCCTCTAATTGTTGTTGCAAGTTTTACGTGGCTTCTATAGGATTTCTAGCAAGAACGTTTCTTACCTACGCCAAAACCACAACGTGATTTGTCAATTTCTATTGACCCTTCATAAGGACCCTTTTCATCGAATCCGATCCGACTAAAGTAGGAGAGACAGACACCCGCCAGCCACCTTATGCATCTAGTGCATGTCTGTCGGTGGAACCAGTCTCACGTAAGCGTACGTGTAAAGTCGGTCCGGGCCGCTTCATCCCACAATACCGCCGAATCAAGATTGACTAGTAACGGCAAGAAAGTTGAACAAACTCAAACGCCCACAACTTTTTGTGTTCTACTCGTGCAAGATGCTACGCATAAAACCTAGCTCAGACGCCACTGTTGGGGAACGTAGCAGAATTCAAAAAAATTCTACGCTTTCACCAAGATCCAACTATGGAGACATCTAGCAACGAGCAAGTAAGAGTGCATCTACATACCGTTATGTAGATCGCGTGCGGAAGCTTTCGAAGAAGCGTGGATGAAGTAGTCATACTCTTCGCGTTCTTCGTCACCGATGATCTAGCGCCGAACGGACGGCACCTCCGCGTTCAACACACGTCCGGTGCAGCAACGTCACCTCCTTCTTGATCCAGCAAGGGGGGAGGAGAAGTCGTCAGAGATCCAGCAGCACAACGGCGTGGTGGTGGATGCAGTGGAGATCGCAGCAGGGCTTCGTCGGGCGCCCTGCGTTGGGAGTATGGAGGTGTGACGGGAGGGGGAGAGGCGCCAGGGCAAGGGTGCGGCTGCCCTCTCCCCCCCCCACATATATATAGGGTGCCAGGGGGTGCGCCAGCCCCTGCAGATCCAATCTGCAAGGGGGGCGGCGGCCAGAGGGGAGTCCTTGCCCCCCAAGGCAAGTGGCGCCCCCTCCCCCCTAGGGTTTCAACCCTAGGCGCATGGGGAGGTGGGCCCAAGTGGTGCGCCAGCCCATTAGGGCTGGACACTTCCCCCTTGCGGCCTAGGGGCCCCACCGGGATGGGTGGCCCCACCCGGTGGACCCCCGGGGCCCCTCCGGTGGTCCCGGGACGCTCGCGGTGACCCCCAGAGATCACCCGATGGCCGAAACCTAACTTCCTATATATCAATCTTTACCTCCGGACCATTCTGGAACTCCTCGTGACGTCCGGGATCTCATCTGGGACTCCGAACAACTTTCGGGTTTCCACGTGCATGTATCTCTACGACCCTAGCGTTACCGAACCTTAAGTGTGTAGACACTACGGGTTCGGGAGACACGCAGACATGACCGAGACGACTCTCCGGTCAATAACCAACAGCGGGATCTGGATACCCATGTTGGTTCCCACGTGTTCCTCGATGATCTTCATCGGATGAACCACCGTGTCAAGGATTCACTCAATCCCGTATGTTATTCCCTTTGTCCATCGGTACGGTACTTGCCCGAGATTCGATCGTCGGTATTCCCGATACCTTGATCAATCTCGTCATGGCAAGTCTCTTTACTCGATCCGTAATCCATCATCCCGTGACTAACTACTTAGTCACATTGAGCTCATTATGATGATGTCTTACCGAGTGGGCCCAGAGGTACCTCTTCGTCATACGGAGTGACAATATCCCAGTCTCGGTTTGTACCAACTCAACAGACACTTTCGGAGATACCCGATGCGTACCTTTTTAGCCACCCAGTTACATTGTGACGTTTGGCACACCCAAAGTATTCCTACGGCATCCGGGAGTTGTACAACCTCATGGTCTAAGGAATAAATACTTGACACCGAAAAGCTTATGCATTACGAAATATACGATCTCGTGCTATGCTCAGGATTGGGTCTTGTCCATCACATCATTCTCCTAATGATGTGATCCCGTTATCACTGACATCCCATGTCCATGGTCAGGAAACCGTGACCATCTGTTGATCAACGAGCTGGTAACTAGAGGCCTACCAGGGACTCATTTTGGTCTATGTATTCACACATGTATCGCTGTTTCCGTACAATACAATTCAAGCATGAATAACAGAGGATTATCATGAACAAGGAAATATAATAATAATACTTTTGTTATTGCCTCTAGGGCATATTTCCAACAGTTTTCGGTGCCTAGCATTAGCGTCAAAAGATGATTTTCGGCTGGAGACCCTTACCTGCAAGAGAAGTTAATTCCTCTTAACCACCCACATCTTTAGGGGTGGCTTAGAAGCAATAACTATAAGTGCAACATCTGAGAATTTTTGCTTAGGAGCCCTAGCAAATAGCTTAGTGGGAGATGAATAGTACTCATATGAATATGCAGAGAAGTTCTTTGTCTTATGAACAAAGTGGTTTGATGAAACATGCTCATATTCATGAGTCTGATGATAATCTCCCTGCAAAACATTTGCGTTAGAGTGACCCAATGTGGTCATTTTTCTGTATGAAGTCTTTGGACCATACAAAGCTTTTGGTCTAGGGTTTATCTTCTTTCCTGGTGGTGTCATGATGACATTCATAGGAAGCTTTTCGATAAGATTACTCGGAACCCAGATCTTCTTCATAGGTGATCCATTCCTGCAGTTAGTTCCAATGAACCTGGCAAACACTTTGCCATTATGATCCTTGAATAGTTTATAGTTTGAGTCAAATGACTCGTCAATGACAACAGGGTTAGCACAAGTGAAGCCAGATAAAGTATATGGATCTATTGGTGGACCCATTGCAGCAGCCCATGTGATTTTGAGATATTGCTCAGGCTTCCAGTAAGAGCCATCAACATTCATTTTCCTTTCGAACCCAACACCCTCTTTCCTAGGGTTTCGGTTCAAAATCTGTTTCTTGAGAACACTTCACAGTGTCTGATGCCCTTTGAGGCTTTTGTACACACCTGTTTCAAGCAATGTCTTCAACCTACCATTCTCATCAGCAATAGCAGTGGTTTCTTCAGGAGAGGGGTCAGTTACCACATCAACAGTTGAAGATATTGCAATTTTAGAAGTAGTAGAGCATTCCGGAATAGAGACAACATTGTTACACTCAAGAAAATTTAGACAGGGTGGCACAAAGTTTTCCTGGGCGGAACTAATCTGTTGGGCGAGTAGTGAATCGTTTTCCTTTTGAAGATCACCATGAGATGCTCTAAGTTTCTCAAGGTCTTGCTTCCTTTGAAGATAATCATAGGAAAGCTTCTCATGAGTAGCTGAGAGAGTTTCATGACGACTTTCAAGTTCAGTGTATCTTACGCGAAGATTTTTTATGTTTTCAATTAAGGACTGAGTTCGATTCATTTCCGCGTCCGACAGATCATCACTCTTGTCTAGCAACTTTTGAATATGTTCCATAACACTTTGTTGTTCAGTTGCAATTTTAGCAAGAGTTTTATAGGTGGGTTTGGATTCACATTCAGAGTCATCTTCACTAGAGGTCTGAAAGTAGGCATCGTGTGAGTTTACATTTGCACCACGTGCCATGAAGCAGTAGGTAGGTGAAGAGTCGTCCTCATCATTTGCTTTGGCACTGATGGAGTGACCATTATTATCAGTGTTGAAGATGTACTTGGCGACAAATGTCGAGGCTAGAGCTAGGCTAGCCACGCCAGAATCAGATTCCTCCTCAGATTCCACCCCTACCTCCTCAGAAGCAGACTCCTCCTCTGAATCCATTTCCTTCCCAATGAACGCACGAGCCTTGCCATACGATCTCTTCTTGTAAGACGAAGACATTGATGAATACTTGGAAGAGGACTTTGAGGATTTCCACTTCCTTTTGTCGCCATTCATATTCCTTGCTCTTCTTCTTTTTGTTGGATTCATTGTCCCACTGTGGACATTCAGATATGTAGTGGCCAGGATTTTTGCACTTGTGGCATGTTCTCTTCTTGTAAACATGAGAGGAATCCTCATCGTTTCTTGAGCAGGATCTTGAAGACTTTCGGAAGTTTTTCTTCCTTGAGAACCTTTGAAACTTCTTCACAAGCATAGCTAGTTCTCTATCAATATCTTCAGGATCGTCAGAGCAGCCATCAGAGTCTTCTTCAGACGAGGACACAGCTTTAGCCTTCAAGGATCTGGATTAACCATAGTTGGGGCCATAGATATCTCTCTTCTCAGATAGCTGGAAATCATGTGTGTTGAGCCTCTCAAGTATATCAGACGAATCAAGACGTTTGAAGTAAGGTCGTTCTTGAAACATCAATGCCAAGGTGTCAAACGAACTGTCAAGCGACCTGAATAGCTTCTTCACAACTTCATACTTGGTGATTTCAATGGCGCCAAGAGCATGAAGATCATTGGTGATATCAGCGAGGCGATCAAATGTAAGATGGACATTCTCGTTGTCATTTCTCTTAAAGCGATTGAAAAGATTGCGAAGAACGTCAATCCTTGAGTCTCTTTGTGTTGAGACTCCTTCATTGACCTTGGATAGCCAGTCCCATACTTGCTTGGCTGAATCCAGTGCACTCACACGTCCATACTGTCCTTTGGTTAGATGACCACAAATGATGTTCTTGGCGGTTGAGTCCAGTTGAGAAAATTTCTTGACATCAGCAAGGTGACACCTTCACCAGCCTTGGGAACACTAGTCTTGACGACATACCAGAGGTCGTTGTCGATAGCTTCAAGATGCATCCGCATCTTATTCTTCTAGTAAGGGTAATGAGTCCCATCGAAGACAGGGCACGTAGTGGTGACTTTGATTATCCCTGCAGTTGACATAACTAAAACTCCAGGTGGTTAAACCGAATCACACAGAACAAGGGAGCACCTTGCTCTGATACCAATTGAAAGTGCAAGTTATCGACTAGAGGGGGGTGAATAGGCGATTTTTACGGAAGTATTCAAAACACGATATCTTTTGAAGACAAACATATGAAAGGATATTATGTGATAAGAAGTGGAAGATAAATGTTTCGAGGCACCCAATAGTCAAGTAAGCATAATAAAGATAGTACGAAGACTATTGATAGCTAGGTAACAGGGGACAATCTTCACACAGTGAAGTCAAACAGATCACACAAACAAGCAATGACTTCACGAAGATAGACTGGAATGTAAATGAGTTGGAAGATAGAACCGGTAACTTGGAGATGCAGGGGATTTGGTAGACCAGTTCCAGTTGTTGTGACAACTTTATATCTGGTTAGGGAGGCTGAGATTGAACTCTGAAGACCGTGTCTTCACCTTATTCCCCTTGAGCTAAGGACACCCAATCCTCGCCCAATCACTCTGGTATGTCTTCAAGGTAGACTTCCAAACCTTCACAGACTTTGTTCACCGGTGATCCACAATGACTCTTGGATGCACAGAACGCGATGCCTAACCGGCTGGAGGATGCACAATCCTCAAGTGTAAAAAGTCTTCAGGTCACACAGACAGAAAGAGTTTAGTGATGCCTAACACTCTTTGGCTCTGGGTGTTTTGGGCTTTGTCCTCGCAAGAATCTTTTCTCTCAAAAGCTTCGAAGGTGGGTTGCTCTCAAACGACAAAAGCCGTGCACTAACTCCGAGCAGCCACCAATTTATGGTGTAGGGGTGGGCTATTTATAGCCATGAGGCAACCCGACATGATATGTCCGAAATGACCCTCGGTCACTAAGGAACTGACACATGTCCAACGGTCGGATTATGAACAAATGCGGCAAATTTGCTTGAGCTCCAAGTAAAGCTGATTTATACAGCTCTGGATAAGATTTGCTCTCATTTGTCTTCGCTCGAAGACATAGGTGTTTTGGTTGAGCATCACTTCAGTCATCTGACTATGTTCACTTGGAACCCACTTAACAGTATGGTGGTTCCTATGACTCAAGAAAGAATAAAAAGAACTACGAAAGAAACTTTGTCTTCGCATTCTATTGTTCAATGAATGTCTTCATAGGTCATTATCTTCATGTGAATGTCTTCACGAGCCACCATTGACTTCAGTGTCTTCACACATTTTTAGGGGTCATCTCTGGAAGGTAAACCAAATCAGTGAGAGACTATTACCTGTGTTATCCTGCAATTCTCACAAACACGTTAGTCCCTCAACCATGTTTGTCATCAATACTCAAAAAACCAAGTAGGGGGCACTAGATGCACATACAGTGTCTCCTAGATTGGTTAGGTGTCGCTTGGGAGCCTCCGACAAGACTATGGAGTTGAACCAAGAAGTTTGTAAGGGCAAGGAGATCGCCTACTTAGTGAAGATCTACTCGAGTGAGGCAAGTCCTTCGTGGGCGATGGCCATGGTGGGATAGACAAGGTTGCTTCTTCGTGGAACCTTCGTGGAGCCCTCCGTTGACTCGCGCAACCGTTACCCTTCGTGGTTTGAAGTCTCCATCAACGTGGATGTACGATAGCACCACCTATCAAAACCACATAAAAAATATCCATGTCTTCATTGAATTTGCACTCTCCAAACCCTTCCCCCTTACATTCATATGCAATGTTTCACTTTCCGCTGCTACACTCTTAGAATTGCATGTGTAGGGTGATTGCTTGACTTGTGCTAATTGCTAAAATCTGCCCACAACTAAAATTGGGAAAAGGTAAGATTTTTATTTGGTCAAGTAGTCTAATCCCCCCCTCTAGTCCTACTTTCGATCCTACACATGCCAACTTTGGGTAGTCCCTTTGACTATGTGCATAGGGTAGAGCTTCAATAGCAGCAGGAGTAGGTCGGAGGGATCCGTGCGGACCTCTGTGAGGCTAACAACAACATCATCCTGCTTAGTGGGAACATACAATCCCTCTTTTCTTTCTGGCATCCACACGCCTAAATGGGATGTTAGTCCTCTAGTGGCCCATCTCATAGGTAGTGGCCACATATTGGCCAGAGGGGCAACGATGACGAGGACATGGACTAGAGAGTAGGACAAGAGCCTAAGCTTGGGGGAGCTCATCCCCTAGTTATCCATGCATGCATATTTTATTTTTCTTCTTTTTCTTTTTGGCATGTTTGTTTTTAATTTGCATAATAAATTCGAAGACCAAGCTTTTCTCCTGCTATGTTGAAATTCTCTTTGTTTATGTTTTGTCTCTTCAAGCCCACATGTTTGCTCACCGCGAGCAAGTTGGAAATGAAGAAAATGAAGCGGAGGTGTGACTGAGGGAAGAAGTGAGCCAACGCAAGAAGATTTATCATGCACATAATCCCTAGTCTCGCAGTATTATTTGAGAAAGAATTTTCATTTGACTGATTGCACTTAAGTGAGTTCCCCATGTTAGTTGAATATCATTTAGTCAAACCCGCCAACTACAGATTTTGCTAGTTAAAAATGTGGTGTGATACGTCTTAGTCATATATACTTTTCCGAACACTTTTGCTCTTGATTTTGACTCTATTTTTTATGCTTTGAATGAAACAAACCAAGACTGACGTTGTTTTTAGTAAAACTACCATTGTGTTAGTTTTGTGCAGAAATAAAAGTTCTCGGAATTGGACGAACTTTTTGGAGAATTATTTTGGAATAAAATAAAAATACTGGAGCAAAGACCCACCTAAGAGGAGGCCCTTGCTGCCCACTAGGCACCAGGGCGCGCCACCCCCTCTGGCACGTCCTGGTGGGTAGTGGGCCCCACAAGGCTCTACTGACCCTAACACCAACTCTATAAATTCCTATTTTCAAAGAGAAAAATCAAGGAGGAAGCTTCATCGTGTTTGATGATACGGAGCCGCCGCCACCTCCTGTTCTTCATTGGGAGGCCAGATCTGGAGTCCGTTTGGGGCTCTAGTGAAGGGATCTTCCTAGGGATTGCACCCGCAGGGTTTCGTTACGGGTGGAGCCATCCCATACCCTTACCCGTCCTCCTTGAGCTTACCCATCACCCTTACCCATATCCGCCAATGGGTACAAATTTTTCCGATACCCGTTACCCTACAGGGTGGACGGGCACCCACGGGTAAAATTACCCATGTTTACAAAGCATCAAAATGAAAAACTTAGTCACAAAAAGCAACATATAATAACATTCTATAAACAACAAGACAGTGTAACAACAACACATACTTATAAAGAATAGCGCGTCTTAAACAACAACACATTTGATAAGCAACATCACTTCTCGTAGGAGACTAAGGCATAGCCTAGTGGTGGGAAGGGGTTGATGCCTTCCCACCCACCCAGATTCAAGGCATAGTATGTGCAATTTGGGTTTGTTGCACCAATTATGCTGTAAGGGGTTCCCTTACAGTCTTTGTGTCAAAAAAACATCACTTCTCATAAATAACAAAACATCAAAATAAATCATTTTGAGTTCACGACAAAGCGTAGAGATAACATGGCCGTACTTGTCTACTTTTATATGGGTACATGGGTATGTGGGTATGGGTTATACGATCCCATACCCGTACCCGCTCTACCGGATAGGTTTCAAATTTCCCTATTTATATACCCATGGGTAAATTTCTGTCCCATACCCTTCCCCTAATAGGGTTTTTACCCGTAGGGTACATGGGTAATGGGTACCCACTGCCATCCCTGGATCTTCCGTCCTCATCATCATCAACCATCCTCCATCACGAATTTCATGATGCTAACCACCGGGAGTGAGTAATTCCGTCGTAGGCTCGCATGACGGTGATGCGTTGGGTGAGAACCATCATGTAATCGAGTTAGTTTTGTTAGGGCTTAATCCCTAGTATCCACTATGTTCTGAGACTGATGTTGCTATGACTTTGCTATGCTTAATGTTGCACCCTAGGGCCCGAGTGTCATGATTATAGATCGGAACTGTTTATGTTTTCACCAATATATTTGTGTTCTAGATCCAATCTTTCAAGTTATATGCAACTGCTACGTGTTATGATCCGCATACCCCAAGGTGACAATAATTGGGATTCCTTCTTGTGATTATCATAGTTTGAGGAGTTCATGTATTCACTACGTGTTAATGCTTTCTTCTGGTTCTCTATTGAAAGGAGGCCTTAGTATCCCTTAGTTTCCTTCTGGACCCCACTACCACGGGAGGGTTGGACAAAAGATGGCATGCAAGTTCTTTTCCCTAAGCCTGTATGACTATTTACGGAATGCATGCCTACATTACATTGATGAATTGGAGCTAGTTCTGTGTTGCCCTAGGTTATGACTGTTATATGATGAATATTATCCAACGTTATCACCGATCCAATGCCTATGAGTGTTCCACATATTGTTCTTTGCTAATTTACTATAATTGATGTTACTATTACAATTGCGACAAAACTACTTTCACTACTGCTACCGTTACCATTGGTACCGTTACTACTACTATCAATCTATCATATAAATGTGCTACCGATCAATATATTGTAGATATTTAGCCTCCAAGTGTGGTTGAATTGACAACTTAACTGCTAATACTTACAAGTATTCTTTGGCTCCCCTTGTGTCGAATCAATAAATTTGGGTTCAATACTCTACCCCCGAAAACTCTTGCGATCCCCTATACTTGTGGGTTATCAAGACCTTTTTCTTGCGCTGTTGCCGAGGACCATAGCTATATTTGTTGATTCACTTGGGATTTCTATCTCTTGATCACTATGAAGAATATTAAGGATGATAGAACCAAGATTGTTCCCTCTAAGACGAGGGGAGGTAAAGAATTGTTATCTAGCTCTGCACTTGATTCACCTTTTGTTTTAAGTAAGCTTGCAACACCACCACCTGCTATTAATTCTGATATGTCGCAAGTAATTGATGATGCTAATTCTGCTATGAATGATGCCATTGATGATGCTAGTACTTTGCATGATAAGAATGTGCCACTAGGTGAATTTCATGATGAACAACTTGCTAGAGCTAAAGAAATCGAGAATGATGAAACTGATGAGATTATTGAAACTGATGAACCTATTGAAACTGAAAATTATGAAACACCTATTTGACCTAGCTCTCCTAGATATGAATTGCCTGAGATACCTGTCGGTGTACTAAAGTAGGGGTACCTTAGTATCCCGACTTGTGCACGGGCAGTAGCAGCGTCCCGTGGTCGGGCTCGCCACGCGCCCGCCAAGGCCCGCTCTGGATCCTTTAGAACCATTCAAGAACAAAGTATTGAAGTTAGAGAAACAAGGCCCCGGTAAGAGGAGCTTGCCAGGAAGGCCGTACCAGGCTCAAGACCATACCTTTAGCACAAGACCCTGGCAAGAGGAGCTTGCCAGGAAGGACAGAGCATGGCATTTCAGAAGACTCGCCGTGGCGCATCGCGCGCCCCGACAAGGCCCGGAGAGCGAAAAGCTTCCGGGCGCGGCAAGGTAGCGACCGCGGCAAGGCGCTTGCCGCGGCAAGCTTTCACTGTGTGCCTGCGCTCCAGCTCATCTGGCCACGCGTCACCTTGGGGCCCTTCCAGGGGCACGTGGCGGATGGCCGTGCAGCCTGGGATACACGGTGGCAAGCCACGATGACGAGGCTACCATCGTGGCGAACGGAGATGCCCGGACGGACGCTTTTTGCACTGTTTGGGGCGACGGCGACGGGCATTTAATGCCCTTGTCCCCCACCGTCAGGGTTAGGTACAAAACACTGTACATACACTGTTACAACTACCACCACTTTTACGTTTTTACCCTCACCTACGTTGCCACCTGTCGGTGACCCCTTTGACCTATAAAAGGAGGCCCATGCACAACGTAGAGGGGGTTCCGAACTCTCGATCACTCCCACGCTCGGTGTAGCTAGCCTCAAGTACTGTAGATCTTCTTGCTCCCGATCCAAGAACTCAATAACAAACCAAGGCAGGAGTAGGGTTTTACGCATCCGTGCGGCCCGAACCTGGGTAAACTGCTCGCGTGTGCGCCTTGATCCGCTCTTCGTGCTTCCTCCGCTCCCTTGCCGTACCGAAAAGGGGCTCCGGTCCCATAGGTGTTCGTGGGCGATCAGTTTCCCCGACATCTTTGGCGCGCTAGGTAGGGGGCGTCGAGGTTGTGCGAACCTGACCCGGCGTTCACGCGGGCGCAATCTTCAGCAACTTCATCAACTTCGATAACTTCATCGACATGCCGCCGAAGAAGAAAGCTTCGGATGTAGGAGGCCCATCCGCGTCGATCCCGCCACCACCAGAACCAACGGTTGGTGGGGTAGACGCTGGCGGAAGGACGGACGCCGGCGAGGAAACTCACGGCGCCGCCCAAGTCCAAGGACAAGACGGACGACCGAGCGCACTCCAAGACCTCGGTGTCCGTACACGCACCGCGCCCCTCTCAGGAGGTGCCGGAACGGCAGCGGCGAGGTACGCAGGGTACCATCGCTTGCTGGGACAAGGCCAAGTTGGCGGGTCGCGGGACGCTCAATTCCAACGCGCAGGCACGAGCAAAGCGCGGTCGCCGGGGCGAGAACCTGCTCCTTCTAACGCGGTTAGAAGTCCGAGCATATCTCGCTCCTCACACCGCTCGCCACCGCTCCCCTCCACTCGAGCAGAGGCTCTAGCTAGAGCTCAGCTGCTCCTCGACTTCCCTCCAGCGGTAGACAAGGCCGAAGACTGGAGGGCTACCATCCAAAGCCTCATCGCCTTCGCCAACAACGACACACCACAGCAGCCGGCAACGTCACGGCCGCGGCAAGTCAGCCAGGCGCGGGCTGATGGAGACAAGACCGCCGGGGGTGCAACTACCGTGCACTCCCCGCCGCGGAAGCAGAAATCGCCGACTCGTCAGATCAACATCGACGACGACTCCACGGCGTCGTCAGATCCACGAGCTTGCCGCGATCAACGCCAAGTCCTCGATGACAGGTCACAAGAAGACGCTCAAACTCGCATCGAGCGTCGAAGAGAAGCGCGATGACAGTCCGACCAGCACGCTGGGACCGCTGTCGACATGCACGCGCTCGGCGAACCAGGCGACTTGCCGTACGTGGCAGGTTGCCCTGCGTTCACCCGTGAGCTGCGGCAAGTCCAGTGGCCCAGCATGAAGAACTTCAAACCCGACGTACCCGAGAAGTACGACGGCAAGACCCATCCCTCAGAGTTCCTCAGCATCTACACCATTGCGGTGCAGGCTGCCGGGGGACGCGACGAGAAGATACTAGCGAACTACTTCCCGCTCGTGCTTAAGCCGAATGTCAGATCTTGGCTCTTGCACTTGCCGGAAAACACCATCTCTTCTTGGGCTGACCTGTGCCACCAGTTTTCGGCGCCTTCACGGGCGGCCACAAGCCCCATGGCCAGGAAAGTGATCTCCACATACTTGCCCGAAGGAGGGAGAGTCTCTGCGGAAATACATCCAGAGATTCAGCCGCGTCCAGCACAACATTCTGGACGTCCACCCTGCCGTGGTTATTAGCGCGTTCCATCAGAACGTGCATAACCGCCGGATGAGGGAGGAAATGGCGATGTGCAAGATACGAGATGTCAGTGAGATTTATGCCCTTGTAGACAAGTGCACGCGCGCTGAAGTGGGGAGGAGACTCCCCGGAGAGGATGTTGGAGCAGGAGGATCGGACAGTGAGGGTGCCGCCCCGACAAGGAAAAACCGGCGATGGAACAATAAGAAGAAGAAGAACAAGGAAGTACTAGCTGTCGAGCAGTCCGGCAAGGAAGCAGGCGCCAAGAAAGCTCAGGCTGGTGGCTCCGGCAAGGAAGCCGCCACTGTAGCCGCCGCCAACAAGCAGGACGGCTCCGACAAGCAGTACTGCAAGATCCACCGTACCAAGGGCCACGATCTCCAGAACTGCAAGAGGGTCGAATACCTCGTCGAGCAGCAAAAGGCTGAGTACGAGCGACGTGACAAGGAGAAGGCCCAGGGAGGTGGAGGAGAGTCCGGCAAGAAGCGGCCATTCAATGGCCGGGGAGGACGCCGCGGCAAGGCCAAGCAGCGGCAGGGAGATAGACCTCCCCGCGGCCGCGACAAGGACGAAGACGAAGACGACGACGAGGACATGGACGACGGAGACAACAACGAGTAGGAGTTCCAGAAGGCCACAGAAGTTCTGTGCGTCGATGGAGGTGCCTCTTTGCATACTTCCCACCGCCAACTCAAGCAATGGGTGCGGGAAGTCAATGCAGCAGAGCCACCCGTCGAGTCGCGCAAACTCCTGAAGTGGTCCAGCACGCCCATCATCTTCGACATTGAGGACCACCCTGACTGCACAACCGCGGTCGGGTGCTTGCCGATGTTGGTTTCACCAACCATCCGCAACCTCAAGGTCACCAAGATGCTAGTTGATGGCGGGGCCGGCCTGAACCTGATCTCCTCCGCTGTGATCCGGAAGCTGCAGATCCCCGACAGCGAGCTCGAGGAGACCAGCACGTTCCAAGGGATCAACCCGGGAAGGAGCAAGCCGAAGGGGAAGATCACATTGCCAGTAACCTTTGGCGGAGAGCTAAACTTCAGGACTGAGAGGATCACATTCGACGTTGCCGATATCCCATTGCCATACAATGGGATACTTGGCCGTCCAGCGCTCGCCGAGTTCAAGGCAGCCTCTCACTACGCCTACAACATGCTCAAGATGCCAGGGCCGACAAGCGTCATCTCTGTCACCGACGACAAGAAGAACGCGCTTATCTGCGCCGACAAGATCTACAGGGACGCAGCAGCCGCCACAGACAGCAAAACACTTGCCGCTGAAGCTCCCGGGGGGAAGAACAAGACCAAGTCCGGCAAGAGCTCTGGGGCCCACTCCGGCAAATGCAGCTCTTCGGAGTGCTGCGCTGCCGTCGAGGACGCACCATCGAGCTCCACCGGCAAGTGCAAGAAGGGAATGGCAGCTCCACCTGCAACCAAGAAGGTGTCCGCCAAGGAGGACGGCACTGGTGGTACTTTCACCATCAGTGCCACGCTCGATCCTAAATAGGAAAGCGCGCTCGTTGCTTTCCTGCGGGCGAATGTCGATGTGTTTGCATGGCAACCGTCTGACATCCCCGGCGTTCCCAGGAAAGTATATGAGCATAAGCTTGCCATTTGTCATCATGCGCGGCCCGTCAAGCAGAAGGTCAGGAAGCAAGCGGTGGAGCGCCAAGAGTTTATTACTGAAGAAATCAAGAAGTTGGAAGCGGCAGGCCTTGTTAGAGGTGTTCTTCATCCCACGTGGCTGGCCAACCCTGTTGTCATGCGCAAAGCTAATGGGAAGTGGAGGCTTTGTATAGACTTCACTGATGTGAATAAAGCTTGTCCCAAAGATCCATTCCCTTGCCGCGCATTGACCAGATCGTTGACTCCACGACTGGATGTGAGTTTCTTTCATTCCTTGATGCATACTCCGGATACCACCAGATATTCATGGCTGAAGAAGATGAAGAGAAGACCGCATTCATTACTCCATGTGGCACCTATTTCTTCATACGCATGCCCTTTGGATTGAAGAATGCGGGTTCAACATTTGCAAGGGTAGTCCACACTGCTTTTGAGCCACAGATACACAGGAATATAGAAGCTTACATGGATGATATAGTGGTCAAGAGTAAGGACAAGGATACACTGATTCAAGACCTAGATGAAACCTTTGCGAACCTGCGCAAGATACAGCTCAAGCTCAACCCCGAGAAGTGCGTGTTCGGAGTCCCCTCCGGCAAGCTTCTCGGATTCTTTGTGTCCCAGAGGGGGATTGAAGCTAATCCCGACAAGATCAAAGCCATCGAGCAGATCGAAACTCCGAAGCGCGTCAAGGATGTACGGAGGCTTGCTGGATGTGTGGCTGCCCTCAGAAGGTTCATTTCTAAGTCTGCGGAACGCGCCCTGCCGTTTTTCAAAATCCTGAAAAAGGCAGGTCCAATGAAATGGACTTCGGAAGCGGAGGCAGCGCTGCGAGACTTGAAAGAGTACCTATCCTCCACTCCAATACTTGTCGCACCTAGGCCACAAGAGAAGTTGCTGCTATACTTAGCAGCAACCAATCAAGTGGTTAGTGTTGTGTTAGTAGCGGAAAGGGAGGCAGATGAGGAGCCCACAACCCCGGCAAGCATGTCCAGCGACAAGCAGGGGGCTTCCCCGACAAGCTCTGGCCCCGACAAGGGAGAGTCTGCGCAGATGCGAGAAGAAGTGCAAAAGAAGATGGTGCAGCGCCCAGTCTATTTTGTCAGCTCCCTCTTGCAGGGGGCTAGATCAAGATACTCTGGGGTGCAGAAGCTGCTTTTCGGCCTCCTCATGGCCACGAGAAAGCTGCGTCACTACTTCCAAGCACATGAGATAACAGTGGTCACTCGCTTTCCACTGAAAAAGATATTGCAAAATACAGAAGCAACGGGCAGGATTGTCGAGTGGGCACTGGAGCTGTCAAGCTTTGGTCTTAAGTTTGAGAGTACTTCAACTATCCAGAGCAGAGCATTGGCAGAGTTCATAGCAGAATGGACACCAACGCCAGACGAAGAGATTCCAGAGACAAACATCCCCGCCAAAGAAGCAAGCAAAGAATGGATAATGTACTTCGATGGTGCCATCTCGCTGCAAGGCGCCGGTGCTGGTGTGCTGCTTGTCGCACCCACCGGAGAGCACCTCAAGTACGTTGTCCAAATGCACTTTCCCAAGGAGCAAGTGATACGTCCAAAACGTATCTATAATTTCTGCTTGCTCCATGCCTCTTTTGTGTGATATTGCTATGATATTTATGCACTTCCATACACTTTTGATCATATTTGGACTAACCTATTAACTCAGTGCACCCCAGTGCCAGTTTCTGTTTTCTGCTGTTTTTGTATTTTAGGTTTTCCCATTACGAGAACTGCCAGAAAAAAATCCAGAAAAAATATATAAAAAATCAGCGTTCAAGAAGCTTCTATGCGGCCAAAGTAGGCAGGAGGGGACCCACAGGGGCTCCAGGCGGCCCACCCCTAGGCCGCGCCGGGGGGGCGCCTGGGCCCCCCTGACCTCTTCTGGCGACCCCCTTTGGCATATATTTAAGGTCCGTCGAGGAAACCCTGATTCCGGACCCCTTTTCTCCAGACGCGATTCCGATCTCCGCCGCCATCTCCATCAAGCTTCGGGGGACCAGAATTCCTGCGCCGGCACCCTGCCGGGACGGGGAAGTGCCCCCGGATTCATCTCCATCGACGTTGCTTCCTCCCTCCATGATGCGGGAGTAGTTCCTCCTCGGGGCTGAGGTTCTTGCCAGTAGCTATGTGGTCAACTCTCTCTCTCCCATAATGTGATCTTCGTTGTGATCATAGGCTATGTTAATCTAGGGTGTTTCCCCTTCCTCTATGTATTGGATTGATGTACTCACTTGTCTTTATCTAGTATAATCCCCGAGACCAAGGTGACAGCGGTCTATTGGACATGGATTAGAACAATATTTTCATGAGTAATTTCCTTTCTTGTGTGTTGATTGAAGATTGAGAGTCTCTTGGTGCTTGTCTTTGACTATCCTTTAGATATGTTATGGTGATTGTGGGACTCTCTTTGGATGGCCGCGGTGACATTGGGAAATCCTTAGATCGAGAACTACGAACTTTTAGGTGTGCTTTTGTAGCCCTACATAATTATCGTCCTCTCTTGACCACGAAGGAATGATCTCCGAGTGTGTCCCCTTTGCATGTTTTATGGGAAATATCATGTGATTCGATTATGTTAATGTTGTTGGGAGTTGCCACTAGTGAAAGTATGAACCTTAGGCCTTGTTTCCACCATTGCAATACCGTTTGTGCTCGCTTTTACTACTTGTTTGCTTGCTGCACTTTTTTATTACATATTTGTATTACCTTGTTTTGCCATCCATATCACTTGCCATTTAACATCTCTTCGCCGAACTAGTGCACCTATACATCTGACAAGTGTATTAGGTGTGTTGGGGACACAAGAGACTTCTTGTATCTTAGTTGCAGGGTTGCTTGAGAGAGACCATCTTGAACCTCTACTTCCCTGAGTTCGATAAACCTTAGGTCATCCACTTGAGGGAAATTGCTACTGTCCTACAAACCTCTGCGCTTGGAGGCCCAACATAGTCTACAAGAGTAGAAGCGTGCGTAGACATCAAGCTATTTCTGGCGCCGTTGCCGGGGAGGTGAGCGCTTGAAGGTATATCTTTAGATCTTGCAATTAAATCTTTTTGTTTCTTGTTTTTTTATTATTATTTCACTAGTTATGCTTATGGAAAACCTTGTTATTGGATCGTTGCTTGCGGGAGGACACCCCACACCTGTGGTGGTTGCTCCTCCTCCTACTGAAATTGTGCCCTATAAAATACCGACTGGTATTATCAATTATGTTTTGGCTAATCGTTATGCAGGAGACAGACGTCCCGGTGAACACTTGCTATATCTGTCACAACTATGTTCATTATTTAAGCTTGCAGGTGTATCGAGGGAGTTTGTCATGAGGAAATTATTTGCCTTGTCACTGAAAGGAAAAGAATTGGAATGGTATAGGCTACTAAATGACTCTCACCTGCTGGAGTGGGAAGAGATCCAGTCTCTCTTTCACTCCATGTTTTATCCTCTTCATGAAGTCCATGAGAATAGAAATTATGTTTATAATTTTTATCCTCATGACGGAGAGAGCATAGCTCAAGCTTGGGGGAGACTGAAAACGTTAACACTAAAATGTCCTAACCATGGGCTCCCCAAGGATATTATTATTACTAACTTCTATGCGAGGCTCTCTCGACAGGATAAAGATTTACTCGATGCTTCCTCTATGTGTTCTTTCACAAACAAAAAGATTGATGCTAAATGGGAACTCCTTGAAAGAATTCAACGCAACACTGAAGATTGGGAGATCGACAAAGGTAAAGAGTCAGGTATAATTTATGAGTATGATTGCATTAAGTCCTTTGTTGAAACTACAAGTTTTAATAAGTTTAGTGCTAAGTTTGGGCTTGATTCTCAACTCCTTGTTGATTTCCTCAAATCTTTTGCTTCACATCTTAATATGCCTAAGGAGGATTGGATCAAGTATCATAAACCTTTTAAAGAGACTTGCAAAGAAAATGAAATTGTTCATGATGATTGGAACATGCATGATCCAATTCCTAAAAATGAAGTTTTATATAAGCATGTTAATTTTTGTGGAGTGGATAGACCTTGTGAAAGGCCTATGATTGAAGAAGAGAAGTATTGTAAGCAACATAAGCATGAAAGAACAATCACTTGGGTCAAAGATTTAAATGAAATTGCTAGAGAATTGTGTGACCTTTATCCTTTTACTTGTGAACTTTTCCGTACAGAGGGTCACTTTAATTTTCAATGCATGAACTTTCAAAACATAACTGTTAACCGGTTGTGTGATGACATGATCACCTCTGATCTTTATGATGAGCTTATGTTATTTTTGATGTGTGAAGAGTTATCAGAAAAGACTTCTTGGCTGGATGATAATGCCATTGGAATAAAAAACACATTGCAAAATTGCCATCTCTATTGTGTTGTTAATTGCCATGAAAATGATTACATGAGTAAGATTAGAAAGGAGGGAACTTTACCAAAGTATAAAAATGTCTCTTATATTTCTGCTAATAAAAAGGAGAGTTTCTCCCAAGTTTCCCCTATTGTTTCTAATGATAAACCAGGATATGTGGAGAAGCTTCATCTCCAACCACCCCCTCCTAAGGTGAAGAAGAAGAAAAAGAAGAGGAGGAGGAGGAGGAGCAAGAAGGAAGAAGAATGGGCATCAACCTGGCCTGAGCATATTCCTCCTATCAACTTTTATCCTAACGGTTGTAAGTTTAAAGAAGAAGGTGAAGTTTATTGCCTTAATTATCATCTTGATGATACGTCCGTAGGTACTATTGAAGATGATTTTGATTATGATATGCATGTTACTTATTGTGATTGGGAAAATGATGATAATGCTACTTATGATCTTGAAAATCTTTTTGTTACCAACTCTGAAAGTGAAGATATGGGAAGCTCTAAGCTTGGGGATGATAGGATTGCAAATCCTATCCCCACTAGTGATGTGATAATTGATAATTCTCTTGCTAGTAAGAATAAAGATAACATGTTTACAAATATAGTTGCTAGCAATGATAATGCTCTTCTCTACCATGATGATGTTATAACTCCAATCTATAGTGATTATAAATGTACCTATGACATAAGGAGAAATTATCCTTATGAAACTTGTCATAATCATGAAGGGAATTACTCCCTTGTTGAACACCACCCTCCTGATATACAACTAATCTATAGTGTTCAGGTTGTTTATGATAGTCCTACTCCCACTATTACCAATGAGAAAAATTACGCTTATGTGGGGAGTGAGAGTACCTTTTTGCATGTGGATCATGGTAACAATGCTTTATGTGATGCTTATATTGTTGAGTTCATCCATGATGCCACTGAAATTTATAATGAGAGAGGGAGGCTTGGTTCTAAATATCTTAATAATAAGAAGTTCCCTCTCTTTATGTTGAAGGTTTTGAAGCTGCACTTGTTTTGTCTTCCTATGCTTATTGCTTTGTGCTCCAATGAATTATTCTATTACAATATTCCTATGCATAGGAAGCATGTTAGGCTTAAATGTGTTTAGTATTTGCTTCTTGATGCTCTCTTTTGTTCTTCAATTCTTATTCCTACAAGAGAATCATTAAAGTCCTATGCCTAGCTTAAAGGCATAAAAGAAAGCGCTTTTGGGAGGCAGCCCACATGAATAATTTTTTTGCTTTTGTTGTGTCTTGATGTTGTTTACTGCTGTAGCATCATCATTGTATCTTTTCTTTTCATATTTGTGCCAAGTATAGCCTCCGATTGCTAGAAAGTTCAAAAGTTGTGAGGTGCTGTCCAGGAAACAGATTCTGTCCTTGGATAGAAAAATTCGTATAAAATCACCAGATCATCTTTTTGGTCTGAAGTTTTTCGACAGCGTTCTCTATATAATTTTTTTCGTGCGTCAGTTCTGAGTTTTTTGATTTGAGTTGCAGAAGTATCCCGAACAGATCAATTACTGCCTGCTGTTCTGTTTTTCACAGATTCTGTCCTGTTTTGCCTTACCTTCACTTTGCAAATTAAGAACTTGCTTTTTCTTTGGAAAAACCTTTTGGCAATCTTGAGAAACAGTAGAACTTCAAGAAAATCCTTATTTACAGCAAGGTATAATTATTTTATTAAGGGTACTAACCTCGCTAATCAGATTATGATGAGTTATATATGAAGGGAGTTTTCAAGTGTGCGAGGGAAGATGATAAAAAGATTCAGGAGTGTCAAGCGCTCAAGCTTGGGGATGCCCCCGTGCACCCCCCAGAAATATTCAAGGAGACTCAAGCGTCTAAGCTTGGGGATGCCCCCGTGCATCCCCTTCTCCATCAACACTATCAGTTCGTCTTTCGTTTCGCTATATTTTTATCACTTCATGTGTTATGTGCTATGCTTGGAGCGTCTTGCTTTTAGCTTTCCTTTTTCTTTAGCTTTTCATAACGAGTCGGAACTCAGCTTTCTTTATGTGGGAGAGAAACACGCTCCACTTCTACCTAGAACATAACATAGAAATTTCATGTCTATCTTTGCTGTGTGTGTTCTTTGTCCTTCAGTAGCTACTGTCATATTCAGCTCTTAGTATTCATGCTTATCTTTTTTTAAAGAGCTTTTGTTTAGTTGGTTGCTTGAACTCTCTTTAGTTATCATGTTTATCTTATTAAGAGAGTTTGCTTCCGTTGCATTGGTTGATATGTCTATGATAAAGATGCTACGTGCATATTGGCGCTTAGTAGTTCATGTTTTCTTATGGTTAGTCTCAAATAGCTGGGGGGTTCCCAATGTGTTATTGGAGTACCAACATGATTTGTTTGCCTATGATGTGGTATGGTTTAGTAATATCTTCCTTCAAAGAATTTATTTTGATTGACTTGGCATATGCTCACGCATATTTAAGACTGTAAAGAAAGTCTGTCAAGCCTTGATGATCTTTTGTTTCTGAGTAGCGATATAACTTCCATGCCTGATTCAATGTTGCTTTGTCGCTCTGCATGATTATGACCGTCATTGCTCTCTTAGTTGGTCGCTCCCAGTCTTTTGCTAACCTTCGCCTATACTAAGCGGACTGACTGCTTGTGCATCCAAAATACTTTAAACCAGTTATGCCATATGAGTCCACCATACCTTCCTATACATGGTATTTACCTGCCATTCCTAACAAAGACTTTCATGTACCATCTCGAAATTATTCAAAAAAAAGCATTTCTCTTTTGTGCCTCTGTTTTAGCTCATGAGGAAGTAGTAGTTAATTCATGATCTTTTTAAGTTGGACAAGCTTCACCCCGGGATTGCATGTATAATGTGCAAACCCATAATACGAGAAGGAACTGGCATTGAGTGCGCCCGGCTCAAAAAGATAATATAACAAACAAATCCTCCTTCACGCTTTGTTCATGTGAAATCAGAAAACTTTGGCAGTGATAAACAAAGGAGATTAAGAGGATGTGATCGTCCTCATTCGGGAGCCGTTCCTCGAAACTTGTCCATCTCAAGAAGTAATTGAGTTGTCTGCTAGCATTCGTTGACGAAACATGCATGACCTAAAAAATAATTATTACCTCTGTTTTTAAAACCAAGAGCTCTGGTACATGTTTTGTCTTTGTTTCCGACTACGGGTTTTCAACCTTGCCAACAAAAGCCACGGTTCGAGAGTCTCCACCTTCTTTTAAAAGCACCAACTACTGAGAGCATGATTGTCATTCTGAGTGTAATGTGCATTGTCCCAAAGTAGCATTGTCTTTGGCATGATTGTGATATTGTTTATTCTGAAATCATTGTATCTAGTCATCACTTAAACCTTGGAGGTGCCCCTGCATTTATGTTTTGCTTCACTAAAGGGGGCAAGCGAGATATCACTTTATCATATTTGCACACCATGTTCATTACAAATCTATTTGATGTTTCAATATCATATTGTAAAACTTTCAGTTCTTTGAGATTTTCTCATTAGGCAACTTAATTACTACAGACTCATTATCTCAGTAAGCTTTTGTCATGTGACTCTGAAAAGTCCTTATATGGTTAATAGCATGTCACCACAGAAATTATACTTGTTATCATTTACCTACTCGAGGACGAGCAGGAATTAAGCTTGGGGATGTTGATACGTCCAAAACGTATCTATAATTTCTGCTTGCTCCATGCCTCTTTTGTGTGATATTGCTATGATATTTATGCACTTCCATACACTTTTGATCATATTTGGACTAACCTATGAACTCAGTGCACCCCAGTGTCTGTTTCTGTTTTCTGCTGTTTTTGTATTTCAGGTTTTCCATTTACGAGAACTGCCAGAAAAAATCCAGAAAAAATATATAAAAAATCAGCGTTCCGGAAGCTTCTATGCGGCCAAAGTAGGGAAGGAGGGGACCCACAGGGGCTCCAGGCGGCCTGCCCAGGCGGCCCATCCCTAGGCCACGCCGGGG
>LR738709.1:488840217-488879400 GCA_902687465.1 Secale cereale | reverse complement strand
GGGGGGGGGGGGGGGGGGGGCGCCTGGGCCCCCCTGACCTCTTCTGGCGACCCCCTTTGGCATATATTTAAGGTCCGTCGAGGAAACCCTGATTCCGGACCCCTTTTCTCCAGACGCGATTCCGATCTCCGCCGCCATCTCCATCAAGCTTCGGTGGACCAGAATTCCTGCGCCGGCACCCTGCCGGGACGGGGAAGTGCCCCCGGATTCATCTCCATCGACGTTGCTTCCTCCCTCCATGATGCGGGAGTAGTTCCTCCTCGGGGCTGAGGTTCTTACCAGTAGCTATGTGGTCAACTCTCTCTCTCCCATGATGTGATCTTCGTGGTGATCATAGGCTATGTTAATCTAGGGTGTTTCCCCTTCCTCTATGTATTGGATTGATGTACTCACTTGTCTTTATCTAGTATAATCCCTGAGACCAAGGTGACAGCGGTCTATTGGACATGGATTAGAACAATATTTTCATGAGTAATTTCCTTTCTTGTGTGTTGATTGAAGATTGAGAGTCTCTTGGTGCTTGTCTTTGACTATCCTTTAGATATGTTATGGTGATTGTGGGACTCTCTTTGGATGGCCGCGGTGACATTGGGAAATCCTTAGATCGAGAACTATGAACTTTTAGGTGTGCTTTTGTAGCCCTACATAATTCTCGTCCTCTCTTGACCACGAAGGAATGATCTCCGAGTGTGTCCCCTTTGCATGTTTTATGGGAAATATCATGTGATTCGATTATGTTAATGTTGTTGGGAGTTGCCACTAGTGAAAGTATGAACCTTAGGCCTTCTTTCCACCATTGCAATACCGTTTGTGCTCGCGTTTACTACTTGTTTGCTTGCTGCACTTTTTTATTACATATTTGTATTACCTTGTTTTGCCATCCATATCACTTGCCATTTAACATCTCTTCGCCGAACTAGTGCACCTATACATCCGACAAGTGTATTAGGTGTGTTGGGGACACAAGAGACTTCTTGTATCTTAGTTGCAGGGTTGCTTGAGAGAGACCATCTTCAACCTCTACTTCCCTGAGTTCGATAAACCTTAGGTCATCCACTTGAGGGAAATTGCTACTGTCCTACAAACCTCTGCGCTTGGAGGCCCAACATAGTCTACAAGAGTAGAAGCGTGCGTAGACATCAACAAGCAACAAACAATACTGCAGAGTATGAAGGATTGCTTGCCGGCCTCAGAATCGCAGCAGAACTTGGGATCAAGAAGCTGATTGTGCGCGGAGATTCGCAGTTGGTTGTCCGACAAGTGAACAAAAGCTACCAGAGCCCATTGATGGAAGTTTACGTCGACGAAGTGAGAAAGCTTGAAGAGCACTTTGAAGTCATACATATGGAGCACGTTCCAAGAGCTCAAAATGATATCACAGATGGCCTGTCAAAGTGCGCTGCACTGAAGCTACCTGTGGAACTAGGGATCTTCGTGCTCAAGCTAACTCAACCATCCGTTACGCCATCAGTTGGGCAAAGCAAGAAGAGAAAGTTGGTCTCCGGCGACTACTTGCCGGCGGATCTTCCTGAAGCCGCCGCCAAGGTCCCCAAGATCAACGACCAAGTTGCTGAGGAACGGTCTGCTCCTGCGGACCCCAAGGTTCGTACAGTTGAAGCAGGCGTTCCCGACAAGTCTTGCCCCGGCAGGCTTGCCGGGGAGCGTCCAGCTCCGGCAGAGCCGCAGGTTCTTGCCGTAGAAGCAGACGTTCCTGCAGCAGCACTGATGCCTTTAGTCCTTGTTGTTGAGCCTCAAGCTCCAACCTGGGCACAGCAAATTGTCTGTTTTCTTCAAACTGGAGAACTTCCCGAAGAGCCAGAAGAGATAGAGAGAATAACCAGACAGTCAAGTATGTACCAGTTCGTCGGCAATGAACTGTACAGAAGAAGACTCAACGGTGTCAGATTGAAGTGCATTCCCCGGGAAGATGGATAGAAGCTGTTGGCAGAGATACATGGAGGCATATGTGGCCACCACATTGGCGCAAGAGCACTTGCCGGGGAGGCATTCCAGCAAGGTTTCTTTTGGCCAGAAGCCCTCCAAGATGCTACTTCACAAGTAACCAAGTGTGAAGCGTGCCAGTTCCATGCCAAGCCAATACATCAGCCAGCTCAAGCTCTCCAGACGATCCCTTTGTCCTGGCCCTTTTCGTTCTGGGGGCTCGACATCCTCGGCCCCTTTCCCCGCGCAGTCGGGGGCTTTGAGTACTTGTACGTCGCTATCGACAAGTTCACAAAGTGGCCGGAAGTGGAACGAGTGAGAAAGGTGACCGCACAGTCAGCAGTCAAGTTCTTCAGGTCAATTGTTTGCCGTTTCGGAATCCCTAACAGGATCATCACCGATAACGGCACACAGTTCACAAGCCGCACCTTCATGCAGTACGTACAAGACCTTGGCGCCAAGGAATGCTTCGCTTCTGTTGCTCACCCAAGGAGCAACGGTCAAGCGGAGAGGGCAAACGCTGAAGTGCTGCGTGGGCTCAAGACAAGAACTTTCGACAGGCTGCGCAAATGCGGAAGAAACTGGATTGAGGAGTTGCCAACGGCTCTTTGGTCAATCAGGACGACACCAAATCGAGCCACCGGAAAGACACCCTTTGCTCTTGTCTATGGAGCAGAGGCAGTTCTCCCCACGGAACTCGTATACGGGTCTCCTCGAGTGCTCCCTTACGATGAGCTCGAGCAAGAACAGCTGCGGCAAGATGATGCACTGCTCCTCGAGGAGGACCGTCTTCAGGCTGCTGTACGAGCTGCTCGATACCAGCAAGCTTTGCGTCGCTACCATAGCCGCAAAGTCCAGGCCAGAAGTCTCGAGGAAGGCGACCTTGTTCTTCGGCGTGTTCAGTCCGCCAAGAATTCCAACAAGTTGACGCCAAAGTGGGAAGGCCCTTATCGGGTGAGACAAGTCACAAGGCCCGGCGCTGTCCGCCTTGAGACCGAAGAGGGCTTACCGGTGAGCAACTCCTGGAACATTGAGCACCTTCGCAAGTTTCACCCATAAGGCGCGGTTGCCGTGATCCGCTCCGGCAACCACCTTTTGTACAAGTCTTGCCGCTGTTGCATGTAAACCTTTGTACAAAGCCGGGCGCAGACCCCGTGCATCAGTAAAGCTTATGTGCCTCGCACAACTTGTCTTTTTCATGCCTTCTAACTTTTCTTGCATGCATTATCTGACACTTTGTGCAGCACGCAGCCCCGGTAAGCAGTAACGAGCCGCAAGGTTCCATATCTATGTTTCCTCCCTTTTCTTTCTTTTCTTAAGCAGAAGAAGTTATTCCTCGCGCACAAGTTTGCCGGGGGGGGAGGAGACAGTGGTATGGACCAAGTGCCGTTCAAGAAAGCCTCGCCTTGCCGGGAAGCAAACAACACAAAAGCTAAGTTGCCAAAGTTTGAGCATTCAAATTTTTAAAAAATTTAAAGTTATCTTCCTTGAACGACCACACTTTGTATGTAAAACCTGTGCGCGGAGGAACCTACCCGTAGCTAGCCGCGCCCTTATTTTGTTTCGAGCACGCTCAACGGCTTAAGTGAGCTGCGACAAGTGTCGCGCCCTTACTTCGTTTTCGAGTTCGCTCAACGATCTAAGTGTGCTGCGACTAGCTGCGGCAAGGTTTCTTGCCGGTAGAGGCATTGCCAGCAGGCTGCTGAAGTCCCGCACTCAGCGCTCGTGGCAAGGGTCTTTTTGCCGGCAAGTTCCCTAAAAGCGTAGGGTAAGAGCATACAAAGTAAAGGAGTCGAACCAAGGAAATAACAGTGCATTAACTACCCAAAATAAAGATATATTACAAGCGACTTGTCGCGGCACTAATAGATTCTTGTCCATGACATGGTTCGCAGCGACAAGGGAAGCGGAAAGAAAACAACCTAGTCTACGCGGTCGCCGTCAACTCTCCTGATCTTGCCCACCTTGGCCACGATGTGGGCGACACGAGCCTTCAGCGCTTCCTGGTCAGCGTCGGGCGGCAAGGTCCGGAGGACGTTGTCAAGATCGATCCCGGGGTTGCGGTAGACTATCTTCGTCAGCACTCGCTCCACAGTACCCGTGCAAACCCTGCGCGCCTCATTTGCCAGCTGTGTGGGGATCCTTTCCCGGAGCTGCTCAAGTGCCGGCGCCACTCCCCTGAAGAATAAGCTCAGCTTGGCGCTGTGAGGGAGGTTTGCGTCGGGGGAGTATCCGAGGTGCTCCATCCCCAGCGCCGCCATCTCCCTGTCGATGTCAGCGGCGGCGGCGACGAGCTCCTCGGTCCACTGCTCCACCGTCTGCCTGAAGTTATTCTGCGTGAGGGCGGCGCTATCCAACAGTGCCCTCTCTGCCCGGAGATCTTCCTTCAGTTTCGTCTCCCTGTTCCTGGCGCCGTCAAGTGATTCAGTGAGGGTGGACAGCTTCAATTCCAAGTCCGCGATGGAGTCCTTGGCGGTGGCGAGCTCCGTGCCCTTGTCGGAGAGACGGACCTGCAGCTCCGAGTGGCTGTGGGCGTCTTTCACCCTCTCCAACTTGAGCGCGGCGACCTTCTCCTCGATCGTCTTCAAGTTGAGCTCCAACTGTGCCACCCTCGCCTCCAAGTCCCTCTTGGCGGTCTCTGCAGCTGCAGCGGCGTCCCTCGCTTCCTGCAGAGCCCCGCCAAGGGACTGCTCGCACACGGTAAGGTCGTCCTCATGACTATCGAGGTTGACCTTCCGCTGCCTCAGCTCTCCTTCCCGTCGAGACAGATCTTCGACGGCAAGCCTTTGCTGCTCCTCTGCCTCGGCCTTTTCGAGGATGAAAGCCTGGTGCGCCTCGAAAAGCTCCTCCCGCTCCTCCGCCAAAGACCGGAGGGCCGCCTTGTTGGCGGCACGGAGCTCCTCGGCGCGCTTCTCCAGATCGACGCCAGCCTTGGCAGCCAAGGCCTCCCGGGACTCCAGTTTGGCCTGCCTGGCGCGGTACAGAGCCAGGAGCTTCCGCAGGAGCTGCTCCTCTTCGGGCTCGCTGCTGCTGCCGGGCGCGTCGACAAGCCTCAGCTCGGCGGAGGCCAGGACTTCCCCATCGAAGACCTCTCCCTCCGCGGGCGCCCTCGACGTAGAAGCCCACGGAACTTGGATGAAGACCCCGTTGGCAGCCTCCAGATAGACGCCCGGCTCGGTCTCGGCAGCAGAAGGGTCGGCGGCCGGCGCAGCGTCCGGCGCTCCTGCGGCCTCAGGGCCGTCAGTGCGGTCGCCGGTCCCCTCCTCAGCTGCCGCGTCAGTGGCCGCGGCGGTCTTATCGACGGTGGCCTCCGTCTCCATCGGCTCCGGGGCAGTCGAGTCTGAAGACAAGAAAAGAAAAAAGAAAGAAGAATTGTCAAGCAAATATCCAAAAAGGAAAAGTCAAGAGAAGAAAAGCACAAGGGTTACCTGCGCGAGCCTCTTCTTCGAAGGGGTTCCTCGCCGGGGGATCCTCCCTCGGCGGCGTGGTGGTAACCCCCGCCGGCGGAGGGCCGCTGGCGCCTTCCCTTGGCGGGGTGCTCGCCCTTGGCGGGGTAATCGCCCTTGGCGGAGGGCTCGCCCTTGGCGGAGTATTCTCCCTTGCCGGGGAGCTCCTCCTTGGCGGGGAGGCTGAGACGAGCGGCTCTTCGGGAGCAGTCTCTTGACGCTCCTGAGGCTGCGGCTCTGCTTCTGCACAAATCAGCAAACAAACAAGACATTAGCAAGGAAAAGAAGCCCACGCGTGCCCGACAAGTGAAGAAGCAAAAAGAAGACTCACGCTGGGGGCTGCGCTGGGGGCTGCTCTGCGGAGCAGCAGGCCAGTCCGGCAAGCTTGTCGCTGGCGCATCCCCTGCCGCTGCGACAGGCTCGTCCTCAAGATCAACCACCGGGATCTTGGCCCTCTTCGTCATCCTCTGGGCCAGGGTCGTGGAAGACAAACAAGATCAAAGTCAGGCAAAGAAAATTCAAGACAAGAGCAACAAAAATCAAAAGAAATAAGAGTTGCAAGTGCTTACTCTTCCTCCTCCTCGTCGGAACTGAGGACGGAGAAGTCGAAGTCCGCCTCGCGCGTCCCGGCGCGAGGAGCTGGAGGAGTAGGCTCCCTCGGGCGCTTGGCGGGCTCTGGAGCCGTGGTCTGAGAAGACCCCGCTCCGGTCATCGCCGAAGCCCGAGGGGCGGAAGGAACGCCAGAACCAGTTCGGGAAGATCCTCCTCCGCTTGCCGCTGAGGAGCGAGGCGCACCCTTGACGGCCTTGCTCATCATGGTGGCGCGCGTCGAGCTACGCTGCGGCTGCTGCTAGACCGCCGGCCGCCTCGCCGTATCAGTGGCCTTGCGGAGGCGTTTCTTGGGCTGAGGCGGAGGACTTGGTGGTGGCGGAGAACTCCCCGAGGATGAAGAGGAGCCGTCGAGGCCCAAAGACCCGCCTGAGTCTTTTGAAGGGTCGCCCGATTCGGCGTCCTCCTCGGCGGGCTCACTTGACTCTGTGCCCTGCCCGGCAGCCTTGCTCGTCCCGGTAGGCTGCCCGGCAGGCCTCAGCAGTTTGAGGATCTCTTCCTCCTCGGCCCGACTCACCGCATCTGCTGCATCCGCCTCGTCCAAGGAGTACCCAAACTCGCCCGCGGCCTCAGCTACGGCTGCCTCCTCCATCCTGGTGGCGATATACGCCAAATCCCGGTCGGTGGTGTCGCGAGTGAGACCCTTCTTCTCATCAAGATTGATCAGCAGCTCAACCAAGTTGTCGAAGAAGGTTTGTGCAGTTTCATCTGAAGGCGCCAGCCAAGTGGGGTCAACCCTGTGGGAGTCGCACAGCGGCATCGCTGGGCGGATAGCACTAAGTGACGAATTGTTACATAGTGGAACTACCCCCCCGCGACGGGGCAAACCACTCCGGGTGCTTGGCATCGTTCTTGAACAGCTCACGAAGCATCCCCTTGAGCTCCAGGACAGTGAAGTTATAGTTAAGGCTGGGGCACAGCCTCATACAGTCTGCCGCGTTGCCGAAATCCCAGGCAGCCCTCTTCCTCTCCTGCAAGGGGGCAATGCGGCGGCGAAGGAAATCTGCCCCGACCTCACCTACAGTAAGGTTGGCTTGCCGGAGGCGAAGAATCCTGGTGAGAGCTATCTTCAGCTTCTCGTCCTCCGGGGCTAGATCACTCCAATCCTTGCCGCGCACTATTGCAGCTCGGCGCGGGGAAGTAAACTGTTGGGGTTCATCCTCCAGGATCCAGCACTAGTCCGCCCTCCACTCCTCCCACTTGCCGCGGAGCTCTCCAATCAAGTACGCCTCTTTCTTATTGAGCCTAAAGATCCAAGAGATCCCACCGGACAGGGGAGACCCAGACTCTACCCGAGGTGTGAAAAAATGGCGGAAGAGGGCTACGTTGGGGGTGACTCCGACAAAGTTTTCGCACAGATGTGTGAAAACAGCCATGGTTAAGACTGCGTTCGGGGTGAAATCTAGAAGATGGAATCCATACGTGTTCATAACATCGCAGAAGAACTCAGAGTATGGAGGGCAGAGTCCGCAATGGAAGAACAGGGCAAAGTAAGGATAACCTCCCGGGAACATGTCGCAGGCTTCGGCGGGGAGAACCCTGGTGCACGGGTGAGCTTTCGTTTCCCTCGACCAGAAGAGGTAGTACTTGTCCTTCAGCTCCCTCACACCAAGCCTCGGCGGGAAGACCACCATCCTCTTCCGCATTGCTGCTAGCTTCGCCGCCCGGTCGGTCTTCACGGTTTTCGCCTTGTCGCTCTTCGGGGCCATGGCGGGGACAGCGAGGGAGGCCGGCGGCGCTGGGGAGGCTGGCGGCGGCGGAAGAAGGGTGGAGCTCAGCTCTCTTTCGACCTTTGGGGAGGAGGAGAGCTGCGGGGGTTTCTGCAGGTTGAAGACGCAATGAAGCAATGGGGGAAACTGCCCCTGTTTCCTCTGCTTTTAAGGGGGAGTGGGGGACGTTCCGCATTTTCCCATTAAAGAAACAGGCCACGATCTCTCCCACGACGCCGCAATCGACGCGTGCCGTTAGGGAGGGACGCGGCAGATACGGAGGGGGATACGGCGCGCCGTGGGCCGCGGGTGCCCGTGCACTGTTTTGGGCCTGGCCCAACAGCGCTCGGCACCGTGTGTGCCCCAGGCCCGGGGGCTCCTGTCGGTGTACTAAAGTAGGGGTACCTTAGTATCCCGACTTGTGCACGGGCAGTAGCAGCGTCCCGTGGTCGGGCTCGCCACGCGCCCGCCAAGGCCCGCTCTGGATCCTTTAGAACCATTCAAGAACAAAGTATTCAAGTTAGAGAAACAAGGCCCCGGCAAGAGGAGCTTGCCGGGAAGGCCGTACCAGGCTCAAGACCATACCTTTAGTACAAGACCCTGGCAAGAGGAGCTTGCTAGGAAGGACAGAGCATGGCATTTCAGAAGACTCGTCGTGGCGCATCGCGCGCCCCGGCAAGGCCCGGAGAGCGACAAGCTTCCGGGCGCGGCAAGGTAGCGACCGCGGCAAGGCGCTTGCCGCGGCAAGCTTTCACTGTGTGCCTGCGCTCCAGCTCATCTGGCCACGCGTCACCTTGGGGCCCTTCCAGGGGCACATGGCGGATGGCCGTGCAGCCTAGGGTACACGATGGCAAGCCACGATGACGAGGCTACCGTCATGGCGAACGGAGACGCCCGGACGGACGCTTTTTGCACTGTTTGGGGCGACGGCGACGGGCATTTAATGCCCTTGTCCCCCACCGTCAGGGTTAGGTACAAAACACTGTACATACACTGTTACAACTACCACCACTTTTACGTTTTTACCCTCACCTACGTTGCCACCTGTCGGTGACCCCTTTGACCTATAAAAGGAGGCCCATGCACAACGTAGAGGGGGTTCCGAACTCTCGATCACTCCCACGCTCGGGGTAGCTAGTCTCAAGTACTGTAGATCTTCTTGCTCCCGAGCCAAGAACTCAATAACAAACCAAGGCAGGAGTAGGGTTTTACGCATCCGTGCGGCCCGAACCTGGGTAAACTGCTCGCGTGTGCGCCTCGATCCGCTCTTCGTGCTTACTCCGCTCCCTTGCCGTACCGAAAAGGGGCTCCGGTCCCATAGGTGTTCGTGGGCGATCAGTTTCCCCGACAATACCTGAGGGTTATGTTATGGAGGGAGTGGTAGCTAGGTACTTTCTTGCTTGTAAGGAAAGGGATGATCTTAAGAAATTACTTTGCAAGTTGAAAGAAAAATCATTGAATACTAGAATGAAATATGCCCCCATGTTTGCTACTTCACCTATCTTTATTACTGATAAGGATTATGAATTCTTTGTTGACCCAGAGTTAATTACATTGGTTGGATCTGGTCCTTTCCATGGTTGTGAAACTGAAACTGTTGTGGCGCATCTTACTAATTTAAATGATATAGCCACCCTATTTTCTCATGAAGAAAAATATTTCTCTATTACTATATTCTCAAGCTATTTCTTTTACTGCTAAAGGGTGATGCTATGATATGGTATAATACTCTTGCTTCTGGTTGTGTGCGTAGTCCCCAGGATATGATTTATTACTTCTCTAGAAAAAAATTCCTTCCCATAAGAAACAAGTTGCCCCATAGGAAATATTTAACTTTGTGCAGATTGAACAAGAGAGTCTCCCACAAGCTTGGGGGAGGCTTCTCCAATTACTGAATGCTTTGCATGGTCACCCTCTTAAGAAAAATGAAATACTTGATATCTTTTATTATGGGCTAACCAATCTTTCTAGGGACTACCTAGATAGTTGTGCTGGTTGTGTTTTAAGGGAACGAACTATTGAACAAGATGAGGAACTATTGAATAATATTTTTAAGAATGATAATTATTGGACACTTCCTGAACCACCACCTAAACCACTCCGAAGAAGAGGGGTATTTTATTTCTCAGTCTTGAAGATATGCAAGAGGCAAAGAAATGTATGAAAGAAAAAGGTATTAAAGTTGAAGATGTTAAGATTTTACCACCTGTTGAAGAAATACATGGTCTCGACACACCACCTCAGGTGGTAGAGGTAAAATTCTCTTATAAAGTTTTATGAAGGTGATATCCCTCATAATGAATCTCCCAGTCAATGCTTGTATGAATTTGAAAACTACATTATTAAACAAGATCACTTCAATGCAAATGTTATGAAATAACTGAAACAAAATGCCTACATGATTGATCGCTTGGGTGACTTGTTGTTTAGAATTGTTAATGATGTCAAAGGTGTTAGTAAACATGCTTCTATGGTCCAAACTTAGTTAGAACAAGGTGCTAAATCTCATGGTGAAATTGCTCAATGAAATGAATAATAATATGAATGATGATGTTATTAGAGTAATGACTAGAGGAGGTAAAATGACTCAGGAGCCATTTTATCCCGAAGGTCACCCTAAAAGAACTGAACAAGACTCTTAAAGAATTAATGTCGATGCACCTAGTCCATCTTAAAGAATGAGAAAAATGATAGGACTTTGCATACTTCTAGTGAAACTGAGATAGAAAATCCTTCTAAGGATAGTAATGACGTTTCTATTTCTGATGTTGAAACTCAATTTGGTAATGAACATTCACCTAGTGATAATGGTAATGGCAATGACGATTTTCATGTAGATGCTCAACCAGACAATGATAAAGAACTAGACAATGATGTTGAAATAGAACCCAGTGTTGATCTTGATAATCCACCTTGTAAAAATTAATGTTATGATAAAAGAGATTTTGTTGCTAGAAAACATGGTAAAGAAATAGAACCATGGGTCGAAAAACACATGCCCTTTCCACCTAAACCATCTAAAAAAGGATGAGGAAGAATTTGAATGTTTTGCTGAAATGGTTAGGACAGTCTTTTTGAGTACTCGTTTGACTGATATTTTAAAGATGACCCATTATGCTACATATATGAAAGATATTGTCACTAATAAAAGAAAAATACCGGAAGATGAAATCTCCAGCATGCTTGCATACTATTCTTTTGAGGATGGAGTACCTAAGAAATTATGAGATCCAATAATACTAACTATACCTTGCTCCATTAGAAGAAATTATGTCAAAACTGCTTTATGTGATCTAGGAGTTGGGTTTTAGTGTTATGCCTTTCTCTTTATACTAAATACTTGATTTGAATAAACTCCCAACCATTGAAATATCATTGCAAATGGCTGAAAAATCAACTGCCATACCTATTGGTGTCTGTGAGTATGTGCCTATTGTAGTTGCAAATGTTCCTATCTTAACAAACTTTGTTATACTTGATATGCCTGAGGACGACAACATGTCGATTCTCCTTTGTAGACCCTTTTTGAATACTGCAGGGGCTATTATTGATTGCAACAAAAGTAAGGCTTTCCATATCAATGGTAATGAGCATACGGAGCATTTTCCGAAGAAATAATTTCAAGTGAATCGTATTAGTATTATTGCAAAGACTCTGAGAACTACTACAGGAAGTTTTCAACTCCCTCTACCTACTGTCAAAAATAAATATGAAACACTTATTGTTGGGGAGATGTATATCCCCGCTGAGGTAGCTTAGTGTTTTACAAAGATTCTTTGGGTTCATGCTAATCGAAAGTGGTTTTTAATAAGACTTGATCGACCTTATTAATGGATTATATTTAAGAGGCATGTGGATGATGAATTTAGTAGGCACAACCTTCTGTACCCACTTTATATTCTCTGTTATTTTTAGTTGTATACAATAAAATGCCCTGAATATCCTGTTTTCTGAATTACCCATGCAATAAAAAAGTGCCCAAAATGAAAGTGCTCAAAATGACCTGGAATTTTAACATGATTTTTTGCTGAATATTGGAGAATGTCTGGCACTCAAAACACCACAGGGGGTGCCCCAGGTGCCCACTGGGCACCGGGGCGCGCCACACCCACCTAGCACACCCTGGTGGGTGGTGGGCCCCACAAGTACCCCCCCCCTCACTCTCTATCTTACCTCACATTGTCACCCACCTCCAAAAAAACCTCTCTCTCTCGTGTTCTTGCTCCCAAGGCTGAGATTTTCCATCTCTATGCTCGGAGCACCTTTTCCGAAACTGTTTTGAGGGATTGCTACTTGGTATGTGAATCCTCCATTGCTCCAATTAGTTTTTGGTATTTTGGTTTATATTTTGAGTAATTACCTACTCTTGGTGCTATAGAAAATGAGCTTGCATGTCTAATTATTTGAGTTCCAAGTAGTTTAAATGCTTGATTTTGCCTCTAGATATCCATATGAGTAGTTGCTATCAATCTTGTGAAGTTTTGTTGAAATTATTTTATGGCCGAAAAACTTCAAAAATTTGTTCGTAGGAAAAATAAATATCTTACGAAGGAGTTCCTCGAAGCAAAGTGACAAGGGAGTCCTTGGTGAATCCTCGGACAATGACCTAAACATTCCCCGTTGGACGGAGGTCTGGCCGTGCGAATGGCCACACATTTCCTTCATGAATGAAGACGGATTTTACAAGTAGTTCATGCAACTCATTGCAAATGTTGGACTTACCAACTTCCTCCCCGATGAGTGTGACCAACGCCACCTCCTTACAAATTCTTTTCTGCAAAAAAATCATTTTCTTAACAGGCTCAAACGCCCTGAAGTGCGCTTCGATTTATATTCTGAACTTCATCAGATACCACTTGTTGAATTTTGTGATATATGGTTGATCCCATACGATGGGAAATTGACAGAGCATAGACCGGCAGAGTTTGAGGATTTCCTCAGCACCTTAACAATGGGAGAGGAAAGGGGCTTGTTGAAAGCCACATCTACTAGTCTGCTATTTCCTTCTGTGCATTACTTTGCCTAATTTATCATGGAATGTCTGACTGCCAGAGAGAATGGCAGTATACTTAGTGCCCCGACCTCGCCATTTTATGCAGTGCACTTCACAATGACCATACCTATGACTAGGGGCTATCATTGCACGTCGTCTGCATAATAACAGAACTAAAGGCAAAATTCATGGTGGTATTTATGCTACTCGCTTGGCAAAACGCTTTAATGTTCAGTTACACCTCCATGATTAGTTACTGCCCAGAGTTTATTATATCATCAGGCGATGGAGAACCACCACTTTATTGATGCTCCCATGCCTCCTCACCACATTTGTTATAACTTGGTTTTTAGTGAGAGTACTCGTAATATTATTCATTTGCCTGCACCTTCTTTGTTTAACTCTTATGCCAGGAATAGATACACCGTCCTACCAGAGGACATTATTGCCTATCGAAACGTACATGGAGTGGTAGAGGAGGATCACCAGGAGTGGAATGCTCAGGTGCCGCCGCCCCAACACTTTGACATGGGACCGGACGGCTACTATTTATGGAGATCACCAAGCTAGGAAAAAGCCTATGCTTGGGGGAGTACTTATTTCCCACCGACATTACTTTCATGTTCACGCACTTCATTCAAATTGCCGGTGCTCACACTTTTTCATTGTATAATCCATGTTATTTTTATTCTATCTCTTTCTTCTTATGTGTTTGAAAATCTTTAAGAAAATCCGAAACTATTTCTTGTTTCTTTTTTATTTTTCTTCCTAGTTTAATTTAATGTGGCATTAAAAGAAAACCCAAAAATATTTCCTGCTTCTTCTTTTGCTTGTTGGGAGCTTTCCCGTGTAAATAAGTTTTCTTGTTTTTGTTTTTCTTTCTTTCATTTTCTTTTTCAAGAAAAACCAACAACTCCAAAAATATTTCAGTGTGTTCCTTTAAACTTCTTTTCTTTTGTTGAGTCAGTATGAGGAGAAGACCACAATGAAAATATTGAGTGGCTCCTATATGCAATATTGTTCATCTAACAAAGAGCACATATTATTTTGTCTTCTCCTCTGAATAAAATATTTGCATATTCCAACTTAGTCCACAACACCCTTGCACTATTATTATTTTCATATCGTTCGGTCGTGCAAGTGAAAGGCAATAATGACCATATTTGATGAAGTGACTTTGGCAACGAAAAGCGGGTATGAACTTGACTTGTTTTTGTTTTTTAAAATATGTTTATCTCAGTATCTATGATTCAACATATTATGATTAAACATGTTTATGATGACAATTAGAGATTATAGTTGTTCATGCCATGCTTAAGTAGCTAGGAGTGGATAATGATTTATCTTGGGTGTCAACCTGCATTAAAATGGTTGTGATGTAGTATGATGATATGGTATGTTCCTTTAAATGTTTCAAGTGGCTTGACTTGCATGTAGTTGATTCAAAACCAACGGGGCCTCCATGATATTTATGTTCAAGCTGTCTGTATCCTACTCATGCTAGTATTTAGTGATAATTATTCTCAATGCATGATTATGATCGTTTTCGCTCTCTAGCTAGTCGCTTCTCAATCTATTTGTTAGCATTCGCATGTACTAAATGGGAATACTGCTTGTGCATCAAAATATTTAAACCAAAGTTACCCCAAATTACTCCACTATATCTACCTATATATGCGCTATTACTCTGCGGTTCCAAGTAAATTTGCATATGCTATCTCTAAATATTCAAATGAACATCTGTTTTGTGTGTACCGCTCATGGAGCGATATGGGGCGGTCAGTACCTTCCATGCTAAGCAGGATATGCTCATGATGAGTGTTTATTCACTCATCCACGAGAGGGGCTGATACATCTCCAATGTATCTATAATTTTTCGTTGTTCCATGCTATTAGATTATCTACTTTGGATGTTCTATATGCATTAATATGCTATTTTATAAAAAAATCTGGGACTAACCTATTAACCTAGTGCCAGGGCTGGTTTCTATTTTTCCTTGTTTTTGGCTTTTACAGAAAATCAACATCAAACAGAGTCCAAATGGAGTAAAACATTACGGTGATTTTTCTTGGACCAGAAGACATCCACGAAGCTTCGGGTAGAGGCCAGAAGACCCACGAGGCGGCCACAAGCCGCCAGGGAACGCCCTAGGCTTGTGGGCCCCTTGTGGCTCTTCTAACCCTAATCTCGGGTCTATAAATACCCAAATATTCCCCCTATGTTAGAGGGGACTCCACAATTACTTTTCCACCACTACAAGCTTCAGTTTTTGTGATATACCATCTTAGGGCCTTTTCCGGTATTACACCGGTGGGGGATTCGATCATAAAGGGCCTCTACATCAACCTTGCTGCCCTACTGATGTTGTGTGAGTAGTTTACCACGGACCTACGGGTCCATAGCTAGTATCTAGATGGCTTCTTCTCTCTCTTTGATCTTCAATACAATGTTCTCCTCGATGTTCTTGGAGATCTACTCAATGTAATCTTCTTTTGCAGGGTGTTTGTTGTGATTCGATGAATTGTGGATTTATGATCAGATTATCTATGAATATTATTTGAGTCTTCTCTGACATCTTTTATGCATGCATGATTAAGATAGCTTTGTATTTCTCTCCGATCTATCAATTTGGTTTGGCCAACTAGATTGGTTTTTCTAGCAATGGGAGAGGTGCTTTATGATGGGTTCAATCTTGCGGTTTTCTCACCCAGTGACAGAAAGGGTAGCCAGGCAAGTATTGTATTGTTGCCATTAAGGATAACAAGATGGAGATTATGTCATATTGGTCGAGTTTATCCCTATACATCATGCCATCTTGCTTAAAACGTTTCTTTGTTCTTATGAACTTAATATACTAGATGCAGGGAGGAGTCGGTCGATGTGTGGAGTAATTGTAGTAGATGCAGAATTGTTTCGGTCTACTTGTCACAGACGTGATGCCTATATTCATGATCATTGCCTTAGATATAGTCATAACTTTGTGATTTTCTATCAATCAATAGTAATTTGTTTACCCTCTTTATGCTTTCTTCAAGAGAGAAGCCTCTAGTGAAACATATGGCCCCAAGTCTATTTTCTATCATATATTTTCAGATCTATAAAACGAAAAACCCAAAAATACCTTGCTGCAATTTATTTGTGTTCACTTTATTTTACATTTTATTTATATTTTAAAGCTATATCTATTATATCTCAGTCTAGCTAGTGACCGTGAAGGGACGGACAAACCCTTTTTTGCGTTGTGTGCAAGTGGTTGTTAGTTTGTACAGGTGCATCCATTGGGGACTTGGTTGTGCCTCCTACTAGATTCATACCTCGGTTCTTAACTAAGGGAAATACTTTTATCTACTTTGATGCATCACCATTTCCTCTTCAAGAAAAAAAATCAACGCAAGCTCAAGAATTAGCAGGAAGAATTTCTGGCGCCGTTGCCGGGGAGGTTCAACAACAAGCCTACCAAGTATCTATCATAAACTCTCATCTCTTGCACTTATATTATTTGCCATTTGCCTGTCGTTTTCATATCCCCCGCTTCTAATTTTTTCCAGAAAAACACAAAAATATTTGCCCTTTTATATTCCTTCTTTCCGTTTGTCTTTTGTTTGTTTGCTTGTGTGCTAGATTTCTTATTTTGCCATCATGTATGAATCAGGGGAGGTTATCGTTAAGAATTTTGAGGATCTTGCTAATAAAAATCTTGAGGAAAACTTGGATCTTGTGCTTTAGATCATGAAAGAGAAACCCCCTCTAATCTTAAAGCAAAAACTTTTCATGTGGGGGTGATAATATTCTAGGGAAGAATGTTATTCGGGAGTTCTTTGATTGTACGAGAGTTTTGCCAATTAATAAGGGATCTATTCTTCTTGATATAGATTTTTATGCAGATGCCATTGCCATTCTTGTCGTTACCTAGAAAGCATATTCATGCACGTCCACCCCGCTTTACAAAAGGTATTTTATGAATTTCCCAATATACTCCATCCTAAGTTTAAAAATATTACAACTATCATTCTTATGCATGAATTTGATTTAATAATATGAGAAGCTATGGAAATTTTAGTTTTATATAATAAAAATATTGAGCGTCCTCCAGTTGAAGAAATTCTCCGTGAGAAAGAAACTTTGTGTAGTCTAGAATCTAGAGATTATCATTCTTACAGTAACAATCTTAGGAGAAGAGTTCCCTATACAGAAATTGCTCAAGCCCATTATCTTGAAGCTTATTATAAATTTGACTGGGTAACTAAGGGAATTTATGTAGGGTTGATGAGTTATTGGAGGAAATGTCTAGGGAACCCATTAAAAAGGAGATATGTATTCTATATGAGGATATTTATGGTGATGATCCTGAGTATGAAATTATGAATGTTAAAATCACTAATCAAAGTCCTTTTCATCAATTGAGTTCTCCTACTATGAAGGAAAGGAAAGATAAAAGAAACTTTTCTAAGTAAAGTTTTGTAATACTTCATTAAGAAGAATTTGAATACCATAGATGACAATACCTAGATCGTTGCATTATGCCTAGCTAGGGGCGTTAAACAATAGCGCTTGTTGGGAGGCAACCCAATTTTATTTTTGTTTTTACCTTTTTTTCTTTTGTTCTACAATAATATATGTATTCTAGCCTCTGGTTAGATGTGTTTTTATGATTTTAGTTAGTGTTTGTGCAAATTAAGACCTTTGGGGTGATTTGGAAGATAGTAGATTTGATACTGTGAGAAAACAATTTTTTGTGTCCAGTATAGAAAAATCTAAAATTCACAAGAGCGTGCTAATTTTCTGAATTTTATACACAAGATTGACATACAAATTTCCCATGTTTTACTATTTTTTTCAGAATTTTTAGAGTTGCAGAAGTATACTAAGTATCCATATTGCTACAGACCGCTCTGTTTTTTACAGATTCTGTTTTCATTGTGTTGTTTGCTTATTTTGATGAACCTATGGGTAGTATAGTGGGGTATGAACCATGGATAAGTTGGAATACATTATATATAACACCATATAAAATTAGAATGATTTCACAACATTACCTAATGTGGTGATTTGCTTTATTATACTAACGGGTCTCACAAGTTTTCTGTTGAGTTTTGTGTTGTGAAGTTTTCAAGTTTTGGGTAAAGATTTGATGGACCGCGGAAAAGGAGTGGCAAGAGCCTAACATTGGGGATGCCAAGGCACACCAAGGAAATATTCAAGGACAACCAAGCATCTAACCTTGGGGATGCCCCGGATGGCATCCCCTCTTTTTTCTTCAATCCATCGGTAAATTTACTTGAGGCTATATTTTTATTCACCACATGATATGTGTTCTGCTTGGAGCGTCTTGTATGATAAGAGTCTTTGCTTTTTATTTTTCCACAATCATCCTTGATGTACACACCTTTTTAGATGGGCACACACTAATCATGAATTTATTAGAATAGTCTATGTGCTTCACTTATATCTTTTGAGCTTGGCAGTTGCTCTAGTACTTCACTTATATATTTTTGAGCATTGCAGTTATGTTATTTTGTAGAAATTGATGAACTCTCATGATTCACTTACATTATATTTGATAGTCTAATAAAAATCATGGTAATTTGCTTAGGTTATGAATTTATTCCTAATATGATGGGCATCCAAGCGGGGTATAATAAAAACTTTCATAAAGAGCATTGAATATATGAGAATTCTTTGCAATTGTTCTGAGATATGAAGATGATAATCTTAGAGTCATGCTATTAGTAAATTGTGTATTAGTAAGAATACTTGTGTTAAGGTTTGTGATTCCCGTAGCATGCACGTATGGTCTTCTAGTTATGTGATGAAGTTGGAGCGCAATTTATCCTTGATTGTCTTCCTTTGTGTGAAAGTCTGGAGCGTGCGATGGTTAACTCCTACAAACCTCTCCCCTAGGAGCATGCATAGTAATACTTTGCATTGAGGGCTATTAAACTTTTTGCAATAAGTATCTGAGTTCTTTATGACTAATAATGAGTCCATGGATTATATGCACTCTCACCCCTCCTCCCTTGCTAGCGACTCTAGTATCGCGCAACTTTCGCCGGTGCATTAAACCCGCCTTATACCTTTCCTCAAAATAACCACTATACCTACCTATTATGGCATTTTCGTAGTCATTTCGAGATATATTGCCATGTAACTCCACCGTTCCGTGATTATGAGTTTTCACCTAGAGTTATAAGTAAATGAAAGTGTGATGATAATCATTATTAGAGCATTGTCCCATGTGAGGTTTCTAAAATAAAAGAGGCCAAAGAGCCCAAATAAAGAAAAGTGGCCAAAGTGCCCAAAATGAAAAAAAGAAAAAAAAATGAAAAAATGAAAAAAAAATGAGAGAAGAAGAGAGAAGGGACAATGTTACTATCATTTTCCACACTTGTGCTTCAAAGTAGCACCATGTTCTTCATGACAGAGAGCCTCCTATGTTGACATTTTCGTATATTACTAGTGGGGATTTTCGTTATAGAACTTGGCTTGTATATTCCAATAATGGGATTCCTCAAAATTGCCCTAGGTCTTCATGAGAAAGCAAGTTGGATGCACACCCACTTAGTTTTCTTTTGATCTTTCATACACTTATAGCTCTAGTGCATGTGTTACATTACAATCCCTACTTACTCACATTGATATCAATTGATGGACATCTCCATAGTCCACCAATTTGCCTAGTTGATGTGATACATTCTCCCTTCTTTTGTCTACTACCACCTTCTATTCCACTTGTAGTGCAATGTCCATGGCTCACGCTCATGTATTGCGTAAAGTGTTGAAAAAGCTGAAGCATGTTAAAATGTATGAACCAATTGCTTGGCTGACACCAGGGTAGTACATGATTTATACTTTGTGTTGAGAAGAGGGAGCATAAGAAGACTATATGATTTTGTAGGCATAACTTTCTCCAGCCATGTTATTTTGAAGTTTCATGATTTTGCTTTTTAGTATGCTTGAAATATTACTGTTTTTAAGTCAATATTAAACTTTTGCTTTGAATCACATGGATCTGAACATTCATGCCACAATAAGAAAATTTACATTGATAAATATGTTAGGTTGCATTCTACATCAAAAAATTTGTTTTTATCATTTACCTACTCGACGACGAGCAGGAATTAAGCTTGGGGAGGCTTGATACGTCTCCAACGTATCTATAATTTTTTATTATTCCATCCCATTATATTATCTAATTCAGATGTTTTATATGCATTAATATGCTATTTTATATCATTTTTTAGTCTAACCTATTAACCTAGTGCCCAGTGCCAGTTTGTGTTTTTTCCTTGTTTTTGGCTTTTACTGAAAATCAATATCAAACGGAGTCCAAATGGAATAAAACTTTATGATGATTTTTTGGACCAGAAGACATCCACAAAGCTACGAGAAGAGGCCAGAAGACCCACGAGGCGGCCACAAGCCGCCAGGGCGTGCCCCTAGGGCTTGTGGGCCCCTCGTGGCTCTTCTAACCCTAATATCAGCTCTATAAATACCCAAATATCCCTCCTACCTCAGAGGGGATGCAAAAAATATGTTTTCCACCGCCACAAGCTTCTGTTCCCATGAGATCCCATCTTAGGGCCTTTTTTGGTACTCCGTTGGAGGGGGGTTAAATTATAGAGGGCATCTACATCAACCTTGCTGACTTACTAATGATGTGTGAGTAGTTTACCACAGACCTATGGGTCCATAGCTAGTAGCTAGATGGCTTCTTCTCTCTCTTTGATCTTCAATACAATTTTATCCTTGATGTTCTTGGAGATATATTCGATGTAATCTTATTTTGCGGTGTGTTTGTTGAGATCCGATGAATTGTGGATTTATTATCAGATTATCTATGAATATTATTCGAGTCTTCTATAAACTCTTTTATGCATGATTAAGATAACTTTGTATTTCTCTTCGATCCATCAATTTGGTTTTGGCCAACTAGATTGATTTTTCTTGCAATGGGAGAGGTGCTTTTTGATGGGTTCAATCTTACGGTGTTCTCACCTAGTGACAGAAAGGGTAGTGAGGCACGTATTGTATTGTTGCCATTAAGGATAACAAGATGGGGTTTATGTCATATTGTTTGATTACATCCCTCTACATCATGTCATCTTGCTTAAAGCGTTGCTCTGTTCTTATGAACTTAATACACTAGATGCAGGCAGGAGTCGGTCAATGGGTGGAGTAATAGTGGTAGATGTAGAATTGTTTCGGTCTACTTGTCACGGACGTGATGCCTATATTCGTGATCATTGCCTTAGATATCATCATAAATTTGCACTTTTCTATGAATTTCTCAACAGTATTTTTTTACCCACCTTATGCTTTCTTCGAGAGAGAAGCCTCTAGTGAAACCTATGGCCCACGGGTCTATTTTCTATCATATATTTTTAGATCTATGTAATGCAAAAACCCAAAAGTACCTTGCTGCAATTTATTTGCGTGCACTTTATTTTACCTTTTATTTATATTTTAAACATATCTCTATTGCTAGTGACCATGAAGGGATTGACAACCCCTTTCTCGTGTTTTGTGCAAGTGTTTATTAGTTTGTGTAGGTGCATGTATTGGGGGGCTTGCTTGTGCATTTGACTGGATTGATACCTTGGTTATTAACTGAGGGAAATACTTATCTCTACTTTGCTACATCACCCTTTCCTCTTCAAGGGAAAAAAATCAACACAAGCTCAAGAAGTAGCATGGGCCGGTAATTGGGATGCCCAGTCCCATGATAAAAATTACAATAATAATGAAACAAACTCCCCCGGACTGTTGTTGGTATGGAGGGCAACTGAGGATTCAGCTAGCCATGGCTTGTGTTTGTTGGTGTAGGGGGGTAAAGTTTACTTTTTGGCTTGGGAACCACTGCTAAATTGTTTAGCATTGAAGATATTGACAACCCTTGGTCCTAACATTGACAAGAAAGGTATACCTCCCAAAATTATATTTATCTCTGATTTAAGCTTCGACCTCTCGCACCTCTGCAAATACCTTCTTCCCTATGCAAAGCGTCTATCTATTTACTTTTTATGTTGAGTCATCACCGTCTCAAAAAAGCACGAGTCCTGAGAAGACTATTGTCATTATTATGCATTGAGTATAGCTAATGTTGGGTGTTAGCATGAATGGATTTCTTCTACCATGAATTAAAATATTTAGTCGCACCTTGAACTTTGGAGGTGCTCCGCATTTCTGTTTTGCGGTCTCAGAAAGGGCCAGCGAGATACCACAATTGTTATATTATATAATGATTGTTTTGACAAACTGTTGGCATTTGAGATATTTTATTATTGCTTGCTAGATGATTATGCCATTGATATGAGTGATATAATTCTAAGAGTCATGATCTTTGCTAAAAACCTGGGTATTATTTAAGCATATATATGGACACAAGAACAAAAGAGTTCATACACTTTTTTCTTTCTCACTTTCAGTTTGTAAATTGAGTTCCTTGAGGACACGCAATGAGTTAAGCCATGGGGAGTTGATATGTCTCCGTCGTATATATTTTTCCAAACACTTTTATCTTCTTTTGGACTCTAATTTGCATGATTTGTATGAAACTAACCCAGACTAACGCTGTTTATAGCAGAATTACCATGGTGTTGTATTTGTGCAGAAATAAAAGTTCTCGGAATTGGACCAAACTTTTTGGAGAATTATTTTGTATTAAAAGAAAAATAGTGGAGCAAAGAACCACCGAAGAGGGGGCCTCTAATGCCCACTAGGCACTAATGCGTGCCACCCCCTCTGTCGGGCCCTGGTGGGTAGTGGGCCCCACGAGGCTCCGCTGACCCTAACTCAAACTCTATAAATTCCTTTTTTCAGAGAGGCAAATCAGGGAGGTATTTTCATTGCGTTTTATGATATGGAGCGACTGCCACCTCTTGTTCTTCATTGGGAGGCCAGATCTGGAGTCCGTTTGGGGCTACGGATAGGGGCTGATACGTCTCCAACGTATCTATAACTTTTTATTGTTCCATGCTATTATTTATGAAGTCTTGGATGTTTAGTGGGCTTTATCATACACTTTTATATCATTTTTGGGACTAACCTACTAACCCAAAGGCCCAGTCCAGATTGATGTTTTTTGCCTGTTTCAGGGTTTTGTAGAAAAAGAATATTAAACGGAGTCCAAACGGAATGAAACCTTCGCGAGAGATATTTTTGGAGAAAATCACGCACATGGGACTTGAGAACCACGTCAGGAGAGCCTCGGGGTGTCCACGAGGGTGGGGGGTGCGCCTCCCTGCCCAGGGCACGCCCCCTGCCTCGTGGGCCCCTCGAGCACCGCCTGATGTCCTCCTTCCTCCTATATAAGTCTACGTACCCCGAAACCTTCGACAACCGAGAGAAAACCCTAATTCCACCGCCGTAACCTTCTGTTCCCTTGAGATCCCATCTTGGAGCCTGTTTTGGAGCTCCACCAGAGGGGGATCCATCACAGAGTTCTTCATCATCATCATCATCGCCCTCATCATGAGTTGTGAGTAGTTTACCACAGACCTTCGGGTCCATAGCTAGTATCTAGATGGCTTCTTCTCTCTCTCTGGATCTCAATACAAAGTTCTCCTCGGTCTTCGAGGAGATCTATTCGATGTAATCTCTTTTTGCGGTGTGTTTGTCGAGATCCGATGAATTGTGGGTCTATGATCAAGATTATTTACGAGAAATATTTTTTTATTCTCTAAAAAATTTATGTGTGCTCATAATATCCTTACAAGTCTCTTCGAATTATTGGTTTGGTTTGGCCTACTAGATCTATAGTTCTTGCAATGGGAGAAGTGCTTGGCTTTGGGTTCAATCTTGCGGTGTCCTTTCTCAGTGACAGTAGGGGCAGCAAGGCACGTATTTTATTGTTGCCATCGAGGATAAAAAGGTGGGGTTTATATCATATTGTTTGAGTTTATCCCTCTACATCTTGTCATCTTGCTTAAGGCGTTACTCTGTTCTTATGAACTCAATACACTAGATGCATGCTGGATAGCGGTAGATGTGTGGAGTAATAGCAGTAGATGCAGAATCGTTTCGGTCTACTTGTCTCGGACGTGATGCCTATATACAATGATCATGCCTAGATAGTCTCATAAATATTCGCTTTTCTATCAATTGCTTGACAGTAATTTGTTTACCCGCTGTAGAATATCGCTATCATGAGAGAAGCCACTAGAGAAAACTATGGCCCCCGGGCCTATTCTCAACATATCAATCTACATCTAATTTACTTTTATCGCTTTTATTTGCTGTTCTTATAAATCAAAAATACCAAAAGTATAAACTTTCATCTCTACCAGATCTCACTTTCGTAAGTGACCGTAAAGGGATTGACAACCCCTTATCGCGTTGGCTGTGAAGTTCTTATTTGTTTGTGTAGGTGCGAGGGACTCGGGCGTGGTCTCCTACTGGATTGATACCTTGGTTCTCAAACACTGAGGGAAATACTGACGCTATTGTGTTGCATCTCCCTTTCCTCTTCGAGGGAATACAACGCAAGCTCGAGAAGTAGCAGGGGCCTTCCGTCTTCGTCGTCATCAATCATCCTCCTATTTCATGATGCTCACCGGCGAGAGTGGGTAATTCCTTCGTAGGCTCGCTGGACGGTGATGGGTTGGATGAGGTTCGTCATGTAATCGAGTTAGTTTTGTTAGGGATTGATCCCTAGTATCCACTATGTTCTGAGATTGATGTTGCTATGAATTTCCTATGCTTAATACTTGACACTAGGCCCCAAGTGCCATGATTTCAAATCTGAACCTTTTATGTTTTCACCAATATATTTGTATTCTAGATCCGATCTTGCAAGTTATATGCCCCTGCTACGGGTTATGATCCGCATAACCCAAGGTGACAATAATTGGGATTCCTTCCGGTGATTACCGTAGTTTGATTAGTTCATATATTCACTATGTGTTAATGCTTTGTTTCGGTTCTCTATTAAAAGGAGGCCTTAATATCCCTTAGTTTTCTTATGGACCCCGCTGCCACGGGAGGGTAGGACAAAAGATGTCATGCAAGTTCTTTTCCCTAAGCACGTATGACTATTGATACGTCTCCAAAGTATCTATAATGTTTGATTGTTCCATGCTATTATATTATCCATCTTGGATGTTTTATATGCATTTATATGCTATTTTACATGATTTTTGGGACTAACCTATTAACCTAGAGCCCAGTGCCAGTTTCTGTTTTTTCCTTGTTTTTGAGTTTTACAGAAAAGGAATACCCATGGTGACAATGGGGTATTCTATTGATTCATTTGATGTATGTTTTGGTGATCAACTTGCGGGTTCCGTGACCTTGGGAATCTATGCATAGGGGTTGGCACGTGTTTTCGTCTTGACTCTCCGGTAGAAACTTTGGGGCACTCTTTGAAGTTCTTTGTGTTGGTTGAATATATGAATCTGAGATTGTGTGATGCATATCATATAATCATTCCCACGGATACTTGAGGTGAGATTGGAGTATCTAGGTGACATTAGGGTTTTGGTTAATTTGTGTCTTAAGGTGTTATTCTAGTACGAACTCTAGGATAGATCGAACGGAAAGAATGGCTTCATGTTAGTTTACTACAGACTCTGGAATAATCTCTTCGTTTGTTCTCTGCTATTAGTGACTTTGGAGTGACTCTTTGTTGCATGTTGAAGGATTGTTATATGATCTAATTTTGTTATCCTTGTTAAGAGAACTCGCACTAGTGAAAGTATGAACCCTAGTCCTTTTTTCAAAGCATTGCAATAGCATTTATGCTCACAACAGACTCTTTGTTATTTGGTTGCAGGGTTGTTTGAGAGAGACCATCTTCATCCTACGCCTCCCATGGATTGATAAACCTTAGATCATCCACTTGACGGAAATTTGCTACTGTCCTACAAACCTCTGCACTTGGAGGCCCAACAACGTCTACAAGAAGAAGGTTGCGTAGTAGACATCAACTATTTACGGAATACATGCCTACATTACACTGATGAATTGGAGCTAGTTCTGTGTCGCCCTAGGTTATAACTATTATATGATGAATATTATCCAATGTTATCACCGATCCAATGCCTATGAGTTTAGCACATATTCTTCTTTGCTAAGTTAATGCTGTTGCTGTTACTATTACAATTGCTCCGAAACTACTTTCACTGCTGCTACCATTACTACCACTAGTACATCGAGGTTCTATACAAACGGTTTTTAACCCCTTTCCGTGATGGCATTTGGAACCGTCGCCAAGTGAGTGTGGGCGATAGGGGGCTTCTTCCCACACGACCCAAAAACCGTCAAGGATATGCCCTCCGAGCACACACGCTCGGCAAAATGAGTTCGTGTGCGACTGGCGAGCGATCAAAACGGTTATACGTATAGTAGTGCTATAAAATACAATTATACAGGTGAAATCGTTTCCGGTCGTAAGTACATCCCACACAGTCAGTCCGCGCTAAACGTTTCTGTTCGTATATACACCCCACACAGTCGCTCCAAGGAAAATGTTCCCGTTCGCAGGTACATCACACACAATTTTCCCCTTAAATCATTTGTGATAGCATTGCCATTGCACACGATATTAACTATTTTATCGTTTGTGTTAGTGAATGCATCACACACGGTGCGTAGAAGAAGCTGTGTGGCAAAGGCTGTCCATCACACACAGTTTTTATGTGGTAAATGTTTGCGCAAGGTTGCCTAACACAAACAGTTTTCAAGGGAATGTCATCTGTGATTCTTCATTGATCCAACACGGTTTATTCCTACAAACTATGTGTGTTGCGTGAGGTCATCGCCCACGGTGTTTTCTCAATAACCGTTTGCAATTGAAAAACCCAATTAGCAGGCTAATTGCCCTATTATTAAAAATCCGTTTATTAATATAATAGGCATTCATATTAAGCACATAATATATTTAATTTCCATATTAGGGAAGCAGAAGTTCATAATTGAAATACATCAGAGTACAACATGATATAGCTTCAGCACTCAGCTACGCTAGTACACTACTACACCAGCACCAAGTTTCACATGCAACATCTAGAACCTTTCGAAATTAGCATCATAGATGGTACATAGACATATGCATATTATCTGGAAACCTTCTGAAGCAGAAGGTGAATATTGAGCCTTCGTTCATGTTGAAGGTCTTTGCAACTTTAGGCCAGTGCCTGTGGATGATTGACTGTCCGTCCTTCGTCCTATTCAGGAACACTTCAATATTAAATCGTGGGTGTTGTATGAAAACCTTCCTCTCCTCCTGACCATAGAAGTGGTTTGAGAGGTAATCATTAGTGAACTACTTTGGAAAGGCCTGAAAACAAGGCTGTGCATAAATATCTTATCTATGTTGTAAATGGGGTAAAGGAATAGAAAAAGGCAAGGTATAATAGTTAGTACCATCTTGTAGTTAACTAATGTCTTCTTCATTGTGCAGACAAAGATCTTGTTGTTTTTTGTCACTAATTTCTTTATCCTAACAATCTTTCTTAGTTTCTTGACTTGATTGATATTCATGGACAACTCATTTCCCCATATAAAAAAGGTCGAACAGTGGGTTAAAACCTCTAACAGCAGGACCTACGTGTGCAAGACAAAATTGTTAAAAACTTGAATATTAGAATGGTTCCTGCAATTTCACAATAATGTGCTACTCCCTCTGTCCCAAAATAAGTGACTCAAGTTTACACTAACTTTGTACTAAAGTTAGTAAGTTAGTACAAAGTTGAGTCACTTATTTTGGGACGGATGGAGTATTAGACAACGGACCATGCACGTGCTAACCTCGATTGTAAACCCCAGTGCTTCCCATTGTTTTCCTACAACAAATATAAGGTAGTCAGTCATCAGGTTAAGTAAGGTTCGTATGCTACCAGTAAAATATGTTGATGAAAAATAAGCACATTGCAGATTCATCAGATTAGTTCAAGCGACATGGAAAACCAATTTATCCAAACCAAGCATGATTAAGAACAAGGAAATATAGCACTTGTATATGCTTCTCACGTATTAGGTGAAGCCAAATTCAATTTATTCATCACATGCACAACAATACAAAATTCTACCCACGACAATTGGACATCACATTGCAGAATTGAACCAAGCAGTTAACTAAACACCCCAACAAATGAACCAAACATTAACTAAGCACCACATTGCACAATATAACATACTCCTAGTAGAAGATCAGACAGTTAACCAAACCAAGAATGCTTAACAACTTGGAAATATAGCAATTGTATTTGTTTATCATGTATTTAGTACAGCCAAGTTCAAGTTATTCCTCATATGGTACACAATAACAGAATGCACCCACAACAATTGAACATCGCATTGCAGAATTGAGCCAAAGAGTTAACTAAACACCACAACAAATGACCCAAATGTTAACTGAGCACCACATTGGACAATATAACATACTCCTAATAGAAGATCAGACAGTTAACCAAACCAAGCATGCTTAACTACTTGGAAATATAGCAATTGTATTTTATTCTCAAGTATTTAGTACAGCCAAATTCGATTTACTTCTAACATGGTATATAATAACAGAATGCACCCACAACAATTGAACATCACAATGCAGAATCGAACCAAACTGTTGACTAAACACCACAATAAATGAACCAAACATTAACCGAGCACCATATTGCACAATGTATAACCAAACCAAGCATGCTTGACAAATTGTAAATATAGCAATTGTATTCGTTTCTCATGTATTTTGTAAAGATAAATTCAATTTATTTCTCACATGGAAGACAATACAAAATTGCAGCTTGAAGAATTGAACATCACATTTGCATAATTGAACCAAACAGTTATCTGAAGACGACAACTAATTAACCAAACAGTTAATAAGTGAGCACCACATTGCATGATATATAGAACATATACACTAGATCAACAGATTGCATGGTAAAATTAGATAGCACAATTCACTAGAATTTGTTAAGGAAAGGCAGGAGCAGCACATGCAATGGGTAAACCGATCGTGCTTAACCGGCATAGCTAGCAAGTGGCAAGGTGCTCCTCCAAGATCTGGGGGTCAGCATGAATGGCAGCCATTGCGACCTCATCCGCGCGTGCGACCGCGATTTGCTTCTTCGTTTCCAAATGCTCCTTGAGCTCCTGGCTATATTGCGTGCACCACGGCTTAGGGCGGTGCTTATTTGGTGGAGGTGTCAATGATTTGGGTGAAAGGTGTCACGCCGGCGATTGGGGCTTGTGGGATGTGGAAAGAGGAGGAGGATGGGGGTCGGGTGTGTGTAAAGCCCAAGATGTGATTCTATCCTGATCACGTGACACACTTGTGATTGGGGCGGAACCGCATTTCGGGCAATTTGCAAGCTGGATATCATTACATCGTACCATTACATAAATACATGGGGATACAATAATTCATACAATTCACATGAATGCAACAACATCAATACAAGGCATCCAACTACGGATGCAAATATGGAAAGCACAATGACATCCATCTGCTATCCCGGGCTGCCGACCAGGAACCTAGACCAAGACTGACGAAGAAGAAGAAGAAAGAACTCCAACGAAATGTAACATCGCTCTCACGTCATGTCATCGGAAACCTGCAGCTGCAACTGATATTGTAGTAACTGTGAGCCACAAGGACTCTGCAATCCCATAACCATGGGTATCAAGACTAGAAAAGCATAATGGGTAGGAAGAGGTAAAGTGGTGAGGTTGCAGCAGCGGATAAGCAATATATGGTGGCTAACTTATGAGTACAAGAATAAGATGAGAGTCTACGCAAATGGTCACATACTAGTAATGATCGCTAAAGATCTTGAACTACCTACGAGTCAAACCAAACCCCGCTGTGTTCTCTTCTCAAAGTGAAAAGAGACGGTCACGGTTACTCAGGCGGTTCGTGTATTTTACTTCGGATCCTTTGTCAAGTTTTCTACAACCGGACATTAACAAATTCCAATCTGCCACATAACCGTGGGCACGGCTTTCGAAAGATCATAACCTTGCAGGGGTGTCCCAACTTAGCCCATCACAAGCTCTCACGATCAGCAGAGATAATAATAATATTACCCCTTATCTTAGGGAAGGCCCGATCAGACTCGGAATTCTCGGTGCACAAGACATTTCGACAATGGTAAAACAAGTCCAGCAAGACCTCCCGGTGTGTCGACACCCTAATAGTAGCCGCACGTATCTCGTCTCAGGCCACGACCGGATGGGCGATCCTACGGGAGTCAATCCTCGAGTTTCCCCGTGGTGGCCCCGCATAACCCCCGTTTGGGACCAACACCATCAGCACTAGCCCCCCTGTATGTAGAAGAATCTTCGGGTAGCGCTAACTCCCTATGCAATTAATTAATTAAGTTTTTATTATGTTGCAAATAAAACCAATGTTGGGCCTTGCTGGAGGAGTTTTATTCAAAGACGAACTGTCAAGGGGTCCCCATATACCCAACCGCGTTAGGAACACAAAATCAAGGAACATAACACCGGTTTATTGGCTCCTAAGGTGGCATGAGTGGAACAAAACACCGAGCAACAGTCCAAGCCTTCCACCCATTGCCAAGTCTATAGGCATGTTAACCTAATATAAGATATATTGTGATATTCCAACAACAAGTTCCAACATGGAACAATCTTCATCTTCACCTGCAACAAAGAACGTTATAAGAGGGGTTGAGAAAGCGGGTAACATAGCCAAACAATGGTTTTGTTGGGAAGGTGTCAAAGGATTGAGGTTTCATGGCAACAAGGAGAGGCTGATAGCAAAAGATAGGTAGCGCGACATATAACGATACCATCGAGACAACTAGCATGGCAATGATAGTAAAGGTATCCAAGGTGATGGTCAACTTGCCTGAGATCCCGCAAGGAAGAATAACGAGTCCATGAAGTAGACGAAGAAGAATCCATGAAGACGAACCAAGTGTAGTCGAACGAATCCTCACGATCGCAACGTAACAAGCACTAACGACAAGAAGCAAGCAACACGGTAAACACACCACTCAAGAACATGACAAGATGCCTAACCAGGTATGATGCAAGACAATTCTATATGATGCAATACATGGCAAGGGATGAAGCACACAAGAACAACACTACCAAACAAGTTTAAATGAGGCTGGAATCAACATATAACCATTCCGGTAAGTCCTCATATGCACGTTTCGAAATGGGTCCAGATCTGAACAAACCTTAAGTTCAAGTTGTTAAACGTCAAGTTAACATGCACCATCATGATCTACTCGATATTCTAGCCAAGCTACATATCAAGTTTATTTAATTCGGAGCTACGGCCTAGAAGATATGAGCAAAACAAGTCAAGCATGTCAACGGTGCAAGATGCATCCAAACAACAAGCAAACACACTCCAAACATGTAACCAACATGATATTATGCTTCTACATGCAAAATCACACAAGTTTCATATAGAGCATGCTCAAAACGGAGCAACGGTTCAACACATACACACCAAACAAGATATAATAACAAGCTGTCCAAAACAACAACATAGCAACTTTGGAGCAAGGTATATATATGCTACAGCACCCAAACATGATAAGAAAAGGCATGGATGTGAAATAGACATGATTCTCAACAACCATGAACTCAGATCACACTCAAAAACATGATGGAACACAATTAAACAAGCATGGCAAGATTTAATAAGTTTACAGATTTCTCGGACTTAGCCAAAATCTGGAAAGGCAAAAACATCATCACGATGCTGCCTTCGGAGGCACAAAACAACAAGCATGTCAACTCTACTAAGTATATAAGGATCATGGACATGTAATAGACATATCATACATCAAACAACTCCGTTGGAACAACTCCATCGGAGGCATGGATCAATAACAACAAGCTTCACCAAATTGATCATGCAGATAACAATCTGACAGGTACATTTATACCAACTTGAGAGCAAGCAATAAATAAGCTACATCAGGATATAATGGAAAGCAAGGGCATGGATGGATAGAGCATGACATGGACAACAATACATGATCAATGGGCAGCCCAAAACAAGCATGGACTTGAGTGGGGCATCAAGCAAACATGACATCAGGTTTGACAGTTTCAGACTTAGCAGATTTTCAACAAGTCCTAGAAAACAACATCAGCGAGTAGGCTACTTTACAAGCTTGTTGAAAACACCTCAAGGCATATCATGAAAAGTGGATTGCACCACACCAAAGATGGCATGATTGTGCTTCTAAAACATATGGGCATGTGGCATAAAAGACAATCACATCAATAGCTATGAACAAGACAAAACATCATCTCATAACAAGTTTCAGCGCTTAACAGCCACGTGCACTTTTGCAATAGAGATTAACATGGCAATATGGCACCTAACATGAATGCTACAGCAACCATCATGTAGATCACTTCACAATGAACATTTTGACATATCACACACTCCATTTGTACCAACATGCACAAAATTATCACATCACGAACATGCTAACCCAATAACAAATTTTCAGCAGTTTTAAACATATAGCACTCTTGCAATGATGATTAGGGCATCAAGATGAAATCAAACAAGCATGCCACACTGGAACAAAATGAAGAGCATATCACAACGATCATTTTGATATTTATATGCTCAAATCGGACCAACACACAACAAGTTATAGTACCACAAAGTATGCAACATATTTACAAAACTCAGGGACTTAGCTGTTTCACATAGGAAAAAAACAGGGTGAGCGTCCGGTAACTAAAGCACGCTCGGGTGAAGGCATAGGCGACACGGGCGGATCACCTAATGGGCTTCAGCCCAGTTGGAGAGGGGGTCGGGCCAGCCGAGGGAGATGCGTCGTGGGTAGGAGGAAGCGGCCATCTGGGCCACGCGGGCGAGACGGCCCATGAGCTGTGCGCTCATCGTCGCCTGCCTCGTGCGGGCGCAAGACAGCGCAGGCAGGGTGGCGGCGCTTCCCGCCGGTGATGCCGCGACGTCGGCAAGGCTGAGGGGCGCGGTGGAGCCCGGAGGAGGGCAAAACGGACCTCCCATCCCGGATCTCGCCAGATCCGGCCGGAGTTGGGGCCGTGGTGACTCAGTTTGACGGCGGCGAGCTGCGTAGGCGAGGCGGCGACAGTGAGAGGAGATAGGGAAAGCAGGGGAAGGGGAGGAGCTGAGGGCGCGAGGCCACGGGCCTAGCATGCCGTCGGGATCAGGGACGGCGTGCTCCGGCAAGCCCCTCGCCGGCGACGAGGCTCCGGCGGCGGGGTCGAGGTCAGGAAGGAGGCGCGCGCTCAGATCCCTCCTGGATCGAGTGGGATGCGCGACCGGTGGCACGCACGGGTCCCGTCCGGGCCCAGATCGGCCCTGAGCGGGCCACAGATGGGCTCAGAGGGCCTCGGCGGCTGGAGGGAGCGGGGAGGCGATGTGGCGAGGCCACATGGTGGCGTGGGAGTGGCTGGCCAGTGGCGGAGGGCGACGTGGAGGCCTCCGATTGGCTGGGGCGCGGTGATGGCGGTGCCAAGTGGCGGCGGGGCAGCGGCTGGGCGCGGATTCCGAGGTGGCGGCGCCGGATCCGAGGAAGGAGGGCTAGGGGGTAGGGTTTGCCTGATTAGGAAGGGTTAGGGGGTCTGTTTATAGTAGGGAAGGCTAGGAAGGGGCTATTGGAGAGCCGTCTTCGGCCACGCGATCGTGATCCGATGGTGATGAACATAGGTGGGAGCCAGTCGGGCTAGGTGGGCTGTGCAAAGAGGCATTGGGCTGTGGGGAGAGAAAAGCGAGAGGCCCGCGGGGGTTTTCGGAGACCGAAAACATCCGACGAATTAACCGGCCACTAGTGCCGCTATAATTATCCGTTGGGCTATCAAACGTGCTCTGAATGTGATGAAATTTGGCAGGCGGTCTGTCTACACTATAATAAGATCACATACCAAGCTTCATCCCATTCCGAGAACATTTTCCGGCCACTCATAAATAAATATTTGGAGGTGCCGCGGGCGCGTGTGAGTGTGTCTGGGCTCAGAACGGACAACGGAAAGGACGAGAGAACTCGGACAAATGCAAGTTTTGAAAACATGAGGATGCAATGCACATGATGACAAGGCAAAGATGCGGCACACAAGCAGATGACATGGCAACGGCGACGAATAACTAACTGACACCTGGCGCATCAGTCTCGTGGTGTCGCAGTGTGGATTACCTGCTTGGATAGACAAGGCCGAGCAGCGTGAAGGAGAGTCACCGGCAAGGAGGCAGCACTGCAAGCAAGGAGTGAATGTTTCAACTTGGAAAGGAAGGTGGAAACAGGGGACATGTGACGTTTGGTAAGGGGGAGCGGCGGGGAGGTAGATATTTCCGCGGAAGCCAACTTTTTTGAATCGGTTCGTCGAAAAAACTAGCACGCAAAGTGTCATCAGACACGGTCCCTTATTCAGAATTGTGTACGATATGTGAACATCACAAACAATTTAGATAGCTTAACCCGTGTGCGATGATTTTGAACATCAAAAATTTTGGTTCGAATTTCCCTGGTTACAGTGGTCATCCACGTCATTGAATAATTTGGGTACACAACGGAGACTACTGCACACCCACATTTCTTAATCAAGCAAGCTCAAAAATTAAACAGAGCTAGCTGACCTAAACATTACTCTAACAAATTAAAGACTGGCGCTCTTAATTTAACAAAACAAAGACTACTACTAGGGCTGGTGCTCGTCAATCTCCGCCGCCTCCTCCATGGCATCCATCGCACCATACTCGACAAGCATCTCACCATCCGCGTATGCCATCTCTTTGGAAAAGGCCACCACGAGCTGGGCGCTGGCAGCCGCGGTCTAGGCTTGGACAGGCTCCGCCGTGGTAAGGTATGCGGCGGAGGAACGGATGGCTACTCGAACGCTCTCGGCGGTTGCCAACTCTTCGGTCGTGGGTTGGCGAACGTTGTCATAGAAGCTTCATTCGATTTATGCGGTGTCCACCACGAGCTGGGCATGGGTGGCCTCGACATGATCGTGGGCGACCTCCATCAGGACTAAGGACGCCGCTGTGGAACAGACAACTGCTGTACCGCTCTCGCCAGTTGCAATCCACGAGGCAGATGTTCCTGCCGCCACCTGAGAAGCAACTTCGGCCGTTTGGGCTGCCTTCGCCGCCCGGTCATAGATTGCGGCCGCGCTCATGCACCTTGTTAGCACGCGCATCGTGGCTGTGGTCGCGCCCTCGCCGGAGTGGGCCACCAATGTTGCTCTCATGACGGGTGTCCACATCCCCATCTTTCATCGGCGACGATTGAACAGTGAATTGATATTTGGGGAGCGAGCTAGTGTGCTTGACACGTCGGTTGTGGACTGTAGCCGACCCACCTTCTCGGGTAAGCCATAGGCGTACTATACACCGACAGTGCTCCAGGATATTTCGTACTACATCTCACACGGTTGGTGATAATAAAATGTGTGAGATCTACTTAGTTTTTCATCTTGATTTGAATTACATAATGGAGTCAGAGCGGCAATGGACGATGTTTGAATTGCTAGAACGTTTATCTGTAGTGAACATGCAACTATATGTATGTCGTAAAAGAATTGGAATTATACAGGGTTCTCACAATAAGTGTGATGGTTCGGTAGGGAATGTTTCACCTTTCTGGATGAAACGATGTCCGTTGCCTCTTCTTGATTTCAATTTTTTTCTAGTGTCAACATAGAACAATATGAGGGTTGTGTTAAATTTTGGAATTTTTCGGGGTTCGTTTGGACATTTTTATACATTAATTGAGTTTTCCATCCATTTATGTGCATAATTCAAATTTGAACTATAGGCACATACTCCAATGCATATAAATTGGTTGAAAATTCGAATATGTGCCCTTGGTTGCATGCTTAGGTCCCACGCAAGTAATGGGAATGAATGTCAAACACCCTACCACCGTCACTCGACCGCAAACATTGAGATACCTGATTTTTAAAGTCTAGTAAATCCAAAACTCGTCTGAAATTCAAGAAACTTGGCATGCTATCATGAAGCAGCATCAACATGTCGTGGTAATTTTTTTGTCCCATTTGGGGCAGGTTTGGGTATAAGCTTTTCACAAACCAGAGCTTCTCACAAGAAGTATGATGGTTTCGGTAGGGAACGTTTCACCTTTCTGGACGAAACGATATCCGTTGCCTCTTCACGATTTTAATTTTTTTTCTCTAGTATCAACATAGAACTACATGAGTTTTGTGTTAAATTTTGGAATTTTTCGGGGTTCGTTTGGACATTTCCATACATTAATTGAGTTTTCAATGCATTTATGTGCATAATTCAAATTCGAACTACACGCACATGCTCCAGTGCATATAAATTGGTTGAAAAATCCAATTTGTGTCCTTGGGTGCGTGCTTAGGTCCCATGCAAGAAATGGGAATGAATTTCAAACACCAAGGCACTGTTGATTGCCGGCAAAACATTGAGATACTTTGTTTTTAAATTCTAGTAAATCCAAAACTCGTCTAAAATTCATGAAACTTGGCATGCTATGATGGAATGGCACCCGACATGTTGTGGTATTTTTCGTGTCCATTTTGAGAGAAGGTGCACTCGAATAACAGCCAAAAAGGCATTTTGAAAAAATAGCTGCCACTTTAATATCTCAAATGTTTGTATAATTCAAATCATGTGCGTTCTGTTAACCATTCATGTGACACCACATGTCTTGGTTTTAATGGCTATAGGAGGTGCCGTGCGGACATCTGCTTGACTGAACGGGAGGCGTGCAAGCGCAGTCCGGTGCGCAGGCTGACCGAGAGGCATGCAAGCTATCCTCCAATGCGCAGTCTCACCAGGAATCGTGCGAGCTATACGCTGCGCAAGCTCACTGGGAAGCGAGCCCTTTGACTTCCATGGACGTCGGCCTTCCTCTCCATTAATGGCGCCTGAGCCGCTGTTTAATACGGATGGCCTTACTGTGGGGCCTTACGGATGGCCTTACTGTGGCGCCTGAGCCGACCCACCTTCCTCTCCGGCAGACCTCCACCAATTCCATGGCGCAGAAGGATCATCTCCCACTAGTCTTCAAGTTTGGTGAAGTCGACTCCGAGCTGGAGGAGATAGAAAATAAGGAGGAATGGGGCCTCATGGACATGGCCCTGAACGAGCTGGCCGCGGTGGTTGCTGCCCCCACTCCGTGCCAGCTCCCATCCCCTCGCCTGCACCGGCAAACATCCCCGTAGAATTGATGGGCTGGTCGCCGAGCACTATTGTAGAGCTCGAAGCCGCGGGCGTCAGCGAGGTCAACACGGACCCGCGCGAGCTCGTGTACATGCGAGCGCCAGCGCCTGTGCTCATGCCCGTACGCGCCCATCCACCCATCGTGGCGCCGATCCCCGTGCGTTTGGCTAAACCTCCCGCACCCGTGCCCGTGTACGCACCACCCTCAGCGATATGGAACGCCGCCGTCGACCGCTACCTCTCAGCGCTCCAGTTGTTGTCCTCTCGTGTCCCGCCCGTCGATCGCGCGACGACATGATGTTTAATTTACAAGTGAAGAACATTTTGTGTTGCCTTGAAGACTTCAACAACGGCGTCCCAGAGGACAACAATGACAACGACGGCACAACACGCCACCTCCGCTGCCGTCGAAAATAGTTTTTTGGGGTTTAATACTATATCCCGATCATATGAATATAAATTCACAGCATGACTGAATGAAAGATATGGTTTGAACGAACTTGCATTTTTCTCTCTTAATGCACTGACTTGTCAAATGATTTTCTTTTGAGAAAACTATTAATAGTTTTTAAATATAAAACACTCATCGCAAAAGTTTTAGTTAGAACACCTGTATGGAAACCGACAGCTTCCCCAGGAAGCCAAGGGAAAACGTGCCGAGCAGGATTTGTGCAGCTCTTGATCGCAAACGTTTTAGATAGAACACCTGTATGCAAATACAGACTTCGACGCTAAGCCAAGAGAAAATGTGCCGAGCAGGATATGAACAACCCTTCAACGCAAACGGTTGTTTTGGATAACCCGTGTGCAACCACGTACAAACAATTTGGTAAGATTTGCATCTGTCATATTGGGTATGTTTCCATTTGTCAAATTGGAAAGATTGACATTTGTTGATCTAGTAACATTGCCATTTGTTAACCTTATAACACTGTGATTTGTCAAAATATGCAGCTAAAAAACAGTAAAATCCTAGTGAACTGTATGGCGTATATCGCACACACCCTCATCTGGCTACCCGTTTTTATAGTTCTGCATCATCGCAAACAGTTCTTCTAAACTTACTGTTTGCCACTCATCGCACACGTAACTCCAATATGAACCGTGTTTGATGTCACCGCCATTGCAAACGTTTGAATCTTTTTTTGATGGTTTTATTACATCCCCTTTTGTGATTGATGCATCACACATAGTTTCGTCGAAGGGTCTCTGATTCGACTGTCGCGTTTGGACCATCCTGCAGTAGTGTACTACTATAAAACTATCATACTACTGTGCTACTTATCACTCTATTGCAGATATTTATTCTCCGGGTGTGGTTGAATTGACAACTCAACTCCTAATACTTACAATTATTCTTTGGCCCCCCTTGTGTCGAATCAATAAGTTTGGGTTGAATATTCTACCCTCAAAAACTATTGCGACCCCCTATACTTGTGCATATCATGGTGAAGCATGACTTTATTCAAAAGAAATTGTAAGAAAAATTTATGGGCTTGAATTGTTGAAGAGAACAATCATACAAACACTTCAACTCCATATAATGAATTTGATAACACTGATTGATAGAATTGTTTGGAGGATTCAATATTTGAAGTGATTTAGGTTATGCCATGATTTATCAGCGATACTAAAATCATTGAGCTTCAACTCATGGGTGGCTTCATGTCTCGTTGCTATATGTAGAGATAATTCATGTAATTGCGATGCCATCACGAACTTGGAGACTATGTTGTAAATGATCGACCTTCTCCAAGGGAGTGTGTATGTGGTAAATAAGAGCATTGGTCATTGAGCTCAAAAGATACAACCATTCTTGGTCCAGATTGCATAAAATTAAGCCACAACAAAACCCAATTGCATATAGTAAATTTTGGCATAACCCCGTCACCAAGAATTAGAATTCCAAATAATAATGATAGAGAGAAGTGTTCGAAAGCCATGACTAGGAGGTACTTGTGGGTGTCAATGAAATGCTTGAATCCACTATTGTCTTCACATCCAAAAAACAAAATGCAGTTGAATAATGAGCTTGAGTTGAATATCCACCTAAGGAATAAATTCTTTGGCTTGTTGATACGTCTCCAACGTATCTACTTTTACAAACACTTTTGCCCTTGTTTTGGACTCTAACTTGGATGATTTGAATGGAACTAACCCGGACTGACGTTGTTTTCAGCAGAACTACCATGGTGTTGTTTTTGTGCAGAAATAAAAAGTTCTCTGAATCGCCTGAAAATCAACGGAGAATTATTTCAGAAAATATAAAAAATACCTGCAAGAAGATCCACACTGGGGGGCCCACGGGCTGTCCTCGAGGGTGGGGGGGCGCGCCCCCCCTGCCTCGA
>LR738709.1:488668624-488840177 GCA_902687465.1 Secale cereale | reverse complement strand
CCCGATGCTCCACCGACGTATCCCCAGGTCCTATATATTCCATTTCATGGAGAAAAAATCAAGGAGAAAGAATTATCGCATTTTACGAGACGGAGCCGCCACCAAGCCCTAATCTCTCTCGGGAGGGCTGGTGTGGAGTCCGTTCGGGGCTACGGAGAGTGCAGATCGTCGCCATCGTCATCAATCAACCTTCCTCCATCAGTAATTCCATGATGCTCACCGCCGTGTGTGAGTAATTCCATCGTAGGCTTGCTGGACGGTGATTGGTTGGATGGGATCTATCATGTAATCGAGTTAGTTTTGTTAGGGTTTGATCCCTAGTATCCACTATGTTCTGAGATTGATGTTGCTATGACTTTGCTATGCTTAATGCTTGTCACTAGGGCCCAAGTGCCATGATTTCAAATCTGAACCTATTATGTTTTCATGAATATATGTGTGTTATTGATCCTATCTTGCAAGTCTATAGTCACCTACTATGTGTTATGATCCGGCAACCCCGAAGTGACAATAATCGGGACCACTCCCGGTGATGACCATAGTTTGAGGAGTTCATGTATTCACTATGTGTTAATGCTTTCGTCCGGTACTCTATTAAAAAGAGGCCTTAATATACCTTAGTTTCCAATAGGACCCCGCTGCCACGGGAGGGTAGGACAAAAGATGTCATGCAAGTTCTTTTCCATAAGCACGTATGACTATATTCAGAATACATGCCTACATTGCATTGATGAACTGGAGCTAGTTCTGTGTCACCCTAGGTTCTAACTTCTACATGATGAATTTCATCCGACGTAATTTCCCATCACCGATCCAATGCCTATGAGCTTTACCTATATTGCTAGTTGCTATTTATTTTCCTGTTGCTACTATCACAAAAACAATATCTTTACTTTTATTGCTCCTATAGGCACTATCATATTACTTTGCTATTAATTACCTTGCTGCAGATAATAAGTTTCCAGGTGTGGCTGAATTGACAACTCAGCTGCTAATACTTAAGAGTATTCTTTGGCTCCCCTTGTGTCGAATCAACAAATTTGGGTTTAATACTTTACCCTCGAAAACTGTTGCAATCCCCTACACTTGTGGGTTATCACTTGCCTAATCACTTGGTTAACAAAGAAAAAATAGTTGAGAATTTATAACTAGTGATAGGAAAGTATAGATGGTTAGGCAACAAGCTTAGGTGCAACTATTCAATTGTGAATACTTTCTTGAATGACATTACATGATATAAGAAAATGGGCATGATATATTCTCTTGACCAGGTAAAACTTCCTGAACCAGCCCCTAAGCCAACTCCGAAAAAAGGGGTGTTTTATTTCTCAGTCCAGAAGATATGCAAGAGGAAAAGAAATCTATGAAAGAAAAAGGTATTAAATCTGAAGATGTTAAGAATTTACCGCCTATTGAATAAATGCATGGTCTTGATAACCCGACACAGGTAGTAAAGGTAAATTCTCTATATATATTGGATGAAGGTGATATTCCTCGTTATAAGTCTGCTAGCCAATGCTTAGATGAGTTTGACAATTTCATTGTGAAACAAGAAAACTTCAATGCTTATGTTGGTAGACAATTACAACACAATGCTTATATGATTGAACGCTTGAGTGATTATCTATCTAGTGCTAAAAGTGAACTGAAACTTATTAGTAAACAAGCTTCCATGGTCACCACTCAAGTAGAACAAGTACTTAAGGCTCAGAATGATTTCCTCAATGAATTAAATAGTAAAAATAATGACTATGCTGTTAGAGTTGCAACTAGAGGTGGTAAAATGACTCAGGAACCTCTGTATCCTGAAGGCCACCCTAGGAGAACTGAGCAAGATTCTCAGAGAGCTAATTTAAATGCACCTAGTTCTTCCAAGAAGAAGAAAAAGAAAAATGATAGGACTTTGCATGCTTCTACTGAACCTGTAGCTGCCACACCTAAGAATCCCATTGATATATCTGTTTCTGATGCTGAGACACAATCTGGTAATGAACATGAACCTAGTAATAATATTAATAATGATGTTCATGATGATGCTCAACCTAGAAATGATAATGATGTAGAGATTGAACCTGCTGTTGATCTTGATAACCCACAATCAAAGAATCAACGTTATGATAAGAGAGACTTTGTTGCTAGGAAGCACGGTAGGGAAAGAGAACCATGGGTTCAGAAACCCATGCCTTTTCCTCCGAAACCATCCAAGAAAAAAGATGATGAGGATTTTGAGCGCTTCGCTGAAATGATTAGACCTATCATTTTGCGTATGCGTTTGACTGATGTGCTTAAAACAAATCCTTATGCCAAGTATATGAAAGACATTATTACCAACAAAAGAAAGATACCTGAAGTAGAAATTTCCACCATGCTTGCCAATTACACTTTTGAGGGTGGAATGCCTAAGAAATTAGGAGATCCAAGAGTACCGACTATACCTTGCTCCATTAAGAGAAACTATGTTAAAACTGCTTTGTGTGATCTTGGAGCCGCTGTTAGTGTCATGCCTCTCTCTTTATATCGTAGACTTGAGTTGAGTAAATTGACACCTACTGAAATATCTTTGCAAATGGCTGATAAATCAACTGTTATACCTGTCAGTATTTTTGAGGATGTGCCTATTGTAGTTGCAAATGTTACTATTCTAACAAACTTTGTTATACTTGATATTCCCGAGGACGATAGTGTCTCTATTATTCTTGGAAGACCTTTTTTGAATACTGCAGGGGCTGTTATTGATTGCAACAAAGGCAATGTCACTTGTCATGTCAATGGTAATGAGCATACGGTACACTTTCCGAGGAAACAACCTCAGGTTCATAGTATCAATTATATTGGAAAAACTTCGACTATTACTATCAGAGTTTTGAGTTTCCTATTCCTACTATCAAGAAGGCGTATGACATACTTATTGTTGGGGACATACATATCCCCATTGAGGTAACATAGTGTTATTCGAAAATTCTCCAGTTTCATGTTACTCAGAAAGAGTTTGTTAACAAGACCTGATCAACCTTGTTAATGGATTCCTTTTGATGAACATGGGATAGGTGAATCTAGATAGCACAAACCTTCTGTACCCTCCTTTTACTTTCTATTAATTAGGTTAAATAAAGGAAAAATAGCATTATCTGTCTATTTCCAGAACTTATCCTTGCAATAAAAAATTTATCCCGAAAATAAAAGTTCTCCAAATGCCATGAAAATGAAATATGATTTTTTAAGATTATTTAAGAAAATATGGCACTGAACACACAGCAAGGGGAGCCAGTACGTGGCCTCGAGGGCACAAGGCATGCCCCCTTCACAGGGTGCGCCCCCCTGCCTCGAGGGCCCCACGTGGCCCCCTCCACTTATCCTTTCACAATTACTCTTCTTCTTCCTCCCAACAAATTCTCCAACCAGCTCAAACCCGAGTTCTAGCTCATTTTGCTGCCATTTTCGATCTCCTTGCTCAAAGCACCATTCGCCAAACTGTTTGGGGAGATTGTTCCTTGGTATGTAACTCCTCCATTGGTCCAATTAGTTTTTCTTCTAGTGCTTTATTTATTGCAAATTCGTGCTGCTGTGGTGACCTTGTTTTTGAGCTTGCATGTCAAATTTTCTTTGTCCCAAGTAGTTCTAATTCATGATATAGTCTCTAGGCACTAGGAGGAGTTGTTGCTATCAATCTTGTTGAGTTTGGTTAACTTTTATTGCTGAGTTACTAAAAATTTGAGAAATTTTCAGAAAAGGAAAATGTTAAAAAGATTATTGAGGGCTCTTCCAGCAAGAGCTCATAGGAGAAGAAGAAAGAAGAAAATAAGAAGCCCAAGTATCATCTTCCTCGCATGGCGGAAGTTCGACCGTGTGAATGGCCTTGTAATAATTTCATGATGTCCGCCGGTATTTACGAAGACTTTTATTGGATGGCGAATAATGCATGCCTCACCGACTTCATCATCGACCAAAAAGAACAGTATCTCTTACTCACCAATATTTTTTATGCAATGTTTTCATTTTCATTCTAGGAAAACACCACCTACGGTGGAGTTTCGCTTATATGATGTGGTTAAGGAGATATCACTGTTAGACTTTTGTGAAATATGCAAAGTACCCTTTGAAGGTAGACTTGATGAACCATGTCATGAAGACGTCGAAGGGTTTATTGATATGATAGCCAAAGGTGAAACTAGACAAGTTGCAGGGGCAAGAATCACTAGTATACATTTCCCTGTTCTGCGCTACTTTGCTTTATTTGCTAGTAGGTGTTTAATTGGTCGCGGGAACAGTGGAAATCTTAGTGCCCCTGATATTATCATTTTATGCCATGCTTTGTTTCGCGACACAACTTTTAGCTTGGGCGCCATCATTGCCAAACGATTGAGTCTTAACCGCTCAAGGGGGCCCGTCTTTGAAGGCATCTTTGCTTCTCGCCTTGCTGGACATTTTAATATACCCATTAGGCATCATGAGATGGAAGAAAAATTTCTTGCCCCTGATTATCTAGACTACAAGAGCATGGTAGCTCATGACTTTATTATTAAAGACAAAAATATGCAGCTCCATTATAAATTGAGGTTTGATGAAATATACCGTGAAATTGTTACCTTGCATGCACCTTCTTTGTTTGATCTGTCTACAACTGTATTCCTCATCACCTCAGATGTCTTCTACGAGTACCAAGGCCAGGCACAAGCTTCAGAGCCTGAGCCAGAACCACCACTTGATCCTTCCTGTCAAAATGTTTATGGGTGGGATCTGGACGAGCTCGCCAACCAGTGGCATCCAGAGGACACATCTCAATACACTAGAGGGAGTGGCTTCGATCCGTGGCCATAGACCAACTTAGGCCAAAAGCCTAAGCTTGGGGTAGTACGTGTTTCTCACCGACTTACATTCATGCACACACTTATTCTAGTTGTAGGTGCTCACACTCTTTCACTGTACAATCCATGCTTAGTTTAAATTTCTTTTTCTTAGTCTTTTTCTTGTGTGCTAGAAAAACCCAGAAAAACAAAAAATATTAGTAGTATCTAAAAATAAAAACCCAAAAAGATTTCCCGTTCTTCTTTTGCTTGTTGGGAGCTTTCCCGTGTAAATAGTTTCTTTTCTTTTCTTTAGGTGTTAAGAGTAGAAGACCATGATTTAAAATCCTTAGTGGCTCTCATATGCTTTGTTGTTGATTTAACCTTGAGCCATATTACCTTGTCTTCTCTCTTGTATCAAAATGTCTGCAGATTCCAGCTTAGTCCAATGCACGTGCACTATTATTATTTCCACACCGTTCGGTCGTGCAAGTGAATGGCAATAAGGATGATATATGATGAACTAATTGAAGATGAGAAAAGTTGGTATGAAATCGACCTCTCTTGTTTTTGTAAATATGATTGCTCGTCGTTCTTGATTCAGCTTGTTATGAATGAAACATGTTTACAATGACAATTAGAGACCATAGCTGCTTATGCCATGCTTAATTAGCTGAGAGTTTATAATGGTCTATCTTGCGTGCCAACATGATATTAAAATGGTTGTGATGTGGTATGATGGGTGGTATCCTCCTATGAACGATTTAAGTGACTTGACTTGGCACATGTTCACACATGTAGTTGAAACAAATCAACATAGCCTTCACGATATTTATGTTCATGGTGATTTATACCCTACTCATGCTTGCATTCATTGTTGATTAATTTTAATGCATGTTCATGACCGTTGTTGCTCTCTAGCTAGTCGCTTCCCAGTCTTCTTCTAGCCTTCACCTGTACTAAACGGGAATACTGCTTGTGCATCCACTTCCATAAACCCCAAAGTTGTTCCATATGAGTCCACCATACCTTCCTATATGCGGTATTTACCTGCCGTTCCAAGTAAATTTGTATGTGCCAAACTCTAAACCTTCAAATGAAATTCTGTTTTGTATGCTCGAACAACTCAAGTATCAACTAGAGCTGTCTATATCTTCCATGCTAGGTGGGTTATTCTCACGATGAGTGGACTCCGCTCATCATTCATGAGAAAATGGTTGGTAACCGGGATGCCTAGTCCCATGCTCAAAATCATAATAATTAAACAAAACTCCCCCAGTGATGTTGCTTGTTTGGATGGTAACCCGAGGATTTGGCTGGCCGTGGAGTGTGCTTGTTGGTGGTTGGGGGAGTATAAACTTTACCATTCTGTTTGGGAACCGCCTATAATGTGTGTAGCATGGAAGATATCGAGATTCTTGGTTGTTATGTTGACAATGAAAGTATACCGCTCAAAATGTTAATCAATCTCTATTTAAAAATTGAGCTCTGGCACCTCTACAAATCCCTGCTTCCCTCTGCGAAGGGCCTATCTATTTACTTTTATGCAGAGTCATCATCCTCTTATCAAAAAGCACCAATAGGAGAGCACCTCTGTCGTTGCATGTATTACTATTAATTTGCATTGAGTATGATAATGACTGGATCTCTTTTACCATGAATTACAATGTCTAGTCAGTCCTTGATCTTTAAAGGTGCTCTGCATTTATGTTTTGCGGTCTCAGAAAGGGCTAGCGAGATACCATCCTGTTATATCATATCATGATTGTTTTGAGAAGTGTTGTCATCCGAGGTTTATTATTATTGTTCGCTAGTTGATTATGCTATTGATGTGAGTAGTCTTGAGACCTGAAAGTTATTGTGAATATGGTTAGTTCATGATCGTGTTGAAAACCTGAATGCTAGCTTACATATTTAAAACAACAAGAGCAAACATTGTTTGTAAAAGTTTTTATTTATCACTTTCAGTTTATCAACTGAATTGCTTGAGGACAAGCAAAGGTTTAAGCTTGGGGGAGTTGATACGTCTCCAACGTATCTACTTTTCCGAACACTTTTTCCCTTGTTTTGGACTCTAACTTGCATGATTTGAATGGAACTAACCCAGACTGACGTTGTTTTCACCAGAACTACCATGGTGTTTTTTTTGTGCAGAAATAAAAAGTTCTCGGAATCGCGTGAAAACCAACGGAGAATTATTTCAGAAAATATAAAAAATACATGCAAGAAGATCCACACCGGGGGGCCCACGGGCTGTCCTCGATGGTGGGGGGCGCGCCCCCCTTCCCAGGGTGTGCCCCCTGCCTCGAGGGCCCCCCGATGCTCCACCAACGTATTCCCGGGTACTATATATTCCGTTTCGTGGAGAAAAAAATCAAGAAGAAACAATTATCGTGTTTCACGAGACGGAGCCGCCGCCTAGCCCTAATCTCTCTCGGGAGGGCTGGTCTGGAGTCCGTTCGGGGCTCCGGAGAGTGGAGATCCTCGCCATCGTCATCATCAACCTTCCTCCATCACCAATTCCATGATGCTCACTGTCGTGTGTGAGTAATTCCATCGTAGGCTTGCTAGACGGTGATGGGTTGGATGGGATCTATCATGTAATCTAGTTAGTTTTATTAGGGTTTGATCCCTAGTATCCACTATGTTCTGAGATTGATGTTGCTATGACTTTGCTATCCTTAATGCTTGTCACTAGGGCCCGAGTGCCATGATTTCAGATATGAACCTATTATGTTTTCATGAATATATGTGTGTTCTTGATCCTATCTTGCAAGTCTACAGTCACCTACTATGTGTTATGATCCAACAACACCGAAGTGACAATAATCGGGACCAGTCCCGGTGATGACCATAGTTTGAGGAGTTCATGTATTCACTATGTGTTAATGCTTTGGTCCGGTACTCTATTAAAAGGAGGCCTTAATATGCTTAGTTTCCAATAGGACCCCGCTGCCACGGGAGGGTAGGACAAAAGATGTCATGCAAGTTCTTTTCCATAAGCACGTATGACTATATTCGGAATACATGCCTACATTGCATTGATGAACTGGAGCTAGTTCTGTGTCATCCTAGATTATAACTTCTACATGATGAATTGCATCAGACGTAATTTCCCATCACCGATCCAATGCCTACGAGCTTTACCTATATTGCTAGTTGCTATTTATTTTCCTGTTGCTACTATCACAAAAACTACAAAAACATTATCTTTACTTTTATTGCTGCTACCGCCACTATCATATTACTTTGCTACTAAACTACCTTGCTGCAGATACTATGTTTCCAGGTGTGGCTGAATTGACAACTCAGCTACTAATACTTAAGAGTATTTTTTGGCTCCCCTTGTGTCGAATCAACAAATTTGGGTTTAATACTTTACCCTCAAAAACTGTTGCGATCCCCTACACTTGTGGGTTATCACTTGCCTAAACACTTGGTTAACAAAGAAATATTGTTTGAGAATTTATAACTAGTGATAGGAAAGTATATGTGGTTAGGCAACAAGCTTAGGTGCAACTATTCAATTGTGAATACTTTCTTGAATGACATTACATGATAAGAGAAAATGGGCATGATATATTCTCTTGAGCCGGTAAAACTTGTTTGTATTCAGTCAATCTCTCTTTCATTCCGTTGATTTCATGTTTGCTCGTGGACGAGCAAATCCTAAGCTTGGGGGCTTGATGGCCCGAGAATTCGTGATGTCTTCTGATACGTCCCAAACGTATCCATAATTTTTGCTTGTGACATTCTTTTTTTGCAGCATTGTCTCATGTTTATATCAAAGTTTTCTATCTTTTTAGGCATTTATTGGACTAACCTACTAATGGTTGTAAAAGTGCACAATGTTCTTGTTTTACACTTTATTGTGTAGGAATTACTTGGAAATTGACAAAAACGCAAATGGAGTCGTATTGGAGTACGACTCTGACTTTTCTGAAATCTGTTTGAGAACGTTTTTAGAAGATGGTCACGTTCCGGCCCGAAGACGACGTCAAACGGAAAAAGCCTAGTTGCAAAAGTTGTGGGGAATTTCGAGAGGATGCTTCTGGATATAAAATTCGTCCAAATCGGAGTCCGGACGGCTGAGAAAAGCCCGTTTTACTGAAACACAAAGTCTGATGACGGGAATCCGAGAGTCTATATAAAGAGAGGAAATCTTGGTCACCAAGGGCCACGCATTTTCCTCCTCCCAAGCCGCCGTCTTGGAGGGGAGGACCAGCACCATTGCAGCACTATCCACAAGGAAGAAGGGGGGCTAAGGAGCCGCTGCCCCCTAGGGCCGCCGCCGCCGGCCGCCTCCTGCTCTCCGGGCTGCACCTCTCCATCAACACCACCATCAATCTCTTGCTCACCATGGCCATGTGTGAGTAGTCTTCCTCGGGGCTGAGGTTTCTACCAGTAGCTATGTGGTCAATTCTCTCTCCCATGATGTGATCTTCGTTGTGATCATAGGCTATGTTAATCTAGGGTGATCCCATGATCTTTCCCCTTCCTCTATGTATTGAATTGATGTACTCACTTGTCTTTATCTAGTATAATCCCCGAGACCAAGGTGACAGCGGTCTATTGGACATGGATTAGAAGTATATTTTCATGAGTGATTTCCTCTTTTGTGTGTTGATTGAAGATTGAGAGTCTCTTGGTGCTTGTCTTTGACTATCCTGGAGATATGTTGTGGTGATTGTGGTACTCTCTTTGGATGGCCGCGGTGACATTGGGAAATCCATAGATTGAGAATTACGAACTTTGAGGTGTGCTTTTGTAGCCCTACAGAATTCTCGTCCTCTCTTGACCACAAAGGAATGACCTCCGAGTGCGTCTCCATTGCATGTTTTATGGGAAATATCATGTGATAGACTATGTTAATGTTGTTGGGAGTTGCCACTAGTGAAAGTATGAAGCCTGGACCTTGTTTCCACCATTACAATACCATTTGTGCTCACGTTTATCACTTGTTTGCTTGCTGCACTTTTTATTACAGATTTATATTACTTTGCTTTGCCACTCCTATCATCCATATTTTACCATCTCTTCGCCGAACTAGTGCACCTATACATCTGAAAAGTGTATTAGGTGTGTTGGGGACACAAGAGACTTCTTGTATCTTGATTGCAGGGTTGCTTGAAAGGGGTACGTTCAACCTCCACTTCCCTGAGTTCGATAAACCTTGGGTTACTCACTTAAGGGAAATTTGCTTCTGTCCTACAAACCTCCGCTCTTGGAGGCCCAACACTGTCTACAGGAATATAAGCGTGTAGTAGACATCAAGCTATTTCTGGCGCCGTTGCCGGGGAAGTGAGGTAAGTGAAGGTACCTTCTCTAGATCTTGCAATTAAATCTTTTTGTTTCTTGTTTTTATTTCACTAGTTTTGCTTAATGGAAAACAACAAAAATATGAGAGAGCTTTATAAGCTCTACCTTGAACTTGGACATGATGTGTTTGAAGAGAAAATTAAAAAACCTTTGGAACTTTATTATTTGCATAAAAATCATGATGGTGGTGATGTTATTAGTATGTTTTTTTAATATCAATATTGCTAATGACATGGAAAGCTCTAAGCTTGGGTATGACACGTTTGATGAACATGATATTTTTAGTCCCCCAACTTTTGAAGAGAAAATTTACTTTGATGATAATTTGCTTCCTATATATGATGATTACAATGATAAATGTGAGCTTTTTAGTCCACCTACTATTGAGGATAAAATTTATTATGATTATGATATGCCTCCTAAATATGATGATTACCATGATGGTTATGATTGCTTTACTCTCACTATTCCTAATAAGAAAGATTTTGCTTATATGAAGAGTAATGATACTTCTATGCTTTTGGATCATGGAAATAATTCCTTATGTGATAGTTATATTGTTGAGTTCATTCGTGATCCCACTGAAAATTATTATGAGAAGGGAACATATGCTTATAGATATTTCAATAATATCAGGTTCCCTCTCTTTATGTTGAAGGTTTTGAAGCTGCACTTGTTTTGTCTTCCTATGCTTATTGATTTGTGCTCAAATGAATTATTCTATTGCAATATTCCTATGCATAGGAAGCATGTTAGGCTTAAATGTGTTTGGTATTTGCTTCTTGATGCTCTCTTTTGTTCTTCAACTCTTATTCCTACGAGAGCATCATTAAAGTCTTAAGCCTATCTTTATGGCTATAAAGAAAGAGCTCTAGGGAGACAACCCTTATTATCTTTGCTTTCAGTTTGTTCTTTCAGTTTTTAGTGGTCTTGATGTTTGTTACTACTGTAGCAACATCATTGTATCTTTATTTTTCAGCTTTGTGCCAAGTTTAGCCTCCGATTGCAAGAAAGTTCAAAAGTTGTGACGTGTTGTCCAGGAAACAGATTCTGTCCTTGGACAGAAAAATTCGAATAAAATCACCAGATCATCTTTTTGATCTGAATTTTTTTGAAAGCGTGCTCTATACAATTGGCTTTCGAGCGTATGTTCTGAGTTTTTTGATTTGAGTTGCAGAAGTGCCCCGAAAAAATTATTTACTACCTGCTGGTCTGTTTTTCACAGATTCTGTCATGTTTTGCCTTTTCTTCGTTTTGCAAACCTTGAGCTTGCTTTTTCTTTGCAAAAACCTTTTGGCAATCTTGAGAAACAGTAGCTCTTCAAGATTATCCTTATTTCCAGTAGGTAAAAATTATTTTATTGTGGGTACTAACCTCTCTAATCAGATTATGATGAGTTATGTATGAAGGGAGTTTTCAAGTGTGCGAGGGAAGATGATAAAAGAAGATTCAGGAGTGTCAAACGCTCAAGCTTGGGGATGCCCCCATGCACCCCCAAGAAATATCCAAGGAGACTCAAGCGTCTAAGCTCGGGGATGCCCCCATGCATCCCCTTCTCCATCAACAATTATCAGTTCGTCTTTCGTTCCACTATAATTATCACTTCATGTGTTATGTGCTATGCTTTGAGCGTCTTGCTCTTATTTTCCTTTTTAGTTTTCTTTAGCTTTGCTTGCTGTTCATAACAAGTTAGAACCCAGCTTTCTTTGTGTGGGAGAGAGACACGCTCCGCTTTTTCATGAAACACTCATGTTCTTCACTTATATCTTTTTGAGTGTTTTAGCTACCTTGTTATATGCTTCTAGCTCTTGTTTTTATTTCATATCATGTTCAGAGCTATTAGTTCTTTTACAGAAAGTACTCTCTTGCTTCACTTATATCTTTTTGGAGAGTTGAATTGGTTTGAATTGCTAAATAATATGTTGGTAAAGTAAATGCCAAGTGTGGTCGTGGTGCAAAGAATAAAAAGCTTGCATAGTTTTGAAGATCATTGAGTAACTTGATCCCTATCAATTGTTTTGAGAAATTAAGTAGCGATGCCTAAACATGGAGATCATTTAATAAAGTCTTATTAGTGAAGAAATACCTTTGAAGTTTGCAATTGTTTAGTTTTTCACCATTGGTAGTTTTAAAGTTATTGTTTTCTTTTTAGAAGTAAGATGGTTGACAAGGAAGACAGTGTAGAAGTCTTATAATTATGCTGAAAGGATGTTATAATTCTCTTGTACCGGTTAACATGTGCTTGCTAAAAACTTGCTAAACCAAAAACTCTGTACTGAGCGGGAATGCTGCTCGTGCATCCAAATTCCATAGCCAAAATTCTGCCATATGTGTCCACCATACCTACCTATGCATGGTATTTAATAGCCATTCCAAGTAAATTGCTCATGTGCTACCTTTAAAACCTTCAAAATTTATCCTTATTTGTGTCTCTGTTTTAGCTCATGAGGAAGTGGTAGATAGTTCATTATTACTTGTGTTGGACAGAACGACCCCTGACGTGCATGAATAATGTGCATGTCCTTAATTTTGCAAAAAGAGCTGGCAAAAGGGTATGCCCAGCCCACTTTACATGTCATCAATATCAATATCAAAAACCTCCTCCACACATCGTACCTGAGAAATCAGACAAACTTTGGCTAGTGATAAACAAAGGAGAAAGGGGAGTGTTATCATTCCTCTATGGGAGCCGCTCTTAAGTTCTGTTTGGCATGAGTAGTAGTGCATTGTTTATTACCATTCGTTGACATAAGCATATATCTCTCAAAATTGCTTTTATATATCTATGTTTTCAAAAATAAAAAGCTCTAGCACATGAGTAATCCCTGCTTCCCTCTGCGAAGGGCCTATCTTTTACTTTTAAATGTTGAGTCAGTTTTCCTATGTTCTAATCTTCTTCCTCCACCATAAGCAAGCATCTAGTGTTAACCCTGGGTTCAAGTTTATTATGTTCAAAATTTCTGCTTAGTTATATATAATCCTTGTGCATTGAACTTATCCATGAGATAAAATGTTGAAAAGTGGAAAGCATTGCTGAAACTTTATCTTCCTTTTGTGTTAACTAGAATGCTTTTGATGAGAGAACTCCTTTGGGGCTAATAGTTGTGCTTAACTTTATAGTTTCATTTCTTCAATTGTACTATTCATGAAAAGAATTTACTTAGATGATCACTTGGTTATTCATTGTTTACTTGCTTGCAACTATAGACAATTGTTTTGGTTCACTTTATTTCAGTCCATATGCTTTACCTTATTACTTGATCAAGATTGTGTTAGTAGCATGTCACCTCAAAAATTATCTATGTTATCATTCTACCTACTCGAGGACGAGTAGGAATTAAGCTTGGGGATGTTGATACGTCCCAAACGTATCCATAATTTTTGCTTGTGACATGCTTGTTTTGCATCATTGTCTCATGTTTATATCAAAGTTTTCTATCTTTTTAGGCGTTTATTGGACTAACCTACTAATGGTTGCAAAAGTGCACAATGTTCTTGTTTTACACTTTATTGTGTAGGAATTACTTGGAAATTGACAAAAACGCAAAAGGAGTCGTATTGGAGTAGGACTCTGACTTTCCTGAAATCTGTCTGAGAACGTTTTTAGAAGATGGTCACGTTACGGCCCGAAGACGACGTCGCCCGGAAAAAGCCTAGTTGCGAAAGTTGTGGGGAATTTCGAGAGGATGCTTCTGGATATAAAATTCGTCCAAATCGGAGTCCGGACGGCCGAGAAAAACCCGTTTTACTGAAGCCCAAAATCTGATGACGGGAATCCGAGAGTCTACATAAAGAGAGGAAACCTAGGTCACCAAGGGCCACGAATTTTCCTCCTCCCAAGCCGCCGTCTTGGAGGGGAGGACCAGCACCATTGCAGCACCATCCACAAGGAAGAAGGGGGCCAAGGAGCCACTGCCCCCTAGGGCCGCCGCCGCCCCGAGGGCCGCCGCCGCCCCGGAGGGCTGCCGCCGCCACGGCTGCCGCCGGCCGCCTCCTCCTCTCCGGGTTGCACCTCTCCATCAACACCACCATCAATCTCTTGCTCACCATGGCCATGTGTGAGTAGTCTTCCTCGGGACTGAGGTTTCTACCAGTAGCTATGTGGTCAATTCTCTCTCCTATGATGTGATCTTCGTTGTGATCATAGGCTATGTTAATCTAGGGTGATCCCATGATATTTCCCCTTCCTCTATGTATTGAATTGATGTACTCACTTGTCTTTATCTAGTATAATCCCCGAGACCATGGTGATAGCGGTCTATTGGACATGGATTAGAAGAATATTTTCATGAGTGATTTCCTCTTTTGTGTGTTGATTGAAGATTGAGAGTCTCTTGGTGCTTGTCTTTGACTATCCTAGAGATATGTTGTGGTGATTGTGGTACTCTCTTTGGATGGCCGCGTTGACATTGGAAAATCCATAGATTGAGAATTACGAACTTTGAGGTATGCTTTTGTAGCCCTACATAATTCTCATCCTCTCTTGACCACAAAGGAATGACCTCCGAGTGCGTCTCCATTGCATGTTTTATGGGAAATATCATGTGATGGACTATGTTAATGTTGTTGGGAGTTGCCACTTGTGAAAGTATGAAGCCTAGGCCTTGTTTTCACCATTGCAATACCATTTGTGCTCACGTTTACCACTTGTTTGCTTGCTGCACTTTTTATTACAGATTTATATTACTTTGCTTTGCCACTCCTATCATCCATATTTTACCATCTCTTCACCGAACTAGTGCACCTATACATCTGACAAGTGTATTAGGTGTGTTGGGGACACAAGAGACTTCTTGTATCTTGATTGTAGGGTTGCTTGAAAGGGGTACGTTCAACCTCCACTTCCCTGAGTTCGATAAACCTTGGGTTACTCACTTAAGGGAAATTTGCTGCTGTCCTACAAACATCTGCTCTTGGAGGCCCAACACTGTCTACAGGAATAGAAGCGTGTAGTAGACATCATCTTCCTAGTGATTCTTGCTTGGCTTTTCACCAGATTTTTATTACTCTTCAGATATTTGCAACACTAATCCCTCGAGAGAGAAGAAAACCCACTTTTCCAATGTTTGGCAGAAAATATCAATTATGGAAGGAAACCAGGGGGTTGCTACAAATCAAGCCAAATGGAGCAACTTCCATGAGGAGACTCAAGTCAACAGGCACGGCAGAGCAAAAGATAATGTTCCATACTACCGTGAGTGCTTGTATGAGCAGTCGTATGGACTGTAAATAGCTCCGCCACATCTATACAAGCCACTTTCATGCAGAGACCAGGGGAGAAGAGAAGCCTAGCCGCCGCCACACCATCTAGAACGGCAGGATAAGGTATCCGGAGAACCTTCAGAGTTTTTCTTAGTTTTGGTCATTTCATCTCCATCATCATCATCATCATCATCACCCCCTTCACTATTGTAAGAGGAATTCCAATTTGTCATAACAAGTGTAACTCTATTCAATCTCATCTGGAGAACAAGACTATTTTAATTACCCATTTCATTCTATTGTGGATCTTCCCGGTACTATTGATATGTTTTTCATGGGTTTTATCTTTATTGTGATTGATTCCCCTCTTATGATGCGTGAGTAATTCTCCAGGCATGGGAGATATAGTTGAGTTGTAATATTCATCTATGCCTATCATATATATCATCATTTGCATTCTTAGTAGTATGGTGGGTCTATTATGTTATACTGTGGTGATCTCTATGCGTGTTGTCTAATTTAAGGGCCCAGCCAACTTGATCTCAATACCTATGCAGGTAACACATATTGTTTAGGATATCTGTGACCTCTCACAGGTGGAGATATCTATGAGGACCAAAGACAATATGAGATAACGGTAATCCATTAAACCTAATGCTTGGTTCCGGTCCAATGACCTTAATTGTGGAAACGACCACTCTGTTGCAATGGTGAAGCATGACCATAGAATGAAATATAATCCCGCGTGGAGGAGTTTCATAAGCTTAGGGTGATCCTCCTACAAAACACACATATCAAATGTTATGAGTACAATACAAGGCAACTAGTATTACCATCGTACCGGCATACCTCATATATTCTTACCATGAACTGCATTCTCTTCGCGCCTAATCTCTTCATTGCAGGAAACTCCAAGTTTAATTCTCACTTATTTTATTTACTTTCAATAGCTTTTATAGTTGTTACTTGATACATCTCCGCCGTATCTATAATTTTTTATTGTTCCATGCCAATATTATACAACTTTCACATATTTTTGGCAATATTTTACATGATTTATTAGACTAACATATTGATAGAGTGGCCAGTGCCAGTTCCTGTTTCTTGCATGTTTTTCGTTTCGCGGAATATCATTACCAAACAAAGTCAAAACACGATAAAAATTTACGGAAAATTATTCTACAATATATGTGATTTTTGGAGTTGGAATCGACGCAAACGGAGGCCCAAAGCATACACTATATACCAGGGCGCAACCTCCCCCTGGCACGCGGTGGTGCCTAGTGGGCACCCCGTAAGTCGGTTGGGGATCTTCTTTGGGCGCAAGGAAGCATATATCCAGGAAAAACGTGTCAAAATTTCAGCGCAATCGGAGTTACGGATCTCTAGATATTTAAGAAATGGTGAAAGGCTAGATCTGGGGGCCGCGAATCAAAAGAGAAATAGAGAGAGATCCAATCTAAGAGGCGCTCTCGGCCTTCCTCCACCATGGAGGCCATGGACCATAGGGAAACCCTCCTCCCATCTAGGGAGGAGGCCAAGGAAGAGGAAGAAGGAGGGGGGCTCTCTTCCCCTCTCCCACAATGGCACCGGAGTGCCGCTGGGGCAAGGATCGTGACAGCGATCTACATCAACAATCTTGCTACCGTGAACACCAACTTTATCCCCCTCTATGCAGCGGTGTAACCTCTATATTCCCGGTGTAATTATCTACTTAAACATGGTGCTCAATACTATATATTATTATCCAATGTTATGTGGTCATCCTATGATGTTTGAGTAGATCTATTTTGTCCTATGGGTTAATCGACGATCATGCACTGCGTGAAACAGCTAATTTGCCGTCTGGGGATGTTTTTGACGTCAACTTTTTGTCGGGCAAGACGGCAAAGAAAGGGTTTGCCGTCATCAGGAGACGGCAAAGAAAAACTAACGGCAAAATAAACTTTGCCGTCTGCAAAAAAAGCACAGACGACAAAGAGCTCATTTTGCCGTCTGTGTTTGTTCTGGCAGACGGCAAAAATTATTTGCCGTCTGTGTTTTTTCTGGCAGACGGCAAAATTAGCTCTTTGTCGTCTGTGTTTGTTTTGCATACGGCAAAGAGAAAGCACATCCCGCGGATAGATCACCTGGATCGATGACATGGCATCATCCTAGACGAACATCCCACCCGTCATCAACACCGACGCAGGCGCCCACCCACCCATTTAGCCACGATGCACGCACCCCCGTGAACGTACCTGCCCCCACCCACGACTCCCATCTCTGGCCTTATCCCTTCACGAACACTCTCTCGTACGCATCTCTCTCTCTCTCTCTCACGAACTAGTGCTTCCGATCCAAACCACCACGGTGCCAGTGCCTCGACCTCGCTCCATCCATCTCGCTGCCAATTCGCCCCTGCCTCCTCCCGCTTCGGCCCTGGCGCTGCCGCAAGCCTACTCGCCACGACGCCCCCGCGCGCAGTCGTTTGCACCCCCGCGGCCGTCCTCTGCATCGTCGATCCCTTCGCCTCATACCCCCGCGCCGCCGCGGGCACCTTCCTCTGCGCCCCCGCGGCCGGCCTCTGCGCCGTCGGCACCTTTACCTCTGCGCCACCGACGCCTTCGCCTCGCGCCCCCGCGCTGCCGCGGGCCCCTTCCTCTGCGCCCCCGCTGCCGGCCTCTGCGCCACCGGCCCCTTCACCTCTACGCCACCGACGCCTTTGCCTCGCACCCCGGCGCCGCCGCAGGCCTCCTCACTGCCGCCGGCCCCTTCGTCTGCGCCGTCGGCCCCTTCGTCTGCGCCCCCGCAGCCGGGCTCTGCGCCCGTGGCCCCTTCGCCCATGGCGCCATCGAGTCCGGCCCCGGCCTCGTCATCCCCGCAGGCCTCCGCCGTCCCCGCCCCCACTCCGGCAGGCCTCGGCTGGCCCCTGCCCCGTCCACCGTTGACCCTGTGCATGAAGCTCGATGCCGCCCTGCGATCTGGATGCGCCGCAAGAAGCTCGCCTCCGCCTGAGCAGGGGACCGTCGCGAGATCCTCCACCTCCTCCCCGCAGATGCCTAAAGGGAGGCAACTCATCTTCTTCTGGGAGTCTATGGCGTGTAGAAGATGTCGTGCAGAAGATGTCAAAGACCCGATTGCTTTTCTTATATGTTTGTTGGGTCTTCTCTGTAAAAGATAGGGACCAGTGTGTTATTTGAAGTTAGTCCTGGGTTTGTTTGTAAAGTGGCGTGTACTTCATGTTTGATATTAATGCAGCATCGGGGTCGTTCAGTGTTAAAAAACGGTGTGAACTACTTTTTGTCTACGCCATCGAGAGCATCTACCACCTCTGCACCTTGACTGGTGGTTTTTTTAAATAAAATAATTTTCTTTGCCGTGCTGGATGTATGAGGCAGACGACAAATATAGAGTATGGCTGACGGCAAAGTTGTTTTTCTTTGCCGTATGCTATTATTCCGAATGACGACAAAGATGGAGTTTTGCTGTTTGCCCTACTAAATGTTGACGACAAAGAATTCTTTGCCGACTTTGAATTTGCCATCTGAATTTGCCGTCAGCTACTGATGGCAAAATCTTTGTCGTCTATTTTCATGTCTTTGCCGTCTGTAATCCATAGACGGCAAATTACCTGATTCCCATAGTGGTGGTTGGTATGAGTTGTATATTTTATTATGGTGTTGTCCTACGGTGCCCTCTATGTCATGTAAAAGTGAGAGATCCCCACTGTAGGGTGTTGCAATACGTTCATGATTCCCTTATGGTGGGTGGCTGGAGTGACAGAAACTTACGCACGAGTAAGGGAGTTGTCGCGTATGGGAGTAAAGAGGACTTGATACTTAAGGATATGGTTGGGTTACCTTAAAGATCTTTATTAGTTGCGGATTCTTGCTAGAGTTCCAATCATAAGTGCATGTGATCTAAGTACGAAAACTATGTTAGCTCGTGCCTATCCCTCATATGAAATTGCAATAATGATTACCGGTCTAGTTATCGATTGCCTAGGTGCAAATCTTTCTCTTGTGTTACAAAAACCTTTCTACTACACTACTAAGTTTATTATCTTGTAACTTATTCTTAGTTTTATTCTCGCAAAGTACTTTAGTTTTATTCTTGTTCTAGGTAAAGCAAACGTTAAGTGTGCATAGAGTTGTATCGATGGTCGATAGAACTTGAGGGAATATTTGTTCTAACTATTGCTCCTCATTCCGTTCGACACTCTTACTTATCGAAAAAGGATACAAACGATCCCCTACATTTGTGGGTTATCACCGTTGCCGGGGATCAATAGCGTGGGGTGAATATTCTCGTGTATGCTTGTTTGCTTTATCACTAAGTAGTTTTTATTTTGCACTCTTATTTTCTATCTTTAGTTATGGGTAGGAAACACAAAATACCAAAAAAAATAGTTGTACCTACTAAACCAATGGTTGAAGAACCACCCAAAATCTATCACACCGTCGAAGCTTTCTACTTGGATAATCTTCGATCCCTTTGTGCTTGTGCTGAAACCCAATTAGCTTAGTTGAGGGAAAATCATTAGATGAGCATGCTTATTATGTGAGACACCGCTTATTCAAAAAGGGAAACTTTTATGGTATCATATTATTACAATGTATTGCTATGCTGGGAATTTATGCGAAATACATGATCTTACTTGTTGTTCTTAAGACCCTAAGAAACACCTTCCCTATCAATGTGAGTTTAGTCATAATGGAGTCTTATCTTCTTATGCTAGAGGTGTTTATAGTTATTATGATGTTGAACATATTGAAGAATTTGTTGCTTTTAAGGGTGCTTATAAAATTTCTTCTTTGACTGAAAAGTATGATATTATTCTTTACAGAACAGAAAATTTGCCATACTTAAATATTGCTATGAAAATTATGCTTCTAATGCTTATGTTAAAGAATTTATTGAGGAATTCTCCGATGTCCAAGAAGAGACTAATATTTCACGGGAATCTACATATGGAAGAAGAAACTGATGACATTGTGAGCTCATTAGATGAAAAAGATGGCGAGGAGAACGAAGAACAAAAGGGAGGAAGAACGGATTCGCTACCCGTTCTCAACTTCTAATGAGAGTAACTCTTCAACCCATACAATGTTTAATTTCCCTTCGTGGTTACCAAAGGATGAATGATATGATAATTGCTACGATCCCTTGGATTCATTTGAAATATCCCTTTTTGATTATCCTTGCTATGCTTGTGGCCAAGATGCCAATCTGAATTATGCTTATGGAGATGAACTAGCAATAGTTCCTTATGTTAAACATGAAATTGTTGCATTCGCACCCATGCATGATAGTCCTATTATCTTGTTTGAATTCTCCCGACTACACTATACTAGAGAAATTTGCTCTTATTAAGAATTATATTGACGGGTTGCATTCTACCATTGCACATGATAATTTTATTGAATATAATATGCATGTGCTTGCAGCTCCTACTTGCTATTATTATGATAGAGAAACTACATCTGCACCTCTATATTTTTCCAATATGATAAAATTGCAAGAAACTATTTATAATATGCATTGGCCTTTACTTGATGTGCATGAATTGTTCTTTTATGGCATGCTGATGCATAGGAAGAGAGTTAGACTTCGTTGTTGCATGATATATGTTGCTTTGTGCTCAATACTAAATTACAAATCATTGCTAATTGAAAATGGCTTTGATATACCTTGGGATCTGGGTGGATCAATTACTTGAGCACTATATGCCTAGCTTAATTGCTTTAAAGAAAGAGCTGCCAGGGAGATAACCCGGAAGTTCTAAAGAGTCATTTATTTCTGTTGTGTGCTTTGAAAAAGTTTTAAACAAAAAATATAGAGGGAACCTAAAAACTTTTTTCAAAAAGAGAAGCGATTGGAAGGTTATGCATTGGAGAAGTGAGGGTCGACCTTGAACACTTGTGTTCATGCTCATGGAGACAATGTAGAATTTTTCATGAAAGTTTCTCGCCAAAATAATTATCCCCTTATAAAAGTCCATTGTATTATAAAAATAATGTGCCAAGATTTGCCTTTAGGATGATTATATTGCTTGTTTGGTATGTGCGGTGCAAAAACAGAAACTTTGTCGTAGTGCGTGAATTTAGATTTTTTTTAATTAGAACGTCAAAAGTTTGCGAAGTTTTTATAAAGTACTGATATACAAAAAATTATTTTTTTTCCTAATTTTTAAGAATTTTTACAATTACAGAAGTATGGTCAATGTTTAGATTACTACAGACTATCATGTTTTCGATATATTCTGTTTTTGATGCATTGTTTGGCTTGTTTTGATGAATCGACAGATTGTATCGAAGGGTGTAAGCCATGGTGAAGTTGGATACAGTAGGTATAATGCAAAAATAAAATTTAATTGGGTTTTCAATAGTACTTAAATTAGTAATTTGCATTATTATACTAACGGATATCACGAGTTTCCTGTTAAGTTTTGTGTGGATGATGTTAAAAGATCGAGGAGGTTTCCATATGAGAAGGAGGAGAGGCAATAGTTCAAGCTTGGGGATGCCCAAGGCACCCCAAGTAAATATTCAAGGATACTCAAGCGTCTAAGCTTGGGGATGCCCCAGAAGGCATCCTATCTTTCTTCAACAAGTATTGGTATGTTTTAGTTTTTGTTATGTTCACATGGTATGAGTAAATTCTTGGAGCGTCTTTTGTATTTTCTCTTTTATTTAATTCGCCATGCTGGTATGAGATAGTCCTTGGTTGATTTATTGAATGCTCATTGCACTTCGCTTAAACATTTTGAGTATGGCTTTATAGAATGCTTCATATGCTTCACTTATATCATTTGAAGTTTGGATTGCTTGTTTCTCAACATTTAGAAAACCATTATTTGTAGAATGCTCTTTTGCTTCAGTTATACTTGTTAGAGAATGATATTTTGTAGAAAGAATTAAACTTCCTTGCTTCACTTATATCTATTTAGAGAGTCAATAGGAATTGGTCATTCACATGGTTAGTCATAAAATCATACATAAAACTTGTAGATAACTGAATATGATGATTCCTTGCAATAGGTTTGCGATATAGAGATGATAATATGTGGGAGGTACTAGTGGATAATTGTGTTTACTAAGAATATAAGTGTTAAGGTTTGTGATTCTCGAATCATGCACGTATAGTCTCCCGTTGTGCTGGGAAGTTGGAGCACAATTTATTCTTGATTGTCTATCTTTGTGTGAAGGTCGGGGGCGCGCGAAGGTTAACTCCTACCAACACCCCCCCCCCCAAGGAGCTTGCATAGTAGTACTTTGCTTTGAGGGCTAATGTAGGATCGAAGAAGTATGTCTAGAGGGGGGGGTGATTAGACTACTTGACAATATAAAAATCTGCCTTTTGATTAAGCAAAGTTTTTGGCAGTTTCACAATAAAGATTAAATCAAGTATCACACTACACATGCAATTCTAGAGTATGGGCAGCGGAAAGTAAATTGCACATATAGTAAAGAGAGGTGGAGAAGATCAAACGCAGTTTGGTGACACGAAGATTTTTGTCGTGGTTCCGATAGGTGGTGCTATCGTACATCCACGTTGATGGAGACTTCAACCCACGGAGGGTAACGGCTGCGCGAGTCCACGGAGGGCTCCACCCACGAAGGGTCCACGAAGAAGCAACCTTGTCTATTCCATCATGGCCTACGCCCACGGAGGACTAGCCTTACTCGGGGTAGATCTTCACGAAGTAGGCGATCTCCTTGCCCTTACAAACTTCTTGGTTCAACTCCACATCTCAAAGACGGAGGCTCCCAAGCGACACCTAACCAATCTAGGAGGCACCACCCTCCAAAAGGTAATAGATGTGGTTGATGATGATGAACTCCTTGCTCTTGTGCTTCAAATGATAATCTCCCCAACACTCAACTCTCCTCACTGATATGGCTGTGGTGGAAGAAAGGATTGAGTGGAAAGCAACTTGGGAAGGCTAGAAATCAAGTTTCATGTGGTAGGAATGGAATGACTTGATCTCAACACAAGGGTAGGTAGTTCTCTTCTCAGAAAGTGTAAGGTATGAGTGGTAGTACTTTCTGATGGCTCTCTCCACGAATGAAGAGGGGGTGGAGGGGTATATATAGCCTCCACACAAAATCCAACCGTTACACACATATTTGAGCAATCTCGGTGAGACCGAAGTGAAAACTCGGTCAGACCGAAAGTTCAAATATAGTGAACGTTGGGATTTTCGATGGGACCGAAAATACCATCTCGGTGAGGCCGAAAGTGCAAATGATATGAACGTTGGAGTTTTCGGTGGGACCGAGAAAGAAAACTCGGTTGGACTGATTTGAGAAAAGACAGGAATATGCCAGAATCGGTGAGACCAAAAATGCAATATCGGTGAGACCGATTTGAGCCAAGACAGAAGCTTGCTCATTTCGGTGAGACCGATAATACAAACTCGGTTATTCCGAAATGATGTCAAATGGTTACAGAAGGTTGGCAGTCCAGTTTCGGTGAGACCGATCTCAAACTCAGAATGACCGATTTTTCTAGGGTTTGGAAAGTGGCTGAAGTGGTTCATCTCGGTGGGACTGAGTTGGAAGAATCGGTTTGTCCGAGATTACTTATGAGTGTGTGTAGAAGTGAAAGGTGCTGATAGTTGAAGGAGATATATCACTAAGCACTTGAGCAACCAGATCATCAACACAACCTCATCCCCTTTTAATAGTATTGGCTTTTCCTATGGACTCAATGTGATCTTTGATCACTAAACCAAAAATGGAGTCTTGAGCTTTTACCAATGCTTGCCTTAGCATTTGAGGGGTCCACTTCTTCAGTCATCTTGCCATTCCAATGTGATTGAATTTCCTGAAACATACTTGATAAAAGCATTAGTCCAACCACAAAGTATGTTGTCATTAATTACCAAAACCACCCAGGGAACAAATGTGCTTTCAATCTCCCCCTTTTTGGTAATTGATGGCAACACACTGAAATTATACTAAACAAGACATCAAAGCTTATTGAAAGAAAGACAGAATTATCACGAAAGCTTTGACAGGCATGTAGTACACAGGCTCCTCCTACAAGTGTGCAAGATTTTCATAGATTATGGTTTTGGACTACCACAAGCACACAAGAGAGATAAGCAAGATGTGCTACATGCAGCTTGGCTATATGCATCAGAGCAGATGAAAGGAAGTGAGTGATAATGCATATGTGCAAGGTGATTTCTTGCAAACAAGTATTTACAAGCAAGTCACCATCATGCACATTCTGCAAGATGCATATACTTACCTTGAGGTTCCTTGGCATTGTACCTGAAGGGATAAACTTGGGAAAACAAGGTTAGATAACACAAGAGTATTCCTTCAACCAACTGCAAGAACATCAAGAGTACCAAGCCAGGGAGAACATGTATAAAGAGTGTCTCATATCGAGCACAGGCTTGAATCAGCAAACATGTCTCCGAAACTAAAAGATTTTCAATGAATTCTGAGAGATTTTGCTTTCCATAAGATATCAATTGTGAAGATTCCTCTAAGTCTTCTCCCTCTAAACTAAAAGATTCCATAAGATATCAGAACAAGGGGTTTTGATGGAATTAGCAAAATCAAAAGAATGATGCCAATAGAGAACAAATCCAATGTAAAGCACGGCAAAGCTTTGATGTGATTCTCTCCCCCTTAAGATAAGATTGCTTTTCTTCTCCCCTAAGTGTTCTCTTCTCCCCTTACTCCCCCTTATTCCCCCTAAGTCTTCTCCCCCTTTGACATCAAGTGCCGAAAAGGACAGCAAACTAGGAAGGACAGGAAAGATGAAAGGAAAGAAGTGGGATCCTTAAGAGAAACAATTTGAGTCTTCTCCCCTTTAAGATTTAAATCTGAGTGGAGCTGCAGAAGTTGATTTCCTGGAAGATAAATCGGTGACACCGAATTAGATGGATCGGTGGGTCCGAATCCTTTTTGGTTAGACCGAAAAATTTAAATCGGTGACGCCGAGTTTAATTCCAAGGAAATTCAGAAATGATTCAGCTCACTTTGCGAGGAATGTTTCAAAGGATTTGCAATGAATTTGTAAAAGATTTTCGGGGAATTGATCAGAGCCAGAAGGATATTCACAAGGACATAAGAAAAGAAATAAAAAGATTCCTAGATGCAGTTTTTTTTTTTGAAATGAAAAACTCAATGAGAGAACATAAGAGAAAAACAGAAAGACTCCAAAAGCATATGTACTTCATCTAGATAAAGGTCGGCGACAAGGTCACCTATGTTTGAGTATATTGACTTAGGAGTCAAATGAGGACATTTGATCATAGGTCATACTCATCGTTTAAGCTCAAAATGGGGTTGCCATTTTTCGAATAAGCAATTGATGTGATCACATCTTGTGAAGCTGCTTGTACTCATGACTTTGAGCAAAGCTTCTTAAAGATGTGAAGAACATACCTTGGGCTTGTTGTTGCTTTACTCATGTAGGTAAGCTTGATGTAGGTGCTCATTGAATGTGAAATTGGAGCGCCATTTCTACTTGTGTAGTTCATCTTCCTACATGGGTTAGGCAAGCAAGGAAATACTCGAGGATATCCAAGATGACAAGAGTGAAATACTAGATGTATAAGATGTCAAAAAGGATATGTGGAATTTTGTTCCTTGAACTCAACATCCCAAAGGGCTAGATACTTGGTTAATGACAAGATTACTCATGATTTGAGTGTGTGGTAATCTTGTGGAATGTAGATCATCCAAGTACCTGCAAGGAGTTAGATGCAATACAAGGAGGCAAATGTGTCCAAGACATATGATCATCATCATAAGAGAAATATCAAGGATTAGTCAAGAGGCTCATGCCTTGCATGCATCAATGGAGTTATTACTCCAAGTTTGAAGCATCAATGATGTTCAACTCACTCCTCAAGCGACAAAACACTTTCTCATCAAGAGGTTTTGTAAAGATATCAACAAGTTGTTTGTCAGTACGGACATGCTTAAGATTAATGTCACCCTTGGCAATATGATCACGAATAAAATGGTGACGAACTTCAATATGCTTTGTTCGAGAGTGTTGCACAGGATTGTGTCCAATCTTGATTGCACTCTCATTGTCACAAAGCAAGGGAACACGTCTCACATGTATCCCATAATCCTTAAGCGTTTGTGTCATCCATAGCAATTGAGCACAACACGAACCAGCAGCAATATATTCTGCTTCGGCAGTGGATAAAGATACCGAATTTTGTTTCTTGGAGGACCAAGATACAAGGGATCGACCAAGGAATTGACATGTACCCGAAGTTGACTTTCTATCAACCTTGTCACCGGCATAGTCCGAGTCGGAATAGCCAACAAGATCGAAAGAGGCTGTCTTAGGATACCAAATGCCAAAGTTTGGTGTGTGTATCAAGTATCTCACTATCCTTTTAACAGCTTTAAGATGACATTCTTTAGGGGCTGCTTGATATCGCGCACACATGCATACACTTAACATTATGTCAGGACGAGAAGCACAAAGATATAGTAGAGAACCAATCATAGATCGGTAAACCCTTTGATCAACGGGTTCTCCATCTTTTGTCAAGTCATTATGTCCACTAGTAGGCATGGGGGTACTCATACCTTTGCTTTCTTGCATGTTGAACTTCTTGAAGAGATCCTTGGTGTACTTTGTTTGTGAGACAAAGGTACCCTCCTTAGATTGCTTGATTTGCAACCCAAGGAAGAATTTGAGTTCACACATCATGGACATCTCATACTTCTCCGACATGAGTTGTCCAAACTTCTTGTTAAAATGGGGGTTAGTTGAACCAAAGATAATATCATCAACATATATTTGGCACACAAATAGTTCACCATTAACCCTTTTTGTGAACAGCGTTGAGTCTATCTTTCCAATTTCAAACCCTTTTTCAAGAAGAAAGCTAGTTAAGCATTTGTACCAAGCTCTAGGAGCTTGTTTAAGACCATAAAGAGCTTTGTGCAACTTGTAAACATGATTAGGCTTTTTGGGATTCACAAATCCGGGAGGTTGTTTCACAAATACTTCCTCCTCAATTTCACCATTTAGGAAAGCACTTTTCATATCCATTTGATAGAGAGTAATATCATGGTGATTGGCATAAGCAAGAAGAATGCGAATGGACTCAAGTCTAGCAACGGGGGCATAGGTCTCACCATAGTCCATACCTTCGACTTGTGTGTAACCTTGAGCTACGAGACGAGCCTTGTTGCGGATGACTTGTCCATCTTCATCTTGCTTGTTTCGAAATACCCATTTGGTTCCAATGATGTTTTGATCATCGTTGGGCTTCTCTACCAAAGTCCATACCTTGTTCCTCTCGAAGTTGTGTAGTTCTTCGTGCATAGCGTTCACCCAATCTGGGTCTTCAAGTGCTTCTTCTACCTTCATAGGTTCAATACTAGAGATAAATGAGTAATGCTCACAAAAGTTAGCTAAGCGAGTTTTAGAGCGAGTGATTCTCCCGGAATTGATGTCGTTCATCATTTGTTCCACGGGATGATTTTTCTTGACTCTTGCTCGGACTCGGGATAGCTTTTGTTGATGCTGTGGCTCAGCTTCCTCATCATCTTCATTTTCCTCTTCTTCTTCTTCATTGTTGTTGGTGTTGTCTTGAGGTGGTGGAGAAGGAGGTTGTGGTGGATCTTCTTGTTGCATTTCCTCATCTTGGTGAGTTCCACTTGTGGAGGCCTCCATGTTGCCTTGAGGTTCATCTCGACGTGAGGTAGGGGGCTCCACATATGTAGATGAGGTACTCTCCTTCACTTCCATGGGACGAATCTTCCCAATAGATAAATCTTGGATAGCTTTAGATGGGTCCTTGTCTCCTACATCAATAGGCATTTGCTCTACTTGCGAGCCATTAGATTCATCAAACTTCACATCTACCGTCTCTTCAACCTTTCGGGTGAAATTATTGTAGACACGGTAGGTGTGGGAGTTTGATCCATAACCAAGAAGAAAGCCTTCATGAGATTTAGGAGCAAATTTAGATCGACGATGCTTATCAAGGATATAGCATTTCGAACCAAAGACACGAAAGTATCCCACTTGGGGTTTGTTACCGGTTAGAAGCTCGTATGATGTCTTGCCGAGAAGCTTATGAAGATAAAGCCTGTTGATAGCATGACAAGCTGTCTCGACCGCTTCTCCCCAAAAATGTTTCGGTGTCTTGTATTCATCAAGCATCGTTCTTGCCATCTCAATGAGCGTTCGGTTCTTCCTCTCAACAACTCCATTTTGTTGAGGAGTGTACGTAGCCGAGAACTCATGTAGAATCCCTTCCTCATCGAGAAAAGAGTCTACATTGGCGTTCTTGAACTCCGTTCCATTGTCACTCCGAACTTTCTTGATCTTCACCTCAAATTGATTTTGGGCCTTTTTGGCAAAGGTCTTGAAGATCCTCTGAACCTGCGATTTATCATCAAGGAAAAATACCCACGTAAATCTGGAATAATCATCAACTATAACTAGACCAAAGGAGTTACCACCAAGGCTTTTGTAAGCATTGGGACCGAAGATATCCATATGAAGAAGCTCAAGCAGTCTCCTAGTGGTCATGATGTTTTTCACGGGATGACTTCCACCAACTTGTTTTCCTGCTTGACAGGCACTACAAAGTCTATCTTTGTCAAAGAGAACATCTTTAACACCAAGAATATGATCACCTTTGATCAGCTTGTCTAGATTACGCATACCAACATGTCCTAGCCTTCTATGCCATAACCAACCTTTAGAGGATTTAGCAATGAAACAAGCTCTAGGTTGGGCTTTCTTAGTGAAATCAACAATATATAGATCACCTCTACGGATACCAGTAAAAGCCATGTTTTGATTATCACGACGAAAGACTTGGCAATCTACTTTGGTGAATAGCACATTGAATCCAAAGTCAGCTAATCTAGACACGGAAAGTAAATTGTATCCAAGAGATTCTACAAGCATGACATTTTGAATAGAGCTATCATGAGATATGGCCACCTTACCAAGGCCAAGTACCTTACCCTTGGAGTTGTCTCCAAAAGTCACATACTTGCGTGGACCATCGTTCTTTGCGAGCTCTCGAAACATGTCTTTGTCTCCGGTCATGTGATCGGTGCATCCACTATCAAGAATCCACTCTTTTCCGCCGGACATGTAGTCTCTCATATTTGCCATAAGATTGAGACTCTTCATGACCTTGTCTAGCTCGGTGTCCGAATCGGAGTAATCATCATCATGCTCATGCTCATCATCATATTGACCCATAGATTGTTCATCATCAACACCTAGGTCAATTTGATAAGTACTTGCATTAGTTCGGTCAATGGAACAATAATCTTCGGAATGCAATGCAAGAGCATTTCTAATGATAATATTGATAAGACCGGGATCACCCTTCTTTTTCATAAGATCACGAAGCTCAAAGAAGCATTTATCAAAGTTGGGATCATTGGCGTGCAACTTATCAAATTCAATAGTCTTGTGTAGAATTTCATCAAGACTTCTCAAAGAGTAGTCCGGATAAAGTTCTTCCAAGAATTTCCACATAGCATAGGCGCACTCAAAGTTTGTAACAAGATTAAGCAAGTCATCGGGTAACCCTCTAATGATAAGATTTACAGTTCTAAGGTTATGAAGCAAATCAAGCTCTTCATCCATGGTAGGGTGCAAGGGATCAAAAGGAGGCACATAGGGGGTCTCAACATATTTGCACAAATTGTACATTTTAATGATACTAAGCATTTCAGACCTCCATGAGTCATAGAACCTTCCATTAAGAACAGGCACTCTATGGCTAACACTCCCATCCGTAGACACGTCCATCTTCCTCCAATGGTGTGTAAACCAAAGCAATGGAGACCAAGGCTCTGATACCAATTGTAGGATCGAAGAAGTATGTCTAGAGGGGGGGGTGATTAGACTACTTGACAATATAAAAATCTGCCTTTTGATTAAGCAAAGTTTTTGGCAGTTTCACAATTAAGATTAAATCAAGTATCACACTACACATGCAATTCTAGAGTATGGGCAGCGGAAAGTAAATTGCACATATAGTAAAGAGAGGTGGAGAAGATCAAACGTAGTTTGGTGACACGAAGATTTTTGTCGTGGTTCCGATAGGTGGTGCTATCGTACATCCACGTTGATGGAGACTTCAACCCACGGAGGGTAACGGCTGCGCGAGTCCACGGAGGGCTCCACCCACGAAGGGTCCACGAAGAAGCAACCTTGTCTATTCCATCATGGCCTACGCCCACGGAGGACTAGCCTTACTCGGGGTAGATCTTCACGAAGTAGACGATCTCCTTGCCCTTACAAACTTCTTGGTTCAACTCCACATCTCAAAGACGGAGGCTCCCAAGCGACACCTAACCAATCTAGGAGGCACCACCCTCCAAAAGGTAATAGATGTGGTTGATGATGATGAACTCCTTGCTCTTGTGCTTCAAATGATAATCTCCCCAACACTCAACTCTCCTCACTGATATGGCTGTGGTGGAAGAAAGGATTGAGTGGAAAGCAACTTGGGAAGGCTAGAAATCAAGTTTCATATGGTAGGAATGGAATGACTTGATCTCAACACAAGGGTAGGTAGTTCTCTTCTCAGAAAGTGTAAGGTATGAGTGGTAGTACTTTCTGATGGCTCTCTCCACGAATGAAGAGGGGGTGGAGGGGTATATATAGCCTCCACACAAAATCCAACCGCTACACACATATTTGAGCAATCTCGGTGAGACCGAAGTGAAAACTCGGTCAGACCGAAAGTTCAAATATAGTGAACATTGGGATTTTCGGTGGGACCGAAAATACCATCTCGGTGAGACCGAAAGTGCAAATGATATGAACGTTGGAGTTTTCGGTGGGACCGAGAAAGAAAACTCGGTTGGACCGATTTGAGAAAAGACAGGAATATGCCAGAATCGGTGAGACCGAAAATGCAATATCGGTGAGACCGATTTGAGCCAAGACAGAAGCTTGCTCATTTCGGTGAGACCGATAATACAAACTCGGTTATTCCGAAATGATGTCAAATGGTTACAGAAGGTTGGCAGTCCAGTTTCGGTGAGACCGATCTCAAACTCGGAATGACCGATTTTTCTAGGGTTTGGAAAGTGGCTGAAGTGGTTCATCTCGGTGGGACTGAGTTGGAAGAATCGGTTTGTCCGAGATTACTTATGAGTGTGTGTAGAAGTGAAAGGTGCTGATAGTTGAAGGAGATATATCACTAAGCACTTGAGCAACCAGATCATCAACACAACCTCATCCCCTTTTAATAGTATTGGCTTTTCCTATGGACTCAATGTGATCTTTGATCACTAAACCAAAAACGGAGTCTTGAGCTTTTGCCAATGCTTGCCTTAGCATTTGAGGGGTCCACTTCTTCAGTCATCTTGCCATTCCAATGTGATTGAATTTCCTGAAACATACTTGATAAAAGCATTAGTCCAACCACAAAGTATGTTGTCATTAATTACCAAAACCACCCAGGGAACAAATGTGCTTTCAGCTAATAAACTTTTGCAATAAGTATGTGAGTTCTTTATGACTAATGTGAGTCCATCGAATATACGCACTCTTACCTTTCCGCAATTTGCTAGACTCTACGGTACCGTGCATTTACCTTTCTCACCTCGAGATGTGGGGCAAAATTTGCCAGTGCATCCAAACCTCGTGATATGATACGCTCTATCAAATATAAGCCTCCTTATATCTTCCTCAAAACAGCCACAATACCTACCTATTATGGCATTTCCATAGCCATACCGAGATATATTGCCATGCAACTTCCATCATCATCGTATACATGACTTGAGGATTCATTGCTATATTGCTTTGCATGATCGTAAGATATCTAGCATGATATTTTCATGGCTTTTCCATTTTTTGAAATTTTTGCTATGCTAGATCATTACAAATCCTAGTACACTGCCAGAGGCATTCATATAAGTTCATAGCATTCTTGGTATTGAGTTGTAAGTAAATAGAAGTGTGATGATCATCATTATTCATTAGTAGAGCATGTCCCAGTGAGGAAAGGATGATGGAGATTGTGATTCCCCCACAAGTCGGGATGAGACTCCGGAGAAAAAGAAAAAAGAAAAAAAGGTGAGGCCAAAAAGGGTCCAAAGAAAAAAAAAAGAAAAAAAATGAGAGAAAGGAGAGAAGGGGCATTGCTACTATCCTTTACCACACTTGTGATTCAAAGTACCACATGTTTTTCATATTGTGTCGTGGTTTTGTCCCAGCAGATGTCCTAGGTTTAGGACTTAAGTATGAGGCCATCGCAACGGTGATTAACTTGTCCAGGTTGAGCGGGATGAGAGACATGATTTACCCAGGTTTGGCCCCTCGCAATGGAGGTAAGAGCCTACTTCTGCTTATTGCTCAAGTATTGATTGGAAGCAAAATCGCTAGACCTAGTCCTCGATTGATTGTAACTTGATCTATCTGCCTCAGGGGCTCGCCATTATATATACAGGTTGAGGTCCTCGGCTTACAACAGTCCGTGTGTGAATTAGACTCGTGACTGAATACATCTCTAACTCGCCCCTGGAAAGCAATCCTAAGGCGGTTCATATTCTTGGCTCATGAGTCGCTGTCTTCATACCGGACCTTAAGCCGGCCCATTGGGCAAGGCCTCTCCTAATCTTCAGCCTGCTTGCGGTGGCTCAAACATGTCTTGTAATCTTGACTCGCCAATTGCGTAACCCAGCCCATTGTCTGGCGGGTTACATCCCGGGGTTATATCCCTAGCATTAGGCCCCAGATTGATTTGAACTGTTCAAGTCAATCTTCCATTCTTCCATTTGGCGAGTCTCTGGTTTATATTTCTTTAGTCCTCAAGATCTGAAAATCTTAACCCGCCATAAGACAAGATGATGCCATCCCTACAATCTCGGGAAATCCTTTGTGACGTCATAACAGATCTTTGTATGAATCTATCTTTTCTGAAAATCGAGGTGTCTTTTTACTTGCAAATTTATTGGATCTCCTCGATTCCCGCATCGGCCATTTACTGTTGACGTCCTTATACATAGGCATGCAAGTCCCTCCTTTTACTTATTATTTTGCCTGCTCCATCTTGTCTTTTTCCTTACGAGACCCCTCGCGACTAGAGCCCCGACGCCATCATCGAATCGTGCCGGTCCTTCTTGCTCAAGAGCGCAACACCGCCCCGACTCCGTTGGTGATTAGCGGTGCTTCTCCACCTTCGTTCATCGTCGTCAGGTGCCACCTTCCCCCTAACTTCAGATCTACATTTAGGTCATCCAATTTCTTGAAGTTCGTCGGTGTTTATCTTTGCTCCGTTCACTATATTTTGAACTGAGTTTTTTCATCTAAAACTCCATATAAGTATTGCGGTAGTAGTTTCACCACCATCTCGCATTCGGGGCATCCTTGTATTTTTAATACAATCCATAGGTAGCTTACCAGTTGCTCCTGCCACCACCTTTTTTAGGTTTTGACAATTATTTTTCTTTTTTGAACTGCTAGTGGATCCATAAATATAGTTGTTTGTTGTGAAAGATTTTTATTCCACACTTAGAAGAATTTTCAACAATCCTGAACCTTGGATAACTCATCCCTGTCTTCTCGGGCGACTTTGTTATTTCTTTTGAAACTGCCAGCGTTCTGTAAAACAATCTCTGTTTAGGGCGACCCGTCATTATATATACATCTGAGATCTGTCTATTATATTTTCACAGCCTTTTATCCCACCCAGGCGACTCATCGTGACCAAGTCCACAGTCTGCAATTGGGTGCCTTCCCTTGTTACCGAAGCCATCCTTAAGGATTTTGAAAGCAATGGTCTTCTCGCGACTCAAGAAGAAATTGGCTGGTGAGTAAGCCAAGGAGAAACTATTCCCAATTCAAGCGAAGGAGAAGTCGTGGTGTTCACTGGCCACATCTTGAGAGGTTTTACACCACCTGGGTTGAAGTTTTTCCAGGACGTCTTGCACTACTTCAGTCTTCATCCTCAAGACATGGGTCCCAATTGAGTGACAAACCTCTGCCACTTTCAAATCTTTTGTGAAGCTTATGTGCAAGTAGAGCCAATTGTCGCTCTTTTCATAGAATTCTTTTATTTAAACCAATAGACTGAATGTACCAACAGGCTGAGTCAAGAATAAGGCGGAGTCTCAATCCTGAGATGCAAAGATGGCGGCTTTCCTATAGCTACCCTCCCAAGCCACCCCAAAGGGTGGATAACAACTTGGTTTTATTGTAAGAATACTACTCCAGTTGACGAAAATCCCATGCTGGATTATAGGCCTAATCACCTTCCTATTGATTGTGACCGGCTAAGCAAGATTATACCAGATGAACATAAAGACACACTTCAGTATTATCCAAAAGTGACGACATTATTGGCTAACGGATTAACTGGAGTCGATTTAACCCATTGCTGGGTTTCATGGAGAATTCTTCCATTAAGTCGCCGGTCTAGCTTAATGTGTGACTACTCAGGCGAGTCAAGAGACCCTCGCTGGTAAACTTCCAATGACTTTACTCCCGAGGAAATATTTGAAACTGTGAACTCTCTGCTTGTGGAGTCTCAAGAAAATTGCAACAACTTTGGACTGCCGCTGTTCTCCAAGCTCAACCCAGCCCCAGCTGTAAGTACAACTGGCATGCCTGGTTTTATAGGGGAACGCGACAGAAAACAAAAGTTTCGGTATAGCAAGATCGCCCAGGACCACTATGGAGACTGCATACAAGGTTTGATCTGATCCATACTGACTCGAAGCAGAGCAGAATAAGAGTCGGTGGAGATCGTCGGTGCAGATCCCAGCCGCTAGGATTTACAACCACCCAACTGTGAGGATGTACTCCCCCTCTGGACAGCCTTCGGGAGGCGGTCGGACAGTCCCCCAGACGATGTCACGGACAGCCCTTTAGGAGGATACTCGAACAGCCCCTCGGGCGAAAGATTGAAACTACAATCTCTCTATGGGGTTGCACACATACTGTTAGGGATATTACTATTAGGTATAAGCCGACCAGGAGGGGCCGGTTTATGCCTATGAAGAATTACTCCTATTGAAGCCCCTCAAGACATAGAATATGGCATTTTATTATAGAAAGACTAAAAGGTCCAGGGCCCAAAAGGTGTTAGGGCCAATAGATATAAACTGCCATACGGCGTGTAACTTGTATCGTAAGATAGGTAAAGTAGAGAACGAGCTGGGCACGTTTATGATCCGGCCTCGGGATTCTGTAAGCCGGCCAGGCGTCATCCTGTGTATATAAAGGTATGACCATGCGGCGGTTCAGGGACAACAAAGAACAGCTCGAGACATAGGCAAAGCGGATTCGCTCCCTGGTCATCGAAACCCTAGCAATACCACAACAACTAGACGTAGGCTTTTTACCTTCATCGAAGGGGCCGAACTAGTATAAAATCCCTTGCGTCCTTTGTCTGCTTTAACCCCTTTAAGCTAACCCGTAGCGATGGCTCCACGACTAAGTCCTTATGCTAGGATATCTGCCGTGACAAAAACAAGATAGTTGGCGCCCACCGTGGGGCTATCGCACGATGGTTTCGATTTCTTAGAGGGAAGCTTTGAAGGACTCAAGGGCTATGCAGTGAGCCGGATGACTAAGAGTCATCGCGGCAAGATCTACATCGACGACGCAGGCTGGGGCCCTGAGGCCGATTCAATCGAGTACGGGTACCGGGTCCCCTTCGGCGGCATCCACGTTTTCATTGGCAAGATCGGTGAACCGGGCCCTGAGCTGAACATCTGCACCAACCTCATCGAGTCAGCTCAGCGTGTCAGACATGCCTGGGTTCGGCCCGCCGTGAAGCGTGTCTTTGTGGGAGTTGTCCACAGAGCGGAAGCTGAGGATAGATCGGAATCTGGTGGTGAGACCGTTGTTTATTCGGGCGACGAGTCATCCACCGGAGAGACCGAGTCTTTATACCTACTATAGGATGGCCGGTCTGGGGGCTGTTCCGACGGTGATAGTATTCCGTACACCCTTAACCCGCCAAGCCGGGTTGCGATCTTCATGGCCGGGTTACAATCTGTGCAACAATCTTCGACTACGGCAACATTAATGTCCGGTTTGGCGACGAAAGCAGCAACTGGGGCAGGAGGCCCTGTGCAGCCGCCGGCTCAAGTCATGTCCAGTTTATTCGACACTTTGACAACACTGTTGACCGCATAAGTCAGCCATGCCTATAAGAAGCAGCACGATGCAGAAGTTTCTAAAGTAAATGGTTAGATAGATCAAGCCAAGGCGGATCAGGCAGCTGAAAACACCAAGATGGCCGCGAAACAAGCTGAGTTGGATGCTCAGGCTTATCGGCTCATGTTGGATCAGAACGCATCAAATGATGTAATGAGGAGAAGGCGCCAGTCTCGCCTGCCTCCGGTTTATGAGGCAAGGAATCTCTTTAATACACCGGGAGAAGGAACCAACAATCAGCCAGTAGTAAACCCGGCGGAAGTACCTGGAACGGGGGCGTCGGTCCAGCCGCATGCAACGGATACATCTCGTCAGATCATTCCATGACAGCATGTACCGACGCCTCCCGGTCATTACTCCAACCCCTTGGATAACATAGTCGCAGCCGCTTCATGATTGGCGGCCCTCCCCGTTGAAGGAGAATCCCCTATAGCAGTGGAGGCGCGGCGAGCTAGGGAGTTCCTAGAGACGGCTTTGACTCAGCAGCATGCTTATTCTTACCACCACAAGAGGATTTATTACACCCCCCGCCCAAGCCGGAGTTGTACCAGGCATATGGATGAATCGGCCGTATCAAGTAGTGCGCAGAACCATAACCCACCTCGGGGGGATAACCCGGCAGGTGGTGGTGCAAATGCTTAGGATGTGGTAGACTAGGGTAGACAGTGTCAAGAAGCCGAGTTAGCAGCACAATATACAACCCGTCAGCTTACCCCGGTTTGTCCAACTACCATGATGGAACCAGGAGTTTCTTCCACCTCTTTGGGAGTGCCGTGTCTCACCCCCGCTTTACGTAATGTGCGGCTGCCTAAAGATTTCAAAGGACCACGGAAGGTGCCCAATTATATTGATGATCTATCCCCTGAGGCATGGGTTGAAAGCTATGAGATGGCGATGGAGATGCTGGACGTAGACGATGTGGCGTGTGCTAAGTACTTCACTATGATGCTGGAGGGAACGGCTCGTACTTGGTTGAAAAGTTTACCAACTAATTCCATTGGATAATGGGCCGAGCTAAGGCACCGGTTAATCAATAATTTCAAAGATACATGCAAGCAGCCCATGTCAATTGTGGACTGAGCTGCCTGTGTCCACGGAGAGAATGAATCAACAAGTCATTTGGTGCGTCGGGTTTCCGAGTTCCTGCATTCATCAGACCGCATAAACCCGGACACAACAGTCTTCACATTGGAAGGCAATTGCCGGTTCGAGCCTCTGAAGCTGAAGTTGGGACGGCTCAAAGGTCACTGCGAGGACATGGGAACACTTATGGCAGCTCTGGTGAAGTACGCCGATTCTGATAAAACCAAAGACCCAGCGTCTGATGACGAGAAGTCAGGAAAGGGAAAGAAGAACGGTAAGGCGCCGCAATCTAATCCGGCAAACCATGGATACAACGGTAAGCATAAAGCGGATAATAATTCAGATTTCGTGGTTAACACTAGTAAGCAGAATGATGGTCAGCGTTGTAAGGGTAGGCCGCCCCCACAAAGCGGAGGATCAAATATCAATTTGGACTGCCAGTTAAATCTGCCTTGCCCTAGGCATGGCACGAAGGAAAAAACCAGCCACACACCTCTGGAAGGATTGCTTTATTATGCGAGAGTTCAAAAATTCGGATCGTTTTCAATATGATCATGGACCGCCCGGCGGTTCAGGCCCTGGTTTTCATGGGCCAGGTTATCACGGTGGTGGTTCTGGCTCGGGATTCCAAGGCAATCAGGGCGGACATGGAAATCAGAACGAACACAACAATCAAGGTAGCCAAGGTGGTTATTATCATCAGGGGAATCATCAACAGCAGCAGTCAGGTTATCAGAGCAACCCGAAGGAGTTGAGTTGTGGGCAGTATCATGTCTTCACCACTAGCCTGTGTAAGCGTGATCAGAAGGTTTATAAGAGGGCGGTGCACTCTGTTGAACCGGCAGTACATTGTTATTTACGCTGGTCGGAGCAGCCCATTGTGTGGAGTCGTGAGGATCATCCGCTCCGGGTTGATAATCCGGGACAGCTGGCGCTGGTGGTGGCACCTCAAGTTGGGGGGTTTAAGTTTACCAAGGTTCTCATGGACGGAGGAAGCAACATCAATATCCTTTATTATGAAACCTTCCGCCGCATGGGGCTAATAGATAAGAAGCTCAGACCATCCAACAATGTCTGCCATGGCGTGCTACTTGGTAAATCGGCGTATCCGGTTGGTAAGATAGATCTGGAGGTTACCTTTGGAGATGAGCATGAGTCAAGATCATAGACTTTGACCTTTGAAGTGGTAAAAATCAAGAGCCCGTATCATGCCTTGTTTGGACGACCGGTTTACGCTAAGTTTATGGCGAGGCCCTATTATGTTTATTTGCAGCTTAAAATGCCGGGTCATAAGGGGACTATCACAGTACATGGGGGCCGTAAGATTGCTTTGGAATGTGAAGAAGGTGATGCAGCCTATGCTGAGTCAGTTTGTGCAACAGAGGAGTTGAAATTTTACAAAGACAATGTTGATCCGGTAGATATGTCCCCTTTGAAGAAGCCAACTACAGAGCATGATCCGGCCTTAAAGTTTAAATCGGCTGATGAGACGAAGCTAGTTGATTTTGTTCCTGGCGATTCATCCAAGCAGTTTAGCATCATCGCTAACCTAGATCCGAAATAGGAAAGCGCGCTCATCGAGTTCATCCGTGAGAACCGGGACATCTTTGCATGGAAACCTTCTGACATGCCAGGTGTACCGAGAGAACTCGCTGAGCACACTCTTAATGTTGATCCCAAGTTCAAACCGGTTAAACAGTTTCTCCGCCGCTTCAATGAAGAAAGGCGCAAAGCTATTGGTGAAGAGGTAGCTAGGCTCTTGGCGTCTGGGTTTATTGTGGAGATGTTTCACCCTGAGTGGTTTGCTAATCCGGTGTTAGTACTCAAGAAGAACGTCACTTGGCGTATATGTGTGGATTAAACAGACTTGAACAAGGCTTGCCCAGCTGATCCCTTTGGTCACCCTCGTATTGATCAAATCATTGATGCTACGGTGGGTTGTGAGCGTTTAAGTTTTCTAGATGCATATTCCGGCTATCATCAGATCAAAATGGCAGTTAAGGACCAAGAGAAGACAGCTTTTATAACTCCCTTTAGAGCCTTCTGCTATGTATCTATGCCCTTTGGGCTCAAGAGTGCCCAGGCGACTTATCAACGTTGCGTGCAGAATTGTCTTCATACACAGATTGGGCGTAATGTTCATGCATATGTGGATGATATTGTGGTAAAATCCAGAAACGAAGAGACGTAGATAGATGACTTGAAAGAAACTTTTGATAATCTCTGGGTTTACAAGATGATGCTTAATCCGACCAAGTGCGTTGTTGGTGTACCGGCAGGCAAACTCCTGGGGTTTCTGGTATCAAACAGGGGAATTGAAGCAAATCCGGAGAAGATCAAAGCTATTACGTCATTGGCTAAACTGGCGTGTATCAATGACGTTCAACGTCTCGCAGGCCGCATTGCAGTGCTAAGCCGGTTTATCAGCCGATTGGGAGAGAAGGCTATCCCGCTCTACCATATGATGAAAAAGACAAACAATTTTGTCTGGAGTGATGCCGCTAATGCCGTGTTTGAGGACTTGAAGAAGCAGTTGGTAAAACCGACTGTCCTTGCTGCTCTGGTTGATAATGAGCTACTGTTACTATATGTGGCTGCTAATGCCTGGGCTGTCAGTGTTGCCATTGTGGTGGAGCGCAAGGAAGTTGGGAAGGAATATCTGGTTCAACGACCGGTTTACTACATCAGCGAGGTGCTCATTGAGTCTAAGCAGAGGTATCCGCATTGGCAGAAGCTGGTGTATGGAGTTTTCATGGCAAGCCCGAAGCTCAAGCAATATTTTCAGGGTCATCTCATCACTGTGTTCAGCTCTGCCCCTCTGGGAGATATAATTCAAAACAGAGAAGCAACTGGCCGGGTTGCCAAGTGGGCCATTGAGCTTGGACCTCACGGGTTAAAATATGTGCCTTGTAGTGCAATCAAATCCCAAGCACTTGTGGATTTCATCAATGATTGGACGGAGTTACAGGCGCCGGAAGAAAAGCCAGATCACATGTACTGGAATATTCACTTTGACGGATCCAGGCAATTGGAAGGCTCAAGGGCTGGAGTCGTATTAACTTCCCCACGAGGTGATAAATTTTGTTATGTTCTTCATTTAATGTTCCCTTGCACTAATAATGGAGCAGAATATGAGGCTCTCCTCCACAGTCTTCGAATGGGTAAGGAGATGAATCTAAGGCGGGTTAAGTGCTTTGGCGACTCAGACCTGGTGGCTCAAGAAGTATCTGGCACCTAGGATTCCAAGGACTCGCTCATGGCGGCATATTGTCGAGAAGTGGATATTGTCGCTGGACACTTCAAGGGTTATCAGGTGGACCATGTGGACCGGCGAAAGAATGAAGTGGCCGACGCATTAAGCCGTTTGGGTTCCCAACGTAAACCGGTTGCACCTAATGTTTTTCTGGATGTTTTGCGTAATCCGTCGGTTAAGTAGCGTTGAGAGGAGGACTTGGTTGTTCCTGATCCAGAGGCTCAGTTGGTTGTAGAGCTTCACGATATCCCAGATTGGACAGTCTCATACTTGGGGTATATGAACCGAGGTGAGTTACCAGAAGCTGAAGTCTTGGCCAGGCAGATAATCTGGCGGTCCAAGTCAATGACTATCATCAATGGTGAGTTACATCATTGCAGTGTAATAGGGGCGTTTCAGCGTTGCATGTCTCCGGATGAAGGCCGTGAGATTCTATGGGAGATCCACGAAGGAGATTGTGGTCACCACGCCGATTCAAAGTCCTTGGTAGCAAAATATTTTCGTCAAGGTTTCTATTGGCCGACGGCTCATGCTGATGCTGAAGACTTGGTCAAAAGATGTGATGCCTGTCAGAAATTCTCAAGGCATGCTCATGTATCGGCTCAAGAATTGAGGATGATTCCAATCACTTGGTCGTTCGCGACTTGGGGGCTAGATATGGTTGGGCCCTTTAAGAGATCTCCAGATAAGAAGACCAACCTTCTGGTGGCGGTTGATAAGTTTACCAAGTGGGTTGAGGCAGAGCTTGTCAGCAAGTGTGATGCAGCTATGGCGGTTCTATTCATCAAGAAGGTGATTTTCTGGTTTGGCTTCCCACACAGCATTATAACTGATAATGGCACTAATTTGTCCAAGGGGGCTATAAAAGAATTTTGTCAACGAGAGCACATCCGGCTTGACGTATCTTCAGTGGCTCACCCTCAATCTAATGGTCAAGCTGAGAGAGCTAGTCAAGAGATCTTGAGTGGCATCAAGCCCCGGCTTATGGTTCCCTTACAGAGGACGTCGGGTTTTTGGGTGGAGGAGTTACCTTCTGTATTATGGAGCATCAATACCACGCCCAACAGATCTACGGGTTACACGCCTTTTTTCATACGGAGCAGAGGCAATTCTCCCTAGTGACATCCGTCATGATTCGCCTCGCGTGGCGGCTTATGTTGAAGCTGCAACAAGAAGGCACAACAAGAAGCACTGGACCGGTTGGATGAGGAATGTGATATTGCAGCGGCTCGATCGGCGATTTACTAGCAAGATCTCCGTCGATATCATAGTTGCCGAGTTAGAACCAGAACGTTTCAAGAAGGCGAACTAGTGCTCCGGCTCATCCAAGACCATACTGATATGCACAAGCTATCCCCACCTTGGGAAGGACCCTTTGTGGTCAGCAAGAATCTACACAACAGGTCATACTACCTCATCGACGTTCGAGAAGACAAGGACTCACGCACAACGGAGGAGGAGACCGAACGGCCGTGGAACATCGCTCATCTTCGGCCTTACTACACCTGAGCCATAGGCTCCCTTTACATATACTCACAATGTATATATTATGATCAATATAATAAATCGGCATCCCTGTTAAAGCGGGGCCTCTGTTGTTTTTTTCATAAAAGTTTGTCACATGGGGGCTTCTGTGTATAAAACAGAGTTCTCATGGCCCTCTTAAACCGGCAATCAAGCCAATATTATCATAAGAGCACAACTCTGGTTACTTTGGTAATCCAGCTATCAAGCCAACATGATCATAAGGGGCAAAAGAGAGTTTGATGCATAGCGCAACTCAAACATAGGCACTCATTTAGCACAGCTCAAAATGTTACTTGGGGGCTCTTGTTGCACAGCGAGAAAGAGCTTTTAAGTCCCTTGAAATAGGCTATCAAGCTAGGCTGGGAAGCCAGGTACATGCACCTAAAACCCCAGGTTAACCTGCTTGCATCAAGTAAGTCACTCCGTTGAGGTAAACCTGGTATGACCCGTTGAACGTTTGACAAGTCAATCTTATACATACGCTGAACTTGTCAACGTTAAAATGATGATTGGTTAATGTGAGGTCCATCTTAACAGGCTTCGTGAAATGGTTTAACTCAGTGGCCTGGCAGCCCATGAAAAGCCTCGAATTTAGGCCTGGCAGCCCATAAAAAGCCTCGACTACAAGTTCTCATATGTTTTTATTTGCCATGTTTTTCTCCTTTGATGAGATTTTTAGTATTCATCTCATGTCTATTGATTCGGCCTAGTGGTTGACTATAAGTCACCACCATCAAGTAAAACGAGTGTTTATTAACCCAGTCTGGTTTGATTACAAGTCGCCAGTATCATCTGCATCTAATCCGGTGTTTATCACAACCTGGCATGGTTTTCTCATGAACCGAAAAAATATTGCAGAAGTCATCAATACTCACAATTTGGGATTATCACCCTTGCTACAAAAGTTGGTAAAACCAACGATATGACTTGACATCATAGGTATGATATATTTCATATTTATTTATTTCAAAATGCAGCTTGGGTTGTAAACCTAGGTCATGTGTTTGGGCATTATGACCCATCCAACGATGAACCACCAGGACACTTTAAACTTGTTTTATGCAGAAACAGGTTGAGTAAAACTATTCTGAAGAATAAACAGAAATATTATAAGATGACGGATTAAACAGTGTTATGCAAAGAGAACATGCACGATGTCATAATAGACCAAGTGTTTTCAGCTAGCCTATTACAAGGCGCTTTGCAGCCCAAAAGAATACCAATTGTTCACCAAGTATTATGGTATGTCGAAGATTAAAACCGGTTCCGGTTCATGACTCCTCGCCAGCTCGGCCAGACAGTTGCGGATCACCCTGCACCGTTTCCTCCTTGTATCCACCCAGCAGCTGGAAGTCAGTAGTTGCCCAATTTATCCTAGTTAGGGCTTGGAAAGCGGCTTCATCGTTTATAAGCTCGGAGGGTTGAACATCAGGAGCGTAAGTGTGCTTATGGACGGGCGGGATGAGATCCTCCACGTCATGTGTCTGTGCATTAACCCGTTTGTTGTCAACATCATAGACCGCCTGGTAGTGGGAGAGATTAGCCTCTTTAGCTAACTTGCTGGCCAAGGTGCACATCTCCTTTGTTAAAGCTCAGAGATCATCAGTGGTAAAATCTGATCCATCCTCCTTTAAGCTTGGATGGCCATTCACTACGTCGGCTGGATCAAGGTCGGGTACCCATGCTTTCGCCCGGGTTAGTGCAGTCAAAGCACCTGCCCTTGCAGCTGATCTCTTTAATTCCTCAAACCCGGCGGGCAACATGGACAGCTTCTCCAAAGTTTCTTTGATCAAAGTCGGGGGCGGTTTGTTGTGAGCGGCTGTACAAATGACCCGTTGCGTGCCGGTATAAAGTTGTTCTATCAGTGTATAAGCGGCCTTCAATTTCTTCTGCATATCAAAGCCTAAATGAGCAGTGCGCTTTCCTGCATCATTGCAACCATTGTTAAACTAGCAGTTTACGGAATGATACATAATTGAGAGGTTATAATAAGGGTATTTACCAAAGAAACCAGTGGTCATGGCATTTATTTGACACTTCAAGCCGGATAGTTCTTCTGCTACTGGTTTAAGGGCGGCTTCTGCGTCATCAGCCCTTTTCTTCAAAGTGGATTTTTCTGTATCCCAATCCGCCAGCTCCTTCTGGAAGTTCTCCTTTAGTTTTTCCATAGCCGCCAAAGCGCCAGTTAATTCATCCTTGGCTTTGGAAGTTGCTGCTTGCTGGAATTTAAGGTTCTCTTGAAGGTCAGCGGTTTGAGATTCTTTCAGACTCAGATCAGCCTATAAGGAGACATACATGTCATAAGTTTGTAAAATATACTGGAAGTCCCAAGCAAATAACAAGTTATACACTTGACACTTGGGGGCTAATGCATATTTGCTATGATCAGAAGTTTTTTCAAGTCCCAGGCTCAATACAAGAATGGCTCCTGGCACTTGGGGGCTAATGCATCTCGGTTTAAAGTACGGTTGTAGAACTAAAGTCCTGGTTCATCCTGAAGAGATAAACCGGCCCTTGGGGGCAACATTGGAGCTGATACAAAGAATTCTACTAAAAAGAAACAGTATGGCAAAAGTCAAGCAAAATTTACCTCATATCGTTCCTTCATTAGTTTCACCAAACCGGCTTCATAATCACGGCTTGTGTACAGCCGGTTTCGATATCCAGAGTGCATTGAGATGAGCATAGCTCGATAAATCAGCACTTCACTTGCCCATGTCCATACCAGAAGTTTCCTCTTTGGCGTTATGCTTTGTCAAAGAAATAGGCTCACCAGGGGTAGTGTGGCCAAAGCCAGTAATCACAACGTCATTTGTTGTATCAACGACGGCTTTCGCTGGGCTGGATAGTTTATCACTGGTCGGAACAGGGCTGCTTTGTTTGTTACCATGGTCCATTGGCCCAGCTTCTTGTTCAGCAAAAATATCATGATCCGGCGGCGGTGGATCATCACGCAAGGTGTCAGCATTTTCTTCTGCCAGCCCTGGGGTTTTCTCCGGTTCAGTGATTACATCACCATCAGCCGTTTTACTCAATTTGGCCTTTTTGCTGGGTCTTGTCTTACTAAAAAGGATAAGATAAAAAAAGTTAGTACATGGAGAAAATACAGAAATTGAACAGTAAGTTAAAAGCTCACCCATAAACCGTCTTGAGGGGTGGAAGCTGGGTCGCTATTGACTTGCCAGATGATGAATGAGGTGTTTCCTGATAGTTCGAATCAGACGAATTAAGAGGTTGTCGGATGTGGCCCGCTTTAGGATAAGAAACATCAAGAATATATGAGACCTCTGATCGACGTTTCTGGATTGGCGTATCCGGCAAACCGGTGGACGTGATGGCTTGGCCGCTGTGCCGAGTTGTGCGGCGAGCTTCATGGTGCTGCTTCTTCAAAATAAAGTTTGGATCCAAGTAAGCTAAAGGATGAGAAAATCTTACTTTCCGGTTTGCCTGACGGATTTTCTATGTCGGCAGAGGATCTGAACCGGAGGAAAGGGTAATTACCTCTACATCATCAGCTTGGTTGTCCTCAATGTTATCCTGAATAATATCATTGTCAATAAAATGTATGAAAAGAGAGCCATGAGAGTTAAGTCCTACCACTAAATCTGATCATCATCAATATTTAAACCGGAGGACTCAGCGGCTTTCCTCTTAGCAGGTTTTTTAATAACCTTGGTCTTGAGGCGAAATGCCTTGGCCGGTTTATCCTGCGCCTTCCTTTTCCAGAACGGATCATTGCCATGTCGGAGATTGAAGACCTTTAGAAAGTATATTTAACATATTGAAATAAAGGAAAAAGTTATAAGGGTACTTAAAGCTGGCGGTTTATTGGATTCACAGAAGAGAGCCAGCCCAGTTTTGTTGCAGGAAGCCACTGGTTCATCCAATATTTTCTTGACAGATTCATTGATTTCATTTTCTGTTAGCAAAACCTCAATATGACGTTGAGGGTCTTTTGGGTCTCCTCTATACTCGCACATCAAACCGGGGCGCTGGCTTAGAGGTTGAATGCTCCAAGAAATCCAGCAACGAACAAAGTCGATTCCTGTTAAACCGTTTGCAGTAAAGCCTCGAAGCTTTGAGAGTTGTTGTGCATATTTGGATCGCTCCTGGGCACTAAGCCGTTGGGGCAATGGATGATGATTGGAAAGCTGATGAGGATGGTAACCCGGTAGAGGATTCTCACCAACAGGAGATGTATCTTGACAACAAAACCAAGTCTGATTCCAGTCTTTAGGATGACTGTGATGCTTGGCGTGAGGGAAACTGACATCTTTCCTTTTTTTAATGGACATCCCGCCAAGTTCGGTGTTAGGTCCATCCGTAAATTCCATACAGCGGTTCAAGTGGAAGAAATCTCTAAATAACTCAATTGTGGGCTCCTCTTGCAAATAAGCCTCACAGAATACTTGAAAGTTGCAAATATTGGACACAGAGTTTGGTCCAATATCTTGAGGGTGGAGTTGGAAGCTAGCCAGCACGTCATGGAAGAATTTTGATCCAGGAGGGCTAAACCCTCGGGCCAAGTGGTTGAGAAATACAATTACTTCTCCATCTTTGGGTTCAGGAGGGTTTTCCGGACCAGGAATTCTCCAATGGATGACATCTTTCTTGGCTAAAGTGCAAATTTCAACTAAACCGTTCAGTTCTTCTTCAGTAACCCGGGACGGAACCCAGTTACAGGAATAAAATTGCTTGGCTTGCTTTGCCATTTCATAAGGAAAAGCTGAAATTAAAGATAAGGGTCGGTTTATGATTCATAGTTGACAGATATAAAACGTCGGCAGGTATTGAGGTATATATACAATATTAAATCAAAGTTAGATATTGGAAGTGTTATAAAGACAGATGCAATGGTGGTTTAAGTGGGGCCTAATGCTACCTACCGGATTATGATTTTTCTAAAAGTTAAACCGCCGATGGAGGTTCGAAAGATGCAGATCTAAAGTAACTAAGTGGGGAAAACAAGTTTCACAGATCAGTAGCAGAATTACAGATCTACACTGTGTCAACAAATTCAGGTATATTCAGATTTAAGTTGAACAGGAACTGCGGCAGTTCATCAGACCTAGATGAGGATTACTTTAAAAGCCGAGCGTGCTAATGATAAGAAAGGAGGGTTATCGCTACAACTGCGTACGAAAGCATCAGATCTACACTTGCCATCGAAGCCATGATGAAGAACATGGAAGAACAGCGCAGTAGCTTGATGAAATCGTGGAGAAAACCCTAATGAGATCTATAGGAGGGGCGAAGAAAGTACTTACCGGAGCTTTCGGATGCGGAGGCGCGCCGGTGACACTCTGGTCCAAACAGGTTGATGCAGCGGCCTGGGTCGGAGCAGATGTGAAGGTCGACGGCGGCGGCGGTGCTCAAGCAGTGAGTAGGCGCGGGGAGAAGAAGGACGAAGAGGCAAGGGGAGGAAAAATAAAGGGACCCCTCGCCCTATTTATAAGCCGAAGGGATAAACGGCAAGCGCGGGAATCAAGGAGGCCGAAAAATGGATATAGGACTTAGCTGTCACCTCGATCTTCGGAGGATTAATAAATAAAGGTTAAATCATATACATGTTTTTAATGAACAGGTGATGTCATGGCAGTTTAACATGATCATGGAAGATGACGTCATGGCGGTTTACAAGGTCATTTGAAGGCACGGAAGACAAGTTTTTCCCGAAGTGTTGAAGATTGACATGAACAGGTTCAAATCAATTTGGGGCCTAATGTCAGGGATACAACTATTAGGTATAAACCGACCAGGAGGGGTCGGTTTATGCCTATGAAGAATTACTCCTATTGAAGCCCCTCAAGACATAGAATATGGCATTTTATTATAGAAAGACTAAAAGGTCACTGGCCCAAAAGGTGTTAGGGCCCATAGATATAAACCGCCATACGGCGTGTAACTTGTATCGTATAGAGACCAAGCCGGGCATGTTTATGAGCCGGCCTCGGGATTCTCTAAGCCGGCCGGGCGTCATCCTGTGTATATAAAGGGACGACCCGGCGGCGGTTCAGGGACAACAAACAACAGCTCGAGACACAGGAAAGCGGATTCGCTCCCTGGTCATCGAAACCCTAGCAATACCACAACAACTAGACGTAGGCTTTTTACCTTCATCGAAGGGGCCGAACTAGTATAAAATCCCTTGCGTCCTTTGTCCGCTTTAACCCCTTTAAGCTAACCCGTAGCGATGGATCCATGACTAAGTCCTTATGCTAGGACATCTGTCGTGACATAACCACGACACATACGGTGTCGGCTATCCGGAAGGGCTTCGCCGTCCAGAACTAGTTCCTACCGGAACCCAGATAGCCTTTCGGCTCTACGAAACTATTTCACTGGGAGGGAGAGAGAAGCCAGACAAGTCATGGCATGTGTATGAGAGCAAGGGATGAATATATGGCAGCCCTCACCCCCTCTATTTATAGGAAAACCAAGGGGTGGTGTGCCTCCAAAAATTACCAAAAAACCCCATGCTTTAGGTCACATATGAGGGTTTTATGGGCAAAATGGGATGCCATGTGGAGCTCCATGGAGATCCACCATGCTTGGTCGGCCAACCCCTTGCCTCCCCCCCCCCCCCCCCGTGAGGGGCTTCCTTGGCCCCCAAGCCCTTCTAGAAGCCTTTTTCTCAAAAGCCCTAAAAGGTGGCTTTCCAAAAAAATTCCATAAAGTGATTTTCACTATTCACGATGACTTTTTTCAGCATCTGTTCGAACTAAAAATATTTATGTGGGCATGGAACATTTCCAATACCCACTAAAATAATTTTCAACGCATTCCGAAACAATTCCGGTTTAGTGATTTTCATATGCGAAACACATCTGAAGTGGCTCCGGCAGCTTCGGAACATTTCAAGTTTTTATCCCGAAAAATTCCAAAAAGTTTCCAGAATGATTCTGGCACCCTCCAAGAATTATCAGACATGTGCCGAAACCAATTTTACTTAATAGTATATCCCAAAACAACCTTTTGGTTGCACCGAAACTCATCCGATGACCTCTCTCTACAAAACTTTTCCGCTGTCCGAAACCTTTCCGTGGTCCGAAACTTTTCCGGTGATTTTCTCTCAGACTCCCTGTCTAGTATTCAGCAAATAGATGACCCTTAAGCATGTGACCTTATAGGTTCGGTGAATTATAGACATGACCCGGAACCCTGTCAGGCCCAAGATGCGATTCTATCCCAATCACGTGACGCTTACGTGATTGGGGCACAACCGCAACTCAGGCGCTTAGCAAGATGGATATTATTACATCGTACCATTACATACATACATGGGGGAATACAACAATACATACAAGTCACATGAATACAACAACATCAATACAAGACATCCGACTACGGATGCAAACATGAAAAGCACATCAACATCCATCTGCTATCCCAGGCTGCCGACCCGGAACCTAACCCAAGATTGAAGAAGAAGAAGAAAGAACTCCAACACAACGATCATCGCTCTCACGTTAAGACATCGGAAACCTGCACCTGAAACTGTTGTTGTAGTATCTGTGAGCCACGAGGACTGAGCAATCCCATAACCATGGATAACAAGACTAGCAAAGCTTAAAGGGTAGGAAGAGGTAAAGTGGTGAGGTTGCAGCAGCGGCTAAGCATAAATATGGTGGCTAACTTACGAGTACAAGAATAAGATGAGCATCTACGCAAACGGTTGCAAACTAGTAATGATCGCTAAAGATCTTGAACTACCTACGAGTCAAACATAACCCCACCGTGTTCTCTTCTCAAAGTGAAAAGAGACAGTCACGGTTACTCACACACTTGTGTGTTTTACTTCGGATCCTCTGTCAAGTTTTCTACAACCGGACATTAACAAATTCCAATATACCACATAACAGCGGGCACGGCTTTCGAAATATCATAACCCTGCAGGGGTGTCCCAACTTAGCCCATCACAAGCTCTCACGATCAGTAGAAGTAATAATAATATTACCCCTTATCTTAGGGACAATCCGATCAGGCTCGGAATCCCGGTGCACAGGACATTTCGACAATGGTAAAACAAGTCCAGCAAGACCTCCCGGTGTGTCGACACCCTGATAGTAGCCGCGCGTATCTCGTCTGAGGCCACGACCGGATGGGCGAAGCTACAAGTAAAACCAGCCCTCGGGTTTCCCCCTGGTGGCCCCGCAGTACCCCCTTTTGGGACCAAGACCATCAGCATTGCCCCCCTGCTATGTAGAAAGAATCCTCGGGTAGCGCTAACTCCCTATGCAATTAATTAATTAATTAAGTTTTTATTATGTGCAAATTAAAACCAATGTTGGGCCTCGCTGGAGGAGTTTTATTCAAAGATGAATTGTCAAGGGGTCCCCATATACCCAACCGTGTAAGGAACGCAAAATCAAGAAACATAATGCCGGTTTATCGGCTCCTAAGGTAGCATGAGTGGAACAAAACACCGAGTAAAAGGCCAAGACTTCCACCCATGCCTAGTATATAGGTGTGTTAATATATATAAGACATATTGTGATATTCCAACAACAAGTTCCAACATGGAGCAATGTAACACCCCAAAAATTTAGTAATGTTTTACTAAATAAAATTTTGCCAGTAAATTAATTTTTTTGCCTTTTGCTATATGTTCCTTGGTTTCAGAACCATTCTTGTTATGTTATGTTGGAATTTTTACCCCTAGTGAAAACCGTCCAATCAATATTAGAGTCTCTTATGCACCCCTTTAAATTTTTTGCTTATATCAGCAGGATTAATTATATATTGGTCTCCATAATTTACTTCTCTATATAAATGATTAAACCTAGTTTTGAGGCCTCTTTTGAACTGTAACCACTTGATAGATTTATTCATGATTTCAACCAAAAATTGGAGATGTCAGGTGATGCTATTAGATCACTTTTATGCAAGAATACAATTATTTCAGTTAATATCTTGAGCTCCACGACTTGTTTGCCAATCTGGTCCAGTAGACCAAATTGCACTACAACCCCTTTAAATATTCATGCAATGCTTCCACCAAAATTATGGGATGTTCATAGCAGTATGTTCTCCATCTTTATGCAAAAACCCATCTTGGTCCTTTGGAAGTTTTGAGTGAAACAACCTCTTTTCCATTCTGGTTTAGTTTGGTGATTTGCACTACAACCCTAGTGTATTTTGCTCCAGTACCTTTGAGCTTCCTCATGCTTATAATTCTTCTTGCAAAAGCCTTAAATCCAGAAGAATGGGCCTATTGGGATAGTTTTGGTTCATGGAACAGTGCTCTGCATTTTCTGTCCAGAACTGAAATCTTGCAAAACTTGCACTAACAAGTTTTTGCTTTTGTTGAACTAACCTCACCATCTTCTTACTTATCCAAGGAGACAACCATCTGGTAAATTTGGCCACCCCAAGAGCTTGCTAGATTCCACTGGCAATTTGTCAAACACCCTGAGTGCATGACCATATTTGGCTTAGCTTCTGGTTCATATTATGAACTTGATTCCCTGGCTAAACCAACATGTCCCATGAGTTTGTCCCAATGTTTAGCCTAACCCTGCTGACCCCCTTGCGGTTTGGAGCTACCTAGCACGCATTGGCATATCGCCGAGCATGTTGCGTGCGTGCTCTGGGTGCGCCCAGAGTACGCGTTTTGCACGTGCGTGCGCTCGGGTCGCCGCGTCGCGCCCCTGGCCCCAACTCACTCGCAGAGCCACGCCCAGCCTTATCCGCGCTCAAGAACATGCCAAACCGCACCTGGGACTCAACAGCGCCTCCGTCAGAGCACTCCTGGCGACACGCCGGCGCTCACAGCGACTTTCTGCCACGATCGGCGCCGCCCAAGCCACGCGCACTCGCCAGCTGCCCCCGGGAGCAGTGCGAGCTCATCCGCAGGCCCGTCCGCTAGCATTCGTCGCCGCCACGTCTCCTGCGGCCACAGTAGGGCGGTCGCCGGCGAGCTTATCCCCTGCCACCGCTGAACCACCATGGCTCGCATATTTAAAGGTGCCCGGACCTCTCCGCAGCATCAGACCCTCACTAGGTACCCCGCAGAGCAGCCCCGTGGCAACCATTCGCCCCCGGGAAGCTTCCTTCTGCATCTTCGGTGAACACGGCTGCCGTCTCTGCCTCGAGAAATCCGGCGCCACCAGAGCATCTCCCGCCCGTCCAACACCACCGTCGCCTTCCCCTCGACCTCGCGGAGCTGCCCGACCCCTCCAACACGACCAAAACTCACTACAACTCGAATCCCCATTTACGCCCGAAGCTCCCGCCGGCGACTCCCTTCGCCCCCTCCGACCAGCCGACTACCAGGGGGACCGCCAAGGAGTGGCGGATCCATTCCCGCACCCTGTAACCCTCGAGGATCCTCCGTCCGCCGGTGACGATCGCCGGAGCCCCGCATCCGTTCGGGCAGAGGAAGAGGAGGGGGGAAAGACTGGTCAAACCTGACTAGTGGACCCCCTAGACCCACTGTCAGTGACCCAGCGTCGCCACCGCGCGTTTTTAAGTGAAGGCGTAAAACGCAAAGTACGTATTCCCTAGCCCGAAGGTGTATTCTCAGCTGAAACGTTTTCTTTTCTGTTTTAGTTTAAAAATCATATTTGACCAAACTTTGACTGGCTTTAACTTTTTAACCACAGCTCCAAATGACTTGATTCTTTTTCTGTTGTTTCCCAAATATTGTCTAGTTTATTTTCATATTTGTATGAAAATTTTCCAAACAACTTTTTGGGGGTGTTCTAAGTCTATGTATTGATTTCCTTTTCATTCTTTTAGGATTTTTGAAGAGGGAGAAAACTTCCAAAATTCTTGGAATGCTTTTCTCCTCCCCTCTACTTGAAGGCAAGCATCTTGAACCCTGTGATAATACAATTTGTGTGTTGTTTGCTTTAATCTCAAGAACTCCATTAAGATGCCAAAAATGGAGCATCATTATTTCATGTGGAGATCATACTCTTGCATATCAACATGTGGTGAATAATCCTTTTCAGTCATGTATGTGATATTGGTGACAGCCACCACTCCTCATGCCGCATGTGCCTGGTGATGGTTCGGATGAAGTCCGAAGGAAGGTTGTGTTTCGGTGGACCGACCGCGTGACTAACATCTCGTTGTGACGAGGATGTGCAGTGAGGTAGCATGTAGCATGAGGGGTGTGACCCTGTCAGGGAGCTGTGAGAGCATTGTGGCACTAACCATACAGAGAATACATAAACCTCCTGAGTCGACCATAGATCGAGTCTTGCTCCGGTAACCCCCATACTTGTTTCGTACTACCACGTGACCCTGCTACAGGTAGGGTGCGGTTCAGTAAATTTGTCGACCCCTGTTCTATCACACACCATACAGAGAGGCCACGGTGGAAGATACCGGCTGCATCCGGTAGGCAGGCCACCTGGTCCGGGGGCATGGTTGTTTTGGTTGTAGCCGAAGGGGATAGCTTTCCCAGTTTTTCGCGCGCGTTATAAATTGTTGTCATCCCATGCTAGTCGAGGTTGTAGCCTACCCACTTAAAGTTTGGCTTAACCAGTGTCGTGGGTGATTCCAGACACCGGTAAGTTAGGCTGGTGTGTGCAGTCAGGTGTGTCTTCAATTTAAAAGGCCGTAGACGGAATTAGTCCAGAAGTGCTATAGAGAATCTGTCATCTGTGGGTAAAGAGTACACCCTCTGCAGAGATAAAAAAACCTATTCGAATAGCCGTGTCCATGGTTAAGGACTACAGTCTGGGATGGGTCGAGTGTCGGTCTTAGTGTCGGTCTTCGGAGGAGAAATCTATTAAACCAGAATATTAATTATGACCTGTGACAGGTAGTGATTGTGATTCATCATTATTATGGACTAACCTTTCATATATTGAGACAAGGAGTATCCTTGGGACGGTTCTACCTCCCGGATATTCACTATTATTTATTTTGCTTTATGAGCCCTTTCTGTGATGTCGCTCATACATCCGACTATGGCATTCTTTTTATTTACAAGCCCTTTCTGTGATGTCGCTCAGACGTCCGACTGTGGCATTCTTTTTATTTACAAGCCCTTTCTGTGATGTCGCTCAGACGTCCGACTATGGCATTCTTTTTATTTATAAGCCCTTTCTGCGATGTCGCTCAGATGTCCGACTGTGGCATTCTTTTTAATTACTAAGCCCTTTTCGTGGTGTCGCTTAGACGCCCGACTGCGGCATGTTTTCGTTCTCTTTTATCTTTTTTTCTGTTTATATCTCCCTGAATGCATATACAAAGTCTTATATGTTCATACAAACGAACTGCATGCATCACGAATGGTTATATCAAATTAACATCATGATCATAAAATATTTGCGAGCATGATTTTATTTCACCCATGCTCAAAATGTTTGCGAGTACATTCAAAGTACTCACTGGCTTGTCCCTGGCTATTGTCTTGGCCAGATTCCTTGCGTGGGAAGGAACAATGTGTATGACACCCCGGAGCCTACACTATTGGAGTTAGCAGCCTCGCGAAGATAGGAGTGAACCTGGTCAGCTGTTCCCGTGGGAGATGGAGTCCCACAGTCGCCGATGTGGCACAACCGCTTCCGCCATTATCCACTAGAAACCCCATGTTGTACTTAAAGGCAAGAATGGTCTTGTACCACATATTTGTACCTTTGCTTGGAAATTTCTGTATCAAGAGGTGCCTCATCAGCTAACAGTAATCCTGGGGCTGGTGAGCACAAGGGCCAAATTTTGGGAATTCAATACCCCGAAATTCCGGTCCTGACAACCTTTGTATCAGAGCCAAGCTGACCGTTGGCTAATCCTATCTTAGCCAGGTCCAAAAACCTATATTTACCACCCCACCAGACCATATCCCAACCCCAGCCAAGCTTCTTGCGTAAGATACCCACACAGTGGACCGACGCCTTTGGATTTCGGTGCCCAACCTACCAGCCTAGCTTATCGATCACGCGCCAGTGACCGACACCTAAACAGTTCCTTCCGCAAGCGTGCGAAGGAAGACTCCGTCCTTTCCTATAAATAGGGCACGCTAACCCCCAACCCAACACCACACAGCCTCTGCCCCCATACCGAGCAAAAATGCCAGGACCCATTGTCCACAATGAAACCATAGCAACTAACCTTGGAGGTTTTGTGACCGTGCTCGCAAACCTCACCCGTCGTGCCTTTGCGACGGAAGAGCCCCCAGAATACGTGGTGTACCAAGACTCCATGGGCGGAGAAAGCCGTCAATTCTGGGCCACTATGCACATCTACGGTAGGGGTCTGTCACCAGAGCGCCCCTACAGGTTTACCGGAAGGACAACTTCCTTTGAGCCGCAAGCTATCCAACTAGCCGCTCGGGAGGCTATAGTTCAACTCAGGCACCTGTCGCCCAGAGTTAACTGTCGCTCATTCTACTACTACCCCAGTCGTAATAGGTATGGTAGGCCTCCCCGAGTTGCGAGCGGAGACCACGAGACGGATCCCGCCTTATTGCATCTGGTACGCTATATAAGTGTACTCGAGGAACTGTTCGATCAAATCACCCTTGATCTGATCGCAGCTCGTGGAGAACTACTTCGCCGAGCCCCAGCAAGAGGATGAGACGAGTCCGGCACCGACAACCCAGTCGTGATGTTCGGACAACCAATCGAGTCCCCAAGGCCTGCCACGGTCAACAACCAGAATGCCTAGGTATCTCCAGAAGTGATGCGTCGCTTGTTTGGCGCATGCTCCAACGGGATTTTGGCCAACAACCCTCACGAGGGACATCATCACTGCCCCGACCCTGCACCTCCTCAGCCACCGCCAGCCAACCCCAATGATGAAGCTCCCGGAGACGCTTCAGCATCCACAAGGCAAGGCCGCTTGGATATAAACGAGGTTGATTAAATCACCCGAGTAGTACCAAGCCTTATCTTGCCCTCACCCGTGGTCATGTAACCTGTATGCCAATATGTATGTACAGTTTATTTTGCACCCTCATAGCACTCGTACACCATTGTGTCAGTGTGCGTATGCCTTTTATTCTTTTCTCAGGTGTGTCTTCCAGAGCACCTCGCCAACAACCCCACAGTAAACACGTGTTTTCGCAAGACGTGAGTACCTGTAGCATTGACCCCGACCCCATAAAGCGGAACCGGCAATATAGATGCCCTTACCATAACCCTATAAACCAGCCAGGCTGCTATATATAGGCCACACCGTGAACTTGCCAAGCATCCCTCACCGGTGCTCTCCTCTCACAGCCATTACCTTCGCTATGTCGATCCCTAGCATTTACCTAAGAACCCCGGAGGTATCCCCGGGTAGTTTCGTGAAGATATTGTGGGATTTTACCTGCAGTACCATGAGTGCTACCCGTCCACCCCAGTATGAGCTGCTCAAATCGAGGATCACACCATCCACCTCGAAATATTGGGTAGTGGTACAGATCCCACCCGCAAACCCAAACCAAGACCCCACAGAGGTTTCCTTCATGGGGAAATCCATGCCAACTCGTCAAATGGCCATAGAGGCTGCCGCTTGTGAAGGGCTTGCTCTCCTTCGATTCGCGGTGCCCTATGCCAGCGAGCGGGGATATTACTACTTTCCAAGCCGCGCAGCACCCGGAGAAGCAGCATCTTTTCCTGGTGGGCGTATTGAGAGAGACCCGGTGCTAGCCAACCTTTCGCAGTATGTGATCGCGCAAGAGCGTCTGAACCAGCGGATAATGGGTTATCTCCAGAGCCTCGCCGATTTAAATCCTTGGATCGCCATCGGCAGACCATTGAGGCCCGCGCGGGAGAAGCACATTCACCGACTGGTCAACCCACTACCACCGATAGAAGAAGAGTGTCCCCCAGCACCAGAGACCTTTTCCCAGGACCCAGTTCATTTACCGTTTATATTTTAGACGTAACTGCCATGTGAGTGTACCCATACCACTTTTTTTATGAAAACTGTGTAACGCATCGTGTGTTAAATAAATTATTTCCTGTGTGATTGCATCTGGTCCATCTGCATAACATAGATTTTTCGTTCATCACACAGCATCACAACAACGTTAATACAACTCCGGCCACTCCACTCAGTACACTAAGTTGCTAATCCGCCTGCACCTGCTTCATCAAACACCTCCTCACACACCACAGTTTCTTGAGAAGAAACTCGTGGAGATTTATTCGAGCACTAAATGCCTACCGCACGCTAACCTCCATTAGCCCTGCTACTCTCACCTAATCCCGGTGATCGCCGCCGCCGCGGAGAGCTAGCACTCGAGTCGCCGCATCACGACGATCGTCGAGGACCATCGCACACAGGAGCGCAGATACCCCCAGCAATGCCGCCAACCCCACGCACATGAGAACCATGCACCAGTCCGGCATCACCTCCGCCATTAGAGCCTCGACCCGAGCTCCTGCAAACACAAACGGAGGAGAGGGTAGAAAGGAGAAGAAGAGAGACCCGAGGTGAGAAGGAAGGAGTAGCACCTCGGCCGTTTTATAGCTCGAGATCGGTGTACGGTGAGCAAAGTCCACCAACCCCGCTCGTCGCTCAACCGCCGGTGTTCGGAAGCGAATCCGCGAGCAGTGCCGACAGAACACTGGCCCGTGAGGTGAGTGCACGCTGCACCGGCAGCTAGCGCGCCGCGCACTACGGCAGTACGACCTACATGCCCTATGAGCTAGCCGTCGCCGGTGGAGAAAGTGCGGGAAAAGCACGCGGGAGAGAGGAGAAGAGAGAACCGGAGGAAGAAGAAGAGGCTGACGATGGGCCCAGGCCTCACCTGTCAGCCAGTGAGAGCACTGTGCTCTCGGGTCCAACCGGCGTATTTGTAAATTTAGAAAAAAAATACCATTTCTAAATTTACTATGTCCCAGAGTAGAAATATATCGTTTTCCTCGACAGTAGATTTTTTCTTTTCCCGTGACACGCCAGTGTTTAACACTACAGTTTACACCACTGTTTGCTCTTACACTGTAGTAGCTTTTACTTGCATAAATAGAGCAGTAAAAATTTTGGTAGTATCTTTTGAGGCAGTAGTAGACCTTATAGCAACCCTTAACAAATCTCGAGGAAGAGATTTTTCTTAAGGGGGGTAGTGTTGTAACACCCCAAAAATTTAGCAATGTTTTACAAAATAAAATTTTGCCAGTAAATTAAAAATTTGCCTTTTGCTATATGTTCCTTGGTTTCAGAAGCATTCTTGTTATGTTATGTTGGAATTTTTACCCCTAGTGAAAACCTTCCAATTAATATTAGAGTATCTTTTGCACCCCTTTAAAAACTTTGCTTATATCAGCAGGATTAATTATATATTGGTCTCCATAATTTACTTCTCTATATAAATGATTAAACCTAGTTTTAAGGCCTCTTTTGAACTGCAACCACTTGATAGATTTATTCATGATTTCAACCAAAAATTGGAGATGTCAGGTGATGCTATTAGATCACTTTTATGCAAGAATATAATTATTTCAGTTAATATCTTGAGCTCCACAACTTGTTTGCCAATCTGGTCCAGTAGACCAAATTGCACTACAACCCCTTTAAATATTCATGCAATGCTTCAACCAAAATTATAGGATGTTCATAGCAGTATGTTATCCATCTTTATGCAAAAACCCATCTTGGTCCTTTGGAAGTTTTGAGTGAAACAACCTCTTTACCATTCTGGTTCAGTTTGGTGATTTGCACTGCAACCCTAGTCTATTTTGCTCCAGTACCTTTGAGCTTCCTCATGCTTATAGTTCTTCTTGCAAAACCCTTAAATCCAGAAGAGTGGGCCTATTGGGATAGTTTTGGTTCATGGAACAGTGCTCTGCATTATCTGTCCAGAACTGAAATCTTACAAAACTTGCACTAACAAGTTTTTGCTTTTGTTAAACTAACCTCACCATTTTCTTACTTATCCAAGGAGAAAACCATCTGGTAAATTTGGCCACCCCAAGAGCTTGCTAGATGCCACTGGCAATTTGTCAAACACCCTGAGTGCATGACCATATTTGGCTTAGCTTCTGGTTCATATTATGAACTTGATTCCCTGGCTAAACCAACATGTCCCATGAGTTTGTCCCAACCTTTAGCCTAACCCTGCTGTCCCCCTTGCGGTTTGGAGCTCCCTAGCACGCATTGGCATATCGCCGAGCACGTTGCGTGCGTGCTCTGGGCGCGCCCAGAGCACGCGTTTTGCACGTGCGTGCGCTCAGGTCGCCGCGTCGCGTCCCTAGCCCCAACTCACTCGCAGAGCCACGCCCAGCCTTATCCGCGCTCAAGAACACGCCAAACCGCACCTGGGACTCAACAGCGCCGCCGTCAGAGCACTCCTGGCGACACGCCGGCGCTCACAGCGGCTTTCTGCCACGGTCGGCGCCGCCCAAGCCACGCGCACTCGCCAGCTGCCCCCGGGAGCAGTGCGAGCTCATCCGCAAGCCCGTCCGCTAGCATTCGTCCCCGCCACGTCTCCTGCGGCCATAGTAGGGCGGTCGCCGACGAGCTTATCCCCTGCCGCCGCTGAACCGCCATGGCTCGCCTATTTAAACGTGCCCAGACCTCTCCGCAGCATCAGACCCTCACTAGGTAACCCGCAGAGCAGCCCTGTGGCAACCATTCGCCCCCGGGAAGCTTCCTTCTTCATCTCCGGCGAACACGGCCGACGTCTCTGCCTCGAGCAATCCGGCGCCACCAGAGCCTCCCCCGCCCGTCCAACACCACCGTCGCCTTCCCTTCGACCTTACGTAGCTGCTCGACCCCTCCAACACGATCAAAACTCACCACAACTCGAATCCCCATTTACGCCCGAAGCTCCCTCCGCCGTGGAGCTCGCCGCCGGTGACTCCCTCCGCCCCCTCCGACCAGCCGACTACCAGGGGGACCGCCAAGGAGTGGCGGATCCATTCCCGCACCCTATAACCCTCGAGGAGCCTCCGTCCGCCGGCGACGATCGCTAGAGCCCCGCATCCGTTCGGGCAGAGGAAGACGAGGAGGGAAAGGCTGGTCAAACCTGACTAGTGGACCCCCTAGACCCACTATCAATGACCCAGTGTCACCACCGCGCGTTTTTAAGTGAAGGCGTAAAACGCAAAGTACGTATTCCCTAGCCCGAAGGCGTATTCTCAGCCGAAACATTTTCTTTTCTGTTTTAGTTTAAAAATCAGATTTGACCAAACTTTGACTGGCTTTAACTTTTTAACCACAGCTCCAAATGACTTGATTCTTTTTCTGTTGTTTCCCAAATATTGTCTAGTTTATTTTCATATTTGTATGAAAATTTTCCAGACAACTTTTTGGGGGTGTTCTAAGTCTATGTATTGATTTCCTTTTCATTCTTTTAGGATTTTTGAAGAGGGAGAAAACTTCCAAAATTCTTGGAATGCTTTTCTCCTCCCCTCTACTTGAAGGCAAGCATCTTGAACCCTATGATAATACAATTTGTGTGTTGTTTGCTTTAATCTCAAGAACTCCATTAATATGCCAAAAATGGAGCATCATTATTTCATGTGGAGATCATACTCTTGCATATCAATATGTGGTGAATAATCCTTTTCAGTCATGTTTGTGATATTGGTGACAGCCACCACTCCTCATGCCACATGTGCCTGGTGATGGTTCGGATGAAGTCCGAAGGAAGGTTGTGTTTCGGTGAACCGACCGCGTGACTGACATCTCGTTGTGACGAGGATGTACAGAGAGGTAGCATGTAGCATGAGAGGTGTGACCCTGTCAGGGAGCTGTGAGAGCATTGTGGCACTAACCATGCAGAGAATACATAAACCTCCTAAGTCGACCATAGATCGAGTCTTGCTCCGGTAACCCCCATACTTGTTTCGTACTACCACGTGTCCCTGCTACAGGTAGGGTGCGGTTCAGTAAATTTGTCGACCCCTATTCTATCACACACCATACAGAGAGGCCACAGTGGAAGATACCGGCTGCATCCGGTAGGCAGGCCACCTGGTCCGGGGGCATGGGTGTTTCGGTTGTATCCGAAGGGGATAGCTTCCCCAGTTTTTCGCGCGCGTTATAAATTGTTGTGATCCCATGCTAGTCGAGGTTGTAGCCTCCCTACTTAAAGTTTTGCTTAACCAGTGTCGTGGGTGATTCCAGACACCGGTAAGTTAGGCTGGTGTGTGCAATCAGTTGTGTCTTCAATTTAAAAGGCCGTTGACGGAATTAGTCCTGAAGGGATATAGAGAATCAGTCATCCATGGGTAAAGAGTACACCCTCTGCAGAGATATAAAACCTATTCGAATAGCCGTGTCCATGGTTAAGGACTACAGTCTGGGATGGGTCGAGTGTCGGTCTTAGTGTCGGTCTTCGGAGGAGAAATCTGTTAAACCAGAATATTAATTATGACCTGTGACAGGTAGTGATTGTGATTCATCATTATTATGGACTAACCTTTCATATATTGAGACAAGGAGTATCCTTGGGACAGTTCTACCTCCCGGATATTCACTATTATTTATTTTTCTTTATGAGCCCTTTCTGTGATGTCGCTCAGAAGTCCGACTGTGGCATTCTTTTTATTTACAAGCATTTCTGTGATGTCGCTCTGACGTCCGACTGTGGCATTCTTTTTATTTACAAGCCCATTCTGTGATGTCGCTCAGACGTCCGACTGTGGCATTCTTTTTATTTACAAGCCCTTTCTGTGATGTCGCTCAGACGTCGGACTGTGGCATTCTTTTTATTTACAAGCCCTTTCTGTGATGTCGCTCACACGTCCGACTGTGGCATTCTTTTTATTTACAAGCCCTTTCTGTGATGTCACTCAGACGTCCGACTGTGTCATTCTTTTTATTTATAAGCCCTTTCTGCGATGTCGCTCAGATGTCCGACTGTGGCATTCTTTTTAATTACTAAGCCCTTTTCGTGGTGTCGCTCAGACGCCTGACTGCGGCATGTTTTCGTTCTCTTTTATCTTTTTTTCTGTTTATATCTCCCTGAATGCATATGCATAGTCTTATATGTTCATACAAACGAACTGCATGCATCACGAACGGTTATATCAAATTAACATCGTGATCATAAAATATTTGCGATCATGATTTTATTTCACCCATGCTCAAAATGTTTGCGAGTACATTCAAAGTACTCACTGGCTTGTCCCTGGCTATTGTCTTGGCCAGATTCCTTGCGTGGGAAGGAACAATGTGTATGACACCCCGGAGCCTACACTATTGGAGTTAGCAGCCTCGCGAAGATAGGAGTGAACCTGGTCAGCTGTTCCCGTGGGAGATGGAGTCCCACAGTCGCCGATGTAGCACAACCGCTTCCACCATTATCCACTAGAAACCCCGTGTTGTACTTAAAGGCCAGAATGGTCTTGTACCACATATTTGTACCTTTGCTTGGAAATTTCTGTATCAAGAGGTGCCTCATCAGCTAACAGTAATTATGGGGCTGGTGAGCACAAGGGCCAAATTTTGGGAATTCAATACCCCGACATTCCGGTCCTGACAAGTAATATTCATCTTCACCTGCAACTAACAACGCTATAAGAAGGGCTGAGCAAGCGGGTAACATAGCCAAACAACGGTTTTGCTGGGAAGGTGTCAAAGGTTAGGGTTTCATGGCAACAAGGAGAGGCTGACAATAAATGATGTGTAGCGCGACATGTAACGATAGCATCGAGACAACTAAGCATGGCAATGATAGTAAAGGTATGCAAGGGTATGGTCATCTTGCCTGAGATCCCGCAAAGAAGAAGAATGAGTCCATGAAGTAGACGAAGAAGAAGCCTCAAAGACGAACCACATGTAGACGAACGAATCCTCACGATCGCAACGGAAAAGAACTAGCGAGAAGAAAGCACACAACAAGGTAAACACACAACACAAGAACAAGACAAAATGCTCAACCAAGCATGATGCAAGACAAGTCTATATGATGCAATACATGGCAAGGGATGACGCACACAAGAACAACACAAACCAACAAGTTTAAATGAGGCCGGAATCAACATATAACAAATCCGGAAAATCCTCATATGCATATTTTGAAATTAGTCCAGATCTGAACAAACCTTAAGTAAAAGTTGTTAAACAGCAAGTTAACATGCACCAAGTTTATCTACACGAAATTCTAGTCAAGTTTCATACGAAGTTTATTTAATTTGGAGCTACGGCCTAGAAGATATGAGCACAACAAGACAAACAAGCCAACGGTGCAAGATGCACCCAAACATCAAGAAAACACACTCCAAACATGAAAACAACATGATATTATGATTCTACATGCAAAACCACACAAGTTTCATATAGTACACACTCAAAACGGAGCAACGTGCTAGATGTTACGAGCGAAACAAGTTACAACGCAAAGCTGAAGTTAATAGCCACATAGCAACTTTGGAGCAAGGGAAATATATGCTACAGCATCCAAACATGATAACAAGAAGCATTGATGTGAAGTAGACATGTTACTTAACAAGTATGCACTTAGAACACACCCAAAAGCTTGCGGGAACACAATTAGCCAAGCATGGCAAGTTGCCATAAAATTATCTAGACTTAGCCAAAATCTGGGAAGGCAAAAACATCATCACGAGGCTGCCTTCGGAGGCACAAAACAACAAGCATATTAACTCTACTAAGCATATAAAGAGCATGGACATTTAGAAGACATATCCTACATCAAACGACTCCATTGGATCATATCCATAGGAGGCATGGGTCAATAACAACAAGCTCCACCAAATTGAACATGCTGATAAAAGGCTGACAGGTAAATTTTATAGCAACTTGAGAGCAAGAAATAAATAAGCTACAGCATGCCATATATGCAAACAAAGGCTTGAATGGATAGATAATAACATGGACAACAAGATATGATCATTTGCCACTACAAAACTAGCATGGATTTGAGTGGGGCATCAAGCAAACATAGCATCAGGTTAACAGATTCCAGACTTAGCAGTTTTTTGACTAAGTATAAAACAGCAACAACAACAACAAGATGGCATGTTTACAAGCTTGTTTGAGTCAACACAAGGCATATCATGGAAAGTGGATTGCACCACAACAAAGACCATATGATTGTGCTTCTAAAACATCTAAACATGTGGCATGAAGACAAACACACCAATAGCAATGAACAAGTGAAAACAGCATCTCATAACAAGTTTCAGCACTTAACAACCAAATGCACTTTTGCAACAGATATTAACATGGCAATATGGCACCTAACATGAATGCTACAGCAACCATCAAGTTGAGCACTTCGCAATGAACATTTTGACATATCATATGCTCCATTTGGATAAACATGCACAAAGTTACAAGCATCACAAGTATGCAACAAATTTACATGTAATAGCAGTTTTAAACAAGTAGCACTCTTGCAACAGAGATTAGGGCATCAAGATGAACTCAAACAAGCATGGCATAATGGAACAAAATGAAGAGCATATCACCACGATCATTTTGACATATCATACACTCAATTTGGATAAGCACACAAAAAGTTGCAGGCATGCAAAGTATGCAACAAAATTACAAGATGCCAGGGACTTAGTGGAAAAAAGGTGACCTCGGGGTGGACATGTCCATGACAGATCGGACATGTCCGTCGGTGGGTGAGCGAGGGCCCACTGGTCAGTGGCACGGGGAGGAGGGGGTCCGGACACGTCCAGTGTCATCGGACACGTCCGGCGACGGGTTCGATCCGGCCCGGATCTCGCCGGATCCGGGCGCGGCAACGGCGATCGCCGGCGAGGACGTCGACAGGCGATGAGGGGAGGTGCGGCGCTGACCTAGAAGGTCACCGGCGGGGGCGGGGTCTGACGACCCGGCGGTGATCGGAGGAGGAGACGGGGTCGGGTGGCTTCCCGATCCAGATCGGCGGCAGGGATGGATCGAGGCTTCCGGTAGCAGAGACAGGGCGCCGGCGGCGGGAATAAAACGAGGGCGGCGAGGCCTCCAGATCCGGGCGGCGGTGGCGCTCGGTGAGACGGCGGCGGGGCGAGGAGCAGGCGCGAGGCGATGCTGGTGCGGTGGCGGGGCGGAGCTCGAGCTCAGGAGGAGCGAAGCGGGAGGCTGCCAGACGGTCGGCGAGCGCCTCGGGCGAGCAGGTAGCGGACGGGCCAGACGGGCCCCGCGCGGGCCCGCAGGGCCGCGGCGGCGGGGAGGACGCGGGGCGAGATGGCGCACTTCCATTGGCCGCGGCCGGCTGGAGTGGCGGCTAGGCCAATAGGGAGCCGCCAAGTGGCAGATCTGAGGTGGTTGGACGCTGAATTGAAGGAGGAGGGGGCTGGAGGCGCGATTTTCGAGGGGGCAGTGGCTGGAGTTTAGGGGAGAGTCTAGGGGAAGCCAAAAATGGCATGGGAGGTGTCCATTTATAGCAAAATTGCTAGGGTTTGGGGGTTTGGGGGCAAAACGGAGCCATCGGATCACGATCCAACGGCAACGGAGCGGAGGGGGAGTAGGCTGGGTCTAGTGGGCTGTGTAGAATAGTTGGGCTAACATGAGAGGAGAGAGAGAGAGGCCCGCGGGGGTTTTCGGAGACCGAAAACGTTTGACGTTTTAACCGGCGACTAGTGCCGCTATATATATCTGTTGGGCTATCAAACGAGCTCCGAATGCGATGAAATTTGGCAGTCGGCCTGTCTACACTATAATAAGACCACATGCAAGTTTCATCCCATTCCGAGAAAATTTTCTGGCCACTCATAAAATAAATATTCGGAGGCACCGCGGGCGCGTGTGAGTGTGTCCGGGCTCAGAACGGGCAACTAAGAGGACGGGCGGACTCGAACGGATGCAAGTTTTGAAAATATGATGATGCAATGCACACGATGACATGACAAGATGAAACACGCAAGCAGATGACATGGCAACGACGACGACTAACTGGCTGACACCTGGCTCACCGGTCTCGGGGTGTCACAACACTCCCCTACTAACAAGAGATCTCGTCCCGAGATCTTAGGAACGAGACGGAAGAGAAAAAGGAAGAACAAAGTTCTTCGAGGGAAAAAGAGTGAAACCAAACAATATTGAGAGGTTGAGCCACTTGACAGATAGAATACAACAGAGATGACCGAGATTGAGAAGCTCCGTTACAAAATAGGAACAAGGAACACACGAGAACCAAGTAGGTTGAATGACACGAAACAAGAGATGAAGGAACAAGAATGAATTCGAAACCACTCCGGTTAATCAGAGATGGAAAGGAATCTCCACGAAGGAATTCGGGCAGCACTCCGGCTGAAACTGAAAGAAATAGCACACCGGTTTGACATGAATGAAATGGAACAAGAACTTGGAAATATGAAATGATACTCGACGAGAGTAACAACACAATGCCTCCAAAAGAATTAAAAGAGTGAAAAGAAAAGAACGGAGAAGAAGATGACAACTTCCACCACGAATGAATTTGAAAGAAGATCATCAAGACAAAGGCTTGAACGGAGCTGTTGAGAAAATCAACAACCAAAGAATAAGCTTGATGTGGGCTTATGAAAATATCTGAAAACTTAAGGTGAATATGTGCCGCACTGAAAAGATGGATTAGCTGAGAATGAAGAAATGCAAAACTCCTCTTCAAAAGAATACGGAGAATTATTTGCACTCGAGAGGCAAAAGAATAATGCTTGAACTGCTCCAGAAGAATTAGATGAATGTTGAAGAATGAATTAAAACATGAGGAACCACCATAACGAACTCCGGTAACAAGAGGATGATGATATATAAATGACGGACGAAAAGAATAAGATTAAAGCCTTGCGATGATTTAGATGAGGTTCCGACGAGATAACCGAAAATCAATGAACTCCAGAAAGAAAAGATGACAACACTTGGAACTAGCATTTATTCATCAAGAATAAACTCCGAAGAAAGGAATAAATCAACTTGACGCAAATGAATAAGAATTATGTTATGCTTATCCTCCATCAATTAAATTGATGAGAAGCAATGGATTTGCACACCACTTATTATTGTTGAAATCATTAAAGAGGGATATATCGCGAACTTGCGAAAATCTTCATGAAACACCAGTAGGCTTGGAATAAAAATGAATGGATTGGTATGATAACACCGAAAAAGAATTCTTGAGCGAACCACCGCAAGAATTGAAGCCGAGTGAAGAAAAGAATGAACCACCGGGAAGTATTAAAATCGAATGATGAAAGAGAACAAACCACCGTAAAGAATTGAAATTGAGTGAATACAAGAGAATGAATCGCCGGGAAGAATAAAGCACTTGAGGAAAATTGGATGACGAGAACGAAGAGATCGCGAACTGATTAAAGAATACTTGGACGAAGCACCGAAAGAATGTGAGACGAACGAAGATGCATCGATGAAGAATATTTGGAAGATGAAGTTGAAAACTGAGAACGAAGAAATCTTCTGAAATGATGGCCTTCGGAGGAACACAAAGAAAAGAATTCAAGAACTACTCCGGATGAAGAAAGGTTGGACCAATGATGAAAAGTTTTGAAAGCGATCTTGGAGAAGGCATATGACTGATGGAATCCATACTTACGTCACACTTGAAAGAATTTCGAAACACTCTGGGAAATTAGATGAATCAGGTAAGATCCTGGAAAAAAGACCTGTGGGTTATGAGCCCACCAAAGAGAAAACACCATTGGAAAAGATTGAAAAGAGATGATGCACCAGAACAATTAAGACTCAAAGGAGGTGACAACCTCGGAGTACTTGGAACACAGACAATTCTTCTGAGATTTCTTCGGAACTCCAGAACAAATAAATAGCGAGGGTCGAACGAGGGAAACATCTGAGCCAAGGAGAAAGAATATGAAGAGCACCGAAAACTTGAATTGGATCCACCGGAAAGAAAAGAGATGAAGAATGACGAACTAGACGAGAATTCGCCAGTTGAAATATTTGAGGAAAGAATGCAAAGGGTTCACACGAGTAGGATGGATACTCTATTAAGGACTCCGGCTCTGAGAAGCAAAAGGGTGGGCGGGTGGGAAAAAAGAAAGACAACTTTGGAAGGGGAAACAACATCGGTTTAAAAGAACTAAGGATGAACTTGCAAAGAAGAAGAGGGTCGAGTCCACTTGACGAGAGATGCACCAGATGAAAGAACTAACAACGCAATGAACGAAAACTAACCGCGCGATCCTAAAAAAAATTGAAGGGGAAGAGGAGTAATTCAAACACCTATGTCAAGATTCCTCACCAGAGCAACGAAGGGACTGAGGAGTAAAAAGAAATCCTACTCTCCGATATAACCAGACTCCGAAAAAGTTTTCTTCTAGACTCAACAACGGCCAAGCTACGATCAATCAAGGGGGCTCCTATGGTCAGTCGAGGCTCTGATACCAACTTGTCAGGCCCAAGATGCGATTCTATCCCGATCACGTGATGTTTACGTGATTGGTGCACAACCGCAACTCAGGCGCTTAGCAAGATGGATATCATTACATCGTACATTTACATACATACATGGGGGATACAACAATACATACAAGTCACATGAATACAACAACATCAATACAAGACATCCGACTACGGATGCAAACATGAAAAGCACATCGACATCCATCTGCTATCCCAGGCCGCCCACCCGGAACCTAACCCAATATTGAAGAAGAAGAAGAAGAAGAAAGAACTCCAACACAACGATCATCGCTCTCATGTCAAGACATCGGAAACCTACACCTGCATCTTTTGTTGTAGTATCTGTGAGCCACGAGGAATCAGCAATCCCATTACCATGGGTAACAAGACTAGCAAAGCATAAAGGGTAGGAAGAGGTAAAGTGGCGAGGTTGCAGCAGCGGCTAAGCATAAATATGGTGGCTAACTTATGAGTACAAGAATAAGATGAGCATCTACGCAAATGGTCGCAAACTAGTAATGATCACTAAAGATCCTGAACTACCTACAAGTCAAAAATAACCCCATCGTGTTCTCTTCTCAAAGTGAAAAGAGACAGTCACGGTTACTCACACAGTTGTGTGTTTTATTTCGGATCCTCTGCCAAGTTTTCTACAACCGGACATTAACAAATTCCAATCTGTCACATAACCGCGGGCACGGCTTTTGAAAGTTCATTAGCCTACAGGGGTGTCCCAACTTAGCCCATCACAAGCTCTCACGATCAGCAGAAGTAATAATAATATTACCCCTTATCCTAGGGACAATCCAATCAGGCACAGAATCTCGGTGCACAAGACATTTCGACAATGGTAAAGCAAGTCCAGCAAGACCCCCCCGGTGTGTCGACACCCTGATAGTAGCCGCGCTTATCTCGTCTCAGGCCATGACCAGATGGGCGAAGCTACGAGTAAAACCAGCCCTCGGGTTTCCCCCAGGTGGCCCCGCAGCACCCCTGTTTGGAACCAACTCCATCAGCACTGGCCCCCCTGCTATGTAGAAAGAATCCTCGGGTAGCGCTAACTCCCTATGCAATTAATTAATTAATTAAGTTTTTATTATGAGCAAATTAAAACCAATGTTGGGCCTTGCTGGAGGAGTTTTATTCAAAGACGAACTGTCAAGGGGTCCCCATATACCCAACCGTGTAAGGAACGCAAAATCAAGGAACATAATGCCGGTTTATCGGCTCCTAAGGTGGCATGAGTGGAACAAAACACCAAGCAAAAGGCCCAGCCTTCCACCCATGGCCAGTATATAGGTGTGTTAATATATATAAGACATATTGTGATATTCCAACAACAAGTTCCAACATGGAGCAATCTTCATCTTCACCTGCAACTAACAACGCTATAAGACGGGTTGAGCAAGCGGGTAACATAGCCAAACAACGGTTTTGCTGGGAAGGTGTCAATGGTTAGAGGTTTCATGGCAACAAGGAGAGTTTGACAATAAATGATGGGTAGCGCGAAATGTAACGATAGCATCGAGACAACTAAGCATGGCAATGATAGTAAAGGTATCCAAGGGTATGGTCATCTTGCCTGAGATCCCGCAAGGAAGAAGAATGAGTCCATGAAGTAGACGAAGAAGAAGCCTCGAAGACGAACCACATGTAGACGAACGAATCCTCACGATCACAATGGAAAAGAACTAGCGAGAAGAAAGCACACAACAAGGTAAACACACAACACAAGAACAAGACAAGATGCTCAACCAAGCATGATGCAAGACAAGTCTATATGATGCAATACATGGCAAGGGATGAAACACACAAGAACAACACAAACCAACAAGTTTAAATGAGGCCGGAATCAACATATAACAAATCCGGAAAATCCTCATATGCATATTTTGAAATTAGTCCAGATCTGAACAAACCTTAAGTTAAAGTTGTTAAACAGCAAGCTAACATGCAGCAAGATGATCTACACGAATTTCTAGTCAAGTTTCATATAAAGTTTATTTAATTCGGAGCTACGGCCTAGAAGATATGAGCACAACAAGACAAACAAGCCAACGGTGCAAGATGCACCCAAACATCAAGCAAACACACTCCAAACATGAAAAAAACATGATATTATGATTCTACATGCAAAACCACACAGGTTTCATATAGGACACACTCAAAACGGAGCAACGGGCTAGAAGTAACGAGCAAAACAAGTTACAACGCAAAGCTGAAGTTAATAGCCACATCGCAACTTTGGAGCAAGGGAAATATATGCTACAGCACCCAAACATTATAACAAGAAGCATGGATGTGAAGTAAACATGTTACTTAACAAGTATGCACTTAGAACACACCCAAATGCTTGCTGGAACACAATTAACCAAGCATGGCAAGTTGCAATAAAATTATCCAAACTTAGCCAAAATCTGGGAAGGCAAAAACATCATCACGATGCTGCCTTCGGAGGCACAAAACAACAAGCATATCAACTCTACTAAGCATATAAAGAGCATGGACATGTAGAAGACATATCCTACATCAAACAACTCTATCGGATCATCTCCATAGGAGGCATGGGTCAATAACAACAAGCTCCACCAAATTGAACATGCTGATAAAAGGCTGACAGGTAAATTTTATAGCAACTTGAGAGCAAGAAATAAATAAGCTACAGCGGGCCATATATGCAAACAAAGGCATGAATGGATAGACAAAAACAAGGACAACAAGATATGATCATTGGCCACTCTAAAACAAGCATGGATTTGAGTGGGGCATCAAGCAAACATAACATCAGGTTAACAGATTCCAGACTTAGCAGTGTTTTCTCTAAGTATAAAACAGCAACAACAACAACAACATGGCATGTTTACAAGCTTGTTTGAGTCAACACAAGGCATATCATGGAAAGTGGATTGCACCACAGCAAAGACCATATGATTGCGATTCTAAAACATCTAGACATATGGCATGAAGACGAATACACCAATAGCAATGAACAAGTGAAATCAGCATCTCATAACAAGTTTCAGCACTTAACAGCCAAATGCACTTTTGCAACATAGATTAATATGGCAATATGGCACCTAACATGAATGCTACAGCAAACATCATGTAGAGCAGTTCACAATGAACATTTTGACATATCATATGCTCCATTTGGATAAACATGCACAAAGTTACAAGCATCACAAGTATGCAACAAATTTACAGGTAACAGCTGTTTTAAACAATTAGCACTCTTGCAACAGATATTAGGACATCAAGATGAACTCAAACAAGCATGGCATATTGGAACAAAATGAAGAGCATATCACCACGATCATTTTGACATATCATACACTCAATTTGGATAAGCACACAAAAAGTTGTAGGCATGCAAAGTATGCAACAAAATTACAAGATGCCAGGGACTTAGTGGAAAATAAGGCGACCTTGGGGTGGACATGTCCATGACAGATCGGACATGTCCGTCGGTGGGTGAGCGAGGGCCCACTGGTCAGTGGCACGGGGAGGAGGGGGTCCGGACACGTCCAGTGTCATCGGACAAGTCCGGCGACAGGTTCGATCCGGCCCGGATCTCGCCGGATCCGGGCGCGGCGACGGTGATCGCCGGCGAGGACGTCGACGGGCGATGAGGGGAGGTGCGGCACTGACCTATAAGGTCACCGGCGGGGACGGGGTCTGGCGACCCGGCGGTGACCGGAGGAGGAGACGGGGTCGGGTGGCTTCCCGATCCAGATCGGCGGCAGGGATGGATCGAGGCTTCCAGCAGCGGAGACAGGGCGCCGACGGCGGGAATGAAATGAGGGCGGCGAGGCCTCCAATCCGGGTGGATCCCGGCGGCGGGGCGAGGAGCAGGCGCGAGGCGGCGCTGGTGCGACGGCGGGGCGGAGCTCGAGCTCGGGAGGAGCGAAGCGGGAGGCTGCGGGACGGTCGGGCGAGCGGGCAGCGGACGGGCCAGACGTGCCCCGCACGGTCACGCAGGGCCGCGGCGGCGGGGAGGACGCGGGGCGACGTGGAGGGGCGAGATGGCGCACTGCCATTGGCTGCGGCCGGCTGGAGTGGCGTCTAGGCCAATAGGGAGCCGCCAAGTGGGAGATCCGAGGTGGTTGGGCGCTGAATCGAAGGAGGAGGGGGCTGGAGGCGTGATTTTCGAGGGGGGAGTGGCTGGAGGTTAGGGGAGAGGCTAGGGGAAGCCAAAAATGGCATGGGAGGTGTCCATTTATAGCAAAATTGCTAGGGTTTGGGGGTTTGGGGGCAAAACGGAGCCATCGGATCACGATCCAACGGCAACGGAGCAGAGGGGGAGTAGGCTGGGTCTAGTGGGCTGTGTAGAATAGTTGGGCTGACATGAGAGGAGAGAGAGAGGCCCGCGGGGGTTTTCGTAGACCGAAAACGTCCAACGTTTTAACCAGCGACTAGTGCCGCTATATATATACGTTGGGCTATCAAACGAGCTCTGAATGCGATGAAATTTAGCAGGCGGCCTGTCTACACTATAATAAGACCACATGCAAGTTTCATCCCATTCCGAGAAGATTTTCTGGCCAATCATAAAATAAATATTCGGTGGCGGCGCGGGTGCGTGTGAGTGTGTCCGGGCTCAGAACGGGCAACTGAGAGGACGGGCGGACTCTGACGGATGCAAGTTTTGAAAATACGATGATGCAATGCACATGATGACATGGCAAGATGCAACACGCAAGCAGATGACATGGCAACGACGACGACTAACTGGCTGACACCTGGCGCACCGGTCTCGGGGTGTCACAAACCCCTTCCGATCAATGATCAACATCGGAGCCATGGACACCCATAATGACCCCTATACCCACACGAATAAATATTCGAGTGATCCTCCAGTTGCAGTGAGCTATTCCTGCTGCTTCGCGATATGTCACAAACACTCGAGGTTAGATTTATTGCATCCCCGTGGATGAACAATTTGTCCACCATGCAAGTTACCTCGTTACCGGTTTTGTTCTCTTTTCTCGTTTACGTGTTCCGGCATCCCACTAATCAAATCACAAGGTGTCTGGCCAGAAACTTGTGGATACTGTAGCACCGAGAAGGCCCAAGAATATCTCTCCATCGTCGGAGGAGAAAATCCCAATCTTGAGCTATCTTGTTACTTGCCATACTTATCCGTGAACCAGTAAGCCATCGTAATAGCCACCCAGTTGCGGATGACGTTTAACAAACCCCAAAGTTCACGAAGTAAGCATGAAGGAACTCGATACTCTTATGGTCTGAGGAATTATGCAAACATTAACTATCTCTATGATATTAAGCATAAGCTTGTGACAAAAAGAATCTCATAGCATAACATCAATTTGGGTCGATTCAACAGAAGTGTTCTACCAACATCGTGCCCTCAAAATTGCCAGCATAGACATGCCCATGATCAGGAAAACAGGATCATCATGCAATACATGAGCCAGTCTTAGAGGCAATACTAGGAATACATTTTACCGCTTAGTATACCACACGTGCACATGAGTTTCCCTCCAAGCCTCATGGATATTGTAGACTCGAGAATCATTGCAGTTATAGCATGGAAGATAAACATTCAATACAAACTTTGGAGATACAAAATAACTATTATTACTGCCTCTAGGGCATATCTCCTACAGACTCCCACTTGCACTAGAGTCATAATCCATTTACATGGCTTCCCTAACACCAATGGTATCCGGTGCTGCTCATGCTTTGCTCGTGGTAGAGGCTTTGTCATCGGGTCTGACACGTTCAGATACATGTGAAATTTGCGTACTTTCACTAAACCTTCTTCGACATGATGTCGAATGAGTTTATATTTGCGTTTGATATATCTTGTCTTATGGTGCGCACTTGGCTCCCTTGCCTGAGCGACGACGGCACTATTACCACAATAGATCTCCACCGGGTTCTGGGCACTAGGAACCACACCAAGTTCTTCAAGAAATTGCTTGATCCATACCGCCTCCTTGGAGGCTTCTGAAGCAGCAACATATTCCGCCTCCGTTGTAGAATCCCCCACATTATTTTGTTTGGAACTTTTCCAATCTACTGCACCACCGTTCAATATGAAAACATAGCCTGATTGAGATTTGAAGTCATTTGGGTCAGTGATGAAGCCTGCATCAGTGTAACCCCTTACAATGAGCTCTTCATCACCTCCGTACACAAGGAGTAAATCATTGGTCCTTCTGAGGTACTTCCGAATACCCTTGACTGTGGCCCAGTGTATCAATCCTAGATCACTTTGGTACCAGCTGCTAACACTTAGCGCATAGGAAACGTCCGGTCTTATACATAGCATGGCATATATAATAGAACCAACTACCGAGGCATATGGAACATCATTCATTTGTACTCGCTCATTGAGAGTCCGAGGACTCTAATTCTTGCAAAGCACTGTGCCAGGTGACATGGGGAGAAGGCCCTTCTTGGAGTTCTCCATGTTGAACGTTTTCAACGCCCTGTCAATGTATGTGCTTTGGCTAAGCGCTATCCGGTGTTTTGTTCTATCTCTATAGATTCTAGTGCCCAATACATATGCCGCTTTGCCTAAGTCTTTCATTGAAAAACTCTTCTTCAATGAGTCTTTTATTTTGCTAAGAAAATTCACGTCATTTCCAATCAACAATATGTCATCCGCATACAAGATTAGAAATGTTTTTGCGCTCCAACTAAACTTCTTGTAAACACAAGATTCTTCGTCATTCCTGATGAAGCCAAACTCTTGGACCACTTCATCAAAACGAATGTTCCAGCTCCCTGAAGTTTGCATACTTTTCTGGCATCCTTATAAACGACAAAACCTTTCGGTTGTATCATGTATACATCCTCTTTGAGGTTTCCATTTAGGAAAGCCGTTTTGAAATCCATCTGCCATATTTCATACTCAAAATAAGCAGCAATTGCTAGTAATATTCGAACAGACCTAAGCATAGCTACGGGCGAGAAAGTCTCATCGTAGTGCACTCCTGGAACTTGTGTGAACCCTTTCGCGACAAGTCTAGCTTTCTGGATAGTAATGTTACCATCTGCATTCGTATTTCTTTTGAAAATCCATTTACAACCAATGGGCTTTATGCCTTCTCGAAGTTCTTCCAAGTTCCAAACTTGGTTTTCGTACATGGATTCCATTTCGGCTTTCATGGCCTTGTGCCATTCCTTTGAACTAGACCCCGCCATCGCTTCCTTGTAGTGTGCAGGTTCATCGTCTTCAAGAATGAAGATTTCATTATGAAACCACTCAGGTGGCTGGATAGCCCTACCCGATCTGCGCGGTTCAGTTACAACATTGTGTGAAGTCTCCACATCATATGCGACAACTTCCGACTCAGTTGCAGGGATAATTAGCGGATTTTCTTCTGGTTCCTTAGCCATATCAACAGTTGCCGGAGATTCACTAATCTCATCAAGTTGTACTGTCCTCCCACTAAATTCTTTGGCGAGAAACTCTTTCTCAAGAAATTGTCCATTTCTGGCAACAAACACTTTTTTATCGGACGGGTGGCAGAAGGAATACCCGATTGTTTCCTTGGGATAACCTACAAAGTAACATTTGTCTGATCTGGGATCAAGTTTGGTAGGTTGTAAACATTTTACGTATACTTCACAACCCCAAATCCTGAGATGCGACAAACCGGGTTTCTTCCTGTTCCATAACTCGTATGGTGTCGTCTCAACTGATTTAGACGGTGCTACGTTAAGTGTGTGAGTGGCAGTTTCTAGTGCGTGACCCCAAATGATATCGGAAGATTTGTAAGAGACATCATCGAAGTTACCATGTCTAACAGGGTTCGGTTACGTCTTTCCGACACTTCATTTCGCTGTGGAGTTCCGGGAGGCGTAAGCTGTGAAACAATTCCACGGTCACTCAGATGTTGGCCAAACTCATGACTAAGATATTCGCCTCCGTGATCAGGCCGCGGAAACTTAATCTTTTTGTTACGATGACTTTCTACCTCATTCTAAAATTCTTTGAACTTTTCCAAGGTTTCTGACTTATGCTTCGTTAAGTAGACATATCCTTACCTACTCAAATCATCAGTAAAAGTCACAAAGTAGAAATACCCACCCCGTCCGATTGTGCTCATTGGACTACATACATCACTATGTATTATTTCCAACAATCCACTTGTCCGTTCAGGATGACCCGTGAACGGTGTCTTGGTCATTTTTCCCATCAAGCAAGCTTCACATGTGTCAAATGACTCAAAATCAAAGGACGGTTGACACGTCTCCGTCGTATCTATAATTTTTGATTGTTCCATGCCAATATTCCACAACTTTCATATACTTTTGGCAACTTTTTATACTATTTTTTGGGACTAACATATTGATCCAGTGCCCAGTGCCAATTCCTGTTTGTTGCATGTTTTTTTTGTTTCGCATAATATCCATATCAAACGGAGTCCAAACGGAATAAAAACAGACGGATATTTTTTGGAATATATGTGAATTTTGGGAAGCGGAACCAACATGAGACGATGCTCGGGTGGGCCACGAGGCAGGGGCATGCCCTGGGCCCTCGTCGCCACACCGTAAAACGGTTGATGCCCTTCTTTCGCCACAAGAAAGCTAATATCCGGATAAAAATCGTGTTAAAAAATCAGCCCAATCGGAGTTACGGATCTTTAGGAATTTAAGAAACGGTGAAGGGCCAGAATCTGGGAACGCAGAAACAGAGAGAGACAGAGAGACAGATCCAATCTCGGAGGGGCTCTCTCTCCTCCCACGCCATGGAGACCATGAACCAGAGGGGAAACCCTTCTCCCATCTAGGGAGAAGTCAAGGAAGAAGAAGAAGAAGGGGCCTCTCTCACCCTCACTTCCGGTGGCACCGGAGTGCCACCGGGGCCATCATCGTGTTACGGCGATCTACACCAACACCTCCGTCATCTTCACCAACATCTCCATAACCTTCCCCCATCTATCTATAGCGGTCCACGCTCCTGCAACCCACTATACCCTCTACTTGAACATGGTGCTTTATGCTTCATATTATTATCCAATGATGTGTTGCAATCCTATGATGTTTGAGTAGATTATCGTTGTCCTATCGGTGATTGGTGAATTGCTATGATTGATTTAAATTGCTTGTGGTTATGTTGCTGTCCATTGGTGCCCATTATATGAGCGCGCCCGTGGATCACACCATAGGGTTAGTTGTATGTTGATAGTACTATGTATTGGAGGGCAAGAGTGACAGAAGCTTCAACCTAGCGTAGAAATTGATGCATACGGGATTGAAGGGGGACCGATATATCTTAATCCTATGGTTGGGTTTTACCTTAATGAACGTTAGTAGTTGCGGATTCTTGCTAATAGTTCCAACCATAAGCGCATATAATTCCAAGTAAGGGATGACATGCTAGCAGTGGCCTCTCCCACATAAAACTTGTTATCGGTCTAGTAACGTAGTCAATTGCTTAGGGGAAATTTCGCAACTCCTACCACCACTTCTCCACACTCGCTATCACTAACTTTATTGTTTATTTATCTTAACATCCCCTAGTGTTATTTACGTGTTGTTTTTATTCTTGCAAACCTATCCCACAAAAACTATAAAGTACTTCAAGTTTCATACTTGTTCTAGGTAAAGTAAACATCAAGCGTGCGTAGAGTTGTATTGGTGGTCGATAGAACTTGAGGGAATATTTGTTCTGCCTTTAGCTCCTCGTTGGGTTCGACACTCTTACTTATCGAAAGAGGCTACAACTGATCCCCTACACTTGTGGGTTATCAAGACCTTTTTCTCGCGCCGTTGCCGGGGAGCAATAGCGTGGGGTGAATATTCTCGCGTGTGCTTGTTTGCTTTATCACTAAGTAGATTTTATTTGCTCTTATAAGTTGTTCTCTATCTAGAGTTATGGATATGGAACACGAAATACCAAAAAACTTTGGTGTACTTGCTACTCATGGAGATGGGGAACCTGCTAAAACCCTCGATGCTCATTATGTGAAAGATATTATGTACTACTTTGATAATCCTGAGAAAACCCCATTCAACTATGTAATGGGAGTAACGTTGGATCAACGTGAATACTTTAGGGATTATCGCTTGACACAAAAAGGGAAACTGTTATGGGATCAAATTCATTTGTTGCATTGATATGCTCGACAACTATGCTTGAGATATGATTATACTTGTTGCTCTAGGATGAGGGCTCCACACCTTCCCTTTTCATGCAAATTTAATGATAATGAAACCTTAGCTTCTTATGCTAATGGTATATATGATTCTTATGATGTGGAATAGAAGAATTCGTTGCTTTTAAGGGTGCTTATGAAATTAAATCTCTGTTTAAAAAGAATGAGGCTTTTGATGATGATGTTTCTAGGCCTGAAAATCTTGCTATATTGAAATATTGCAATTTGAATTATGAATATAACTCCAATATTGATGCGTTTATTGAGAAGGTCTCTCCTGTCCAAGAAGAGACAAATATTTTGCAGGAGTCTATTGAAGAAGAAATCAATGACATTGTTAGCTCATTGGGTGAAAAAGATGAGGAGGAGAGCGAAGAACAAAAGGAGGAAGAGCGGATTAGCTACCCGTGCCCACCTTCTAATGAGAGTAACTCTTCAACTCATACATTGTTTAATTTCCCTTCATGCTTACCGAAGGATGATTTCTATGATGATTGTTATGATCCTGTTGATTCTTTTCAAATATCCCTTTTTGATGATGATTGATATACTTGTGGCCAAGATGCCAATATGAATTATGTTTATGGAGATGAACTTGCTATAGTTCCTTTTGTTAAACATGAGATAGTTGCTATTGCACCCACACATGATAGTCCTATTATCTTTTTGAATTCTACAAACTACACTATATTAGAGAAGTTTGCACTTATTAAGAATTATATTGATGGGTTGCCTTTTTCCGTTACACATGATGATTTTTATGAATAAAATATGCATATGCTTGCTGCTCCTACTTGCAATTATTATGAGAGAGGAACTACATCTCCGCCTCTCTATGTTTCCAATACGATAAAATTGCAAGAAACTGCCTATACTATGCATTGGCCTTTACTTGATGTGCATGAATTGTTCCTTTATGACATGTCGATGCATAGGAAGAGAGTTAGACTTCGTTGTTGTATGATATATATCACTTTGTGCTCACTACTAAATGCCAAATCATTATTAATCAAAAATTGGCTTTGATATACCTTGGGATCCGGGTGGAACCATTACTTGAGCACTATATGCCTAGCTTAATGGCTTTAAAGAAAGTGCTGCCAGGGAGACAACCCGGAAGTTTTAGAGAGTCATTTATTTCTGTTGTGTGCTTTTATAAAGTTTCAACACAAAAAAATAAAGAGGGGAACCTAAAACTTTTTCAAAAAGAAAAGTGAAAGTGATATAGACGAGCATTGTGAAAGTGGGGGGCGTCCTTGAACTTTGTTCATGCCCATGGAAACTTTGTGAATCTTAATTACAGAAACTTTTCAACAAAAATAATTATCCCCTTGTACAATTCCATTGTATTATAAAAATAATGTTCCAAGGTTTGCCTTTAGGATGTTTACAATGCTTGTTAGTTTGTACGGTGCAGGACAGAAACTTTGGCTGTAGTGTGCGATTTTACATTTTTTTGCTGGAACGTCAAATGGTTCTGAAACTTTTGCACTTTCTTTCTATACAAATTTTTTATTTTTCCTAATTTTGGCAGAATTTTTCAAGTATCAGAAGTATGGTGAATGTTCAGATTATTACAGATTGTTCTATTTTAGACAGATTCTGTTTTTGATGCATAGTTTGCTTGTTTTGATGAAACTATCAATTTCTATCAGTGGATTAAGCCATGGAAATGTTATATTACAGTATCTACAATGAAAAAACAAAATATGAATTGGTTTGGAATAGTACTTAGACTAGTGATTTGCTTTATTATACTAACGAATCTTACCGAGTTTTCTGTTGAAGTTTTGTGTGGATGAAGTATTCGAAGATCGAGGAGGCCTCGATGTGAGGAGAAGAAGGAGAGGCAAGAGCTCAAGCTTGGGGATGCCCAAGGCACCCCAAGTAAATAATCAAGGAGACTCAAGCATCTAAGCTTGGGGATGCCCCGGAAGGCATCCCCTCTTTCTTCAACAAGTATCGGTATGTTTTCGGATTCGTTTCATTCATGGGATATGTGCAGATCTTGGAGCGTATTTTGCATTTAGTTTTCACCTTTTGTTTTATGCACCATGCTGGTATGAGATAGTCCTTGGTTGATTTATAGAATTCTCTTTGCACTTCACTTATATCTTTTGAGTATGGCTTTATAGAATACTTCATGTGCTTCACTTATATCATTTGAGGTTTGGATTGCCTGTTTCTCTTCACATAGAACACCGTCATTTGTAGAATGCTCTTTTCCTTCACTTATAATTGTTAGAGCGTTGGCATAACTTTTGTAGAAAGAATTAAAACTCTCTTGCTTCACTTTTATATATTTAGAGAGTTGACAGAAATTGGTCATTCACATGGTTAGTCATAAAATCCTACATAAACTTGTAGATCGCTGAATATGATATGTTTGATTCCTTGCAATTGTTTTGCGATATAAAGATAGTGATATTAGAGTCATGCTAGTGGGTAGTTGTGGATTGTAGAAATACTTGTGCTGAGGTTTGTGATTCACGTAGCATGCACGTATGGTGAACCGTTATGTGACGAAGTTGGAGCATGATTTATTTATTGAGTGTCATCCTTTGTGTGGAGGTCGGGGTCGCGCGATGGTTAACTCCTACCAAACTCCCCCCTAGGAGCAGGCGTGTAGTACTTGGTTTCGATGGCTAATAAATTTTTGCAATAAGTATGTGAGTTCTTTATGACTAATGTTGAGTCCATGGATTAAACACACTCTCACCCTTCCACCATTGCTAGCCTCTCTTGTACCACGCAGCTTTCGCCGGTATCATACACCCACCATATACCTTCCTCAAAACAGCCACCATACCTACCTATTATGGCATTTCCATAGACATTCCGAGATATATTTCCATGTAACTCCACCGTTCCGTTTATTATGACACGCACCATCATTGTCATATTGCCTTGCATGATCGTAAGATAGCTAGCATGATGTTTCCATGGCTTGTCCGTTTTTTTATGTCATTGCTACGCTAGATCATTGCACATCCCGGTGCACCGCCGGAGGCATTCACATAGAGTCATATTTTGTTCTAGCTTCGAGTTGTAATCTTTGAGTTGTAAGTAAATAAAGTGTGATGATCTTCATTATTAGAGCATTGTCCCATGTGAGGAAAGGCCTAAAAAAATAGAGAGGGGCTAAAAAGAAAAGAGAGAAAGCCCCTCCAAAAAAACAAAAAAAATGAGAGAAAAGAGAGAAGGGACAATGCTACTATCCTCTTTCACACTTGTGCTTCAAAGTAGCACCATGATCTTCATAATAGAGAGTCTCTTGTTTTGTCACTTCCATATACTAGTGAGAATTTTCATTATAGAACTTGGCTTGTATATTCCAACGACGGGCTTCCTCAAATGCCCTAGTTCTTCATGAGCAAGCAAGTTGATGCACACCCACTAGTTTTCTTTTTGAGATTTCATACACTTATAGCTCTAGTGCATCCGTTACATGGCAATCCCTACTCACTCACATAGATATCGATCGATGGACATCTCCATAGTCCATTGATTTGCCTAGTCGATGTGAGACTTTCTCCCTCCTTTTGTCTACTACCATCTTCTATTCCACCCATAGTGCTATGTCCATGGCACATGCTCATGTATTGCGTGAAAGTTGAATTTTTTTTAGAATACTAAAGTATGAAACAATTGCTTGGCTAAAACCGGGGTTGTGCATGATTTAAATACTTTGTGTGGTGAAGCCAGACAATATGATTTTGTAGGGATAACTTTCTTTGGCCATGTTATTTTGAAAAGACATGATTGCTTTATTAGTATGCTTGAAGTATTATTGTCTTAATGTCAAACGATAGACTATTGCTTTGAATCATTCGTGTCTTAATATTCATGCAATGATTAGATTATATGATCAAGATTATGCTAGGTAGCATTCCACATCAAAAATTATCTTTTTTATCATCTACCTACTCGACGACGAGTAGTAATTAAGCTTGGGGATGCTGATACGTTTCCGTCGTATCTATAATTTTTTATTGTTCCATGCCAATATTCCACAACTTTCATATACTTTTGGCAACTTTTTATACTATTTTTTAGGACTAACATATTGATCCTGTGCCTAGTGTCAGTTCCTGTTTGTTGCATGTTTTTTGTTTCGCAGAATATCCATATCAAACGGAGTCCAAATGGAATAAAAACGGACGGAGATTTTTTTTGGAATATATGTGAATTTTGGGAAGCGGAACCAACATCAAACGATGCTCGGGTGGGCCACGAGGCAGGGGGCGCGCCCTGGGCCTCGTGGCCACACCATAAGGTGGTTGATGCCCTTCTTTCACCGCAAGGAAGCTAATATCTGGATAAAAATCGTGTCAAAAAATCAGACCAATCGGAGTTACGGATCTCCGAGAATTTAAGAAACGGTGAAGGGCCAGAATCTGGAAACGCGGAAACAGAGAGACACAGGGAGACATATCCAATCTCGGAGGGGATCTTGCCCCTCCCACGCCATGGAGACCATGGATCAGAGGGGAAACCCTTCTCCCATCTAGGGAGAATGTCAAGGAAGAAGAAGAAGAAGGATGGGGGCTCTCTCCACCTCGCTTCCGGTGGCACCGGAGTGCCACCGGGGCCATCATCGTGTGACGGAGATCTACACCAACACCTCTGTCATCTTCACCAACATCTCCATCACCTTCCCCCATCTATCTATAGCGGTCCACTCTCCCGCAACCAGTTGTACCCTCTACTTGAACATGGTGCTTTATGCTTCATATTATTATCCAATGATGTGTTGCCATCCTATGATGTCTGAGTAGATTATCGTTGTCCTATCGGTGATTGGTGAATTGCTATGATTGATTTAAATTGCTTGTGGTTATGTCGTTGTCCTTTGGTGCCCATTATATGAGTGCACGCGTGGATCACACCATAGGGTTAGTTGTATGTTGATAGGACTATGTATTGGAGGGCAAGAGTGACAGAAGCTTCAACCTAGCGTAGAAATTGATGCATACGGGATTGAAGGGGGACCAATATATCTTAATCATATGGTTGGGTTTTATCTTAATGAACGTTAGTAGTTGCGGATGCTTGCTAATAGTTCCAACCATAAGTGCATATAATTACAAGTAAGGGATGACTTGCTAGCAGTGGCCTCTCCCACATAAAACTTGCTATCTGTCTTGTAACGTAGTCAATTGCTTAGGGGCAATTTCACAACTCCTACCACCACTTTTCCACACTCGCTATCACTAACTTTATTGTTTCTTTATATTAACAGTCCCTAGTTTTATTTACGTGTTCTTTTTATTCTTGCAAACCTATCCCACAAAAACTATAAAGTACTTCTAGTTTCATACTTGTTCTAGGTAAAGTAAACGTCAAGCGTGCGTAGAGTTGTATCGGTGGTCGAAAGAACTTGAGGGAATATTTGTTCTGCCTTTAGTTCCTCATTGGTTTTGACACTCTTACTTATCGAAAGAGGCTACAACTGATCCCCTACACTTGTGGGTTATCAATGGTAAAACTCCATCTTTTTGGAGTCTTTGCATGTGTTTCTTTTCGATGTGGCCAAGGCGACAGTGCCACATGAAAGTGGTCGTGGTATCATCCTTCTTAAGGCGTTTAGCATTCACGTTAAAGACATCATTTCCACATTCAAGGTTTAGAATGAAAAGGCGCCCAAGAATGGGTGCAAATCCATAAAACATATCCTTACAATAAAGTGAACAACCATTCTTCTCATACTTGTACGAATACCCATCGTGTACTAAACATGATCCAGAGATAATGTTTCTACACAACAGTGGAACAAAATAACAGTTACTTAGTTCAAAAATAAATCCTTAGGAGAGACGTAGAAGCATAATGCTGACGGCTTGAGCGGTGATCCCAGCGCCATTCCCGGCACGCATCACGACTTCATTCTTTGACAGCTTGCGCACCTTCTGAAGCCCCTGTATCGACTTGCAAATGTGAGCAACCAATCCGGTATCAAATACCCAAGACTTAGAATTTTCTCTAGCAAGCAAAACGTCAATGACATTAACTTGTATAAAAATTATACCTTCTCCGGTTTTCCCGGACTTCTTATCTTCCAGATACTTCTTGCATTTCATTTTCCAGGGTCCAGTGCCTTTGCAGTAAAAACACACAATTTCAGGTTCGGCTCTGCCCTTAGATTTTCTTCGGGAGCCGGTCTTACTGGCACCCTTGCGCTTCTTTGACTTGCCTTTCTTTTTGAAACTAGAAGTCTTCTTCTCCAGCAACTTTTGCTGATTTTGCGGTTTAGCTCATTTGTTTTGAGTATCGCTTCATAAAGTGAAGTAAGGATCAAATCCATACTAGGTGTCTTTGGAAAATCAATTCCCATTTCTGCATAACCAGCATACCAGTTTGCTAGTCTGACACTATGCTCATCAACTAGAGATTCCTCATTTATACTTCATTCTTTCATGGCCTCACTCATCTCAGGAACTTTACCTGAATCCCTTTTGTGATACAGAACATCTAGTGCCTTGATGATCTCGAAGGAACTAAGTCGTTCAAAACGGTTGTGTAACACAGGATCCATGCAAGATAACGTAAGGTTTTTAACAGCACTGAAATCATGCTTTCATGTGTCAAACACATTGACGATATCTTCAGCCATTTCTGGCGTGGGTGGATCACCTAGAGTTTGATCAAGCACATAGTCTTTCGTAGCGCTCATGAGGACAATCCTCAGGGTACGGACCCAGTCCACATAGTTGTTCCCAGTTTTAGCTAACTTCACTCTCTCTAACATCGGTGCTAAGAAGAACGTGGTGTTGCGAGCCATTTGATCTACAACGGAAAACACAAGTTTCACTTAGACTTTATTTATAATGAAATTTGCACTAGTGAATAAACCGTATTATTCTAAAGTGTGTTCCCACTCAAATAAATATATCTCATAATTGATTTAGAGTGATTCAAGATCCATATTTCTATTCGATGCCATTGATGGGTTCATCATTGATGACACGAATTTCAATTGGTAGGCCAACTTGCCGATCACATCTCAATGTGATTCTTGTTCATCTTTCGATGGGCGTGTTCCGAGCTTAGGACTCTCCTTCCTGAACGTCAAAGACAACCAAGTGATCTTGCTGCGAGGTCTGACCTCACCCGCCTCATTCCTCTCGATTTGTTCGTGCTCATGTGTACATGGCGCACCCCAAAAAGATATGAATTTCATACGGTGCTACACCTGGGTGAACACTAACTACTTTGATATTTTAAGTGAGAGATCACCCTAATAAAAGAGACTACCGCGCAATCAAGAAGGGTGCATTAAGAGGGATAAGCATCTCAGGCAATTCCTAATGGCATGATATGGTATAGCCTCTTCTGATAGAGAAGTCTTTCATTTCTTCGTCTTTGGCATTTGCATCGGTGTTCACCTTTGCGAAGATTGCCACTACCTTATTGATGCACCAGATAATATTGCTATCTCCATAGCAGATAAAATAAATGCATCACATAAGGTTGACACGCAGGTCATTAAAGTGCAATCATATGGCTCCAGTCATCATGCCGGATCATGACACGCAGGTCATGTTAATTACATCATATATCCATCTCATACAAAATCAAAACTGAATATGAGCAATGTTATACGACATCACATGCAAAACATCCTGCAAAACCAAGTTATACGACTCTAATCGGTTTATGCAAAAAATTATTTTACGTGGCTTCTAAGGTGTTGAGTTAAACCGCAGCTACCAACGTTTATCATCAAGTATGATTATTCAAGTCACTAGATTGACTTTGCGAGGTGTATGAAGCACGAGATAATAAAATCTCGAACCCCATACTAAACTTCGTCATACGCATGACCCCCATGTAGATCATATCTGCATTGCCCTTTTGTCTGCGCAATTTCATCTTTCTCTCAACCATGGTGAAACCCAAAAACTGATAGCACTTCGTTGATCAATCAGGATCGCGGATTGCCAATACTTTGTCAAATTCCACCATGCGGTTTCAAGATCAGAAATACACAAATCCTAGGGAAGCAACAAGAACATAGGGTAACATATTTCATCTATCACCTGCATAAATAATTTTCAGCAATAGATCTTATCTACTCAAAAATTATATGAAATACCCATACATCTCTATGTATTCTAGATCGTAACATACATCTACGCATAACACGGCTCTTGATGCCACTATAGGGGAATGCGATAGAAAACAAAAAAAATTGGTATAGCGAGCACGCCCAGGACCACTATGGAGACTGCATACAAGGTTTGATCTAATCTGTACCGACTCGAAGCGCAGCGGAAGAAGAGTCGGTGGAGATCATCGCTGCAGATCCCTGCAGCTAGGATGTACAACATCCCAACCGCGAGGATGTACTCCCCCTCCGGACAACCCTTCAGGAGGCGGTCCGACAGTCCCCCGGATGATGTCGCGGACAGCCCTTCGGGAGGACCCTCGGAACTCGGAAGGTAACTCAGACAGCTCTTCGGGAGCATATTCGAACAGCCCCTCGGAAAAAAGATCGAAACTACAATCTCTCTACGGCGTTTCACACATACGGTGTCAGCTATTTGGCAGGGCTTCGCCGTCCAGAACTAGTTCCTGTCGGAACCTAGATAGCCTTTCGGCTCTACGAAACTATTTCGCTGGGAGGGAGAGAGAAGCCAGACAAGTCATGGCATGTGTATGAGAGCAAGGGATGAAGATATGGTATCCCTCACCCCCTCTATTTATAGGAAAGCCAAGGGGTAGTGTGTCTCCACAAGTTACCAAAAAAAACCATGCTTTAGGTCACATATGAGGGTTTTATGGGCAAAATGGGATGCCATGTGGAGCTCCATGGATCTCCACCATGCTTGGCCGGCCACGCACTTGGGGGCCCCCATGAGGGGCTTTCTTGGCCCCCAAGCCCTTCTAGAATCCTTTTTGCAAAATCTCTAAAAGGTGGCTTTCCAAAAAAAATACCCATAAAGTGATTTTCACTATTCACGACGACGTTTTTTCAGCGTCCGTTCGAACTGAAAATATTTATGTGGGCTTAGAACATTTCCAGTACCCACTAAAATAATTTTCAAAGCGTTCTGAAACAATTCCAGTTTAGTAATTTTCATCTGCGACACGCATCTAAAGTGGCTCCGGCAGCTCCAGAACATTTCCAGTTTTTATCCCGGAAAATTCCAAAAAGTTTCCAGAATGATTCTGGCACCCTCCAACAATTATCAGGCATGTTCCGAAACCAATATTACTTAATAGTATATCCCAAAACAACTTTTCGGTTTCACCGAAACTCATCCGATGACCTCTCTCGGCGGAACTTTTCCGGTGTCCGAAACTTTTCCGGGGATTTTTTCTCAGACTCCCTGTCTAGTATTCAGCAGATAGATGAACCTTAAGCGTGTGACCCTATAGGTTCGGTGAAGTATAGACATGACCCGGAACCCCTTCCGATCAATGATCAACATCGGAGCCATGGACACCCATATTGACCCCTATACCCACACGAATAAATATTCGAGGGAACCTCCAGTTGCAGTGAGCTATTCCTGTTGCTTCGCATATGTCACAAGCACCCAAGGTGAGATTTATTGCATCCCCATGGACGAACAATTTGAACACCATGCAAGTTACCTCGTTACCGGTTTTGTTCTATTTTCTCATTTCGTGTTCCGGCATCCGAGTGATCAAATCACAAGGTATCTGGCCAGACGATTATGGATACCATAACACCGAGAGGGCCCGATAATATCTCTCCGTCGTCGGAGGAGCAAATCCCAATCTTGAGCTATCTTATTGCTTGCCATACTTTTCCATGAACCCATAAGCCGCTGTAACAGCCACCCAGTTACGGATGACGTTTAAGAAACCCCCAAGTTTACGAAGCAAGCACGAAGGAACTCGATACTCTCATGGCCTAAGGAATTATGCAAACATTAACTATCTCTGTGATATTAACCATAAACTTGTGACAAAAAGAATCTCATAGCATAACATCAATTTGGGTCGATTCAACAAAAGTGTTCTACCAACATCGTGCCCTCAAAATTGCCAGCATAGACATGCCCATGATCAGGAAAACATGATCATCATGGAATACATGAGCCAATCTTAGAGGTAAGACTAGGAATACATTTTACCGTTTAGTATACCACACATGGACATGAGTTTCCCTCCGAGCCTCGTGGATATTGCAGACTCGAGAATCATTGCAGTTATAACATGGAAGCTAAATATTCATGAAAAACTTTCGAGATACAAAATAAATGTTATTACTGCCTCTAGGGCATATCTCCTACAGGTTTAACTATTCTTGATTTATTCTGCATCTTACTTGTTAATCCTTTTTTGCTTCATAGTCTGACTCTGCTTTTTGGAGAAGAACTAAAGGCCGCAGTGACAAAAACCAAGCCTAGCCCAAAACCAAAGAAGACTAGGCCGGCTATTGTGGGCATTTCAACTGACATTGACTAGAACTCGACTCCATTGGCCGACTCTTTATCAAATTGGTCGACTGATGTGAGGTTGCCACAAGCCGGGCCGAAGATACTGAGGTAATATCCATCTCTTCTGGCTCAGATTCCACACCTCCTGAGAAAGTAAGATTTTCTCATCCAGACGGTCACTTAGATCCGCAATTAATTTTGAAGAAAACACAACACGAACTGAGGCGCCAGACTCGGAGCAGCGGCTTAGGCGATCTTGTGGACGGGTTGGCTGATGGTCCCCAAGTGCACGGAATCATCGTAGCAATTCCCAATGGTGGAAGTGATAATCAAACCCACAAGGAGCTAAACGTAAGATCAATATTCTCTCAAGTCCTATCTGCCACTGATACGACTCTACGTAAACCGAACTTTGCTTCCAACTAGAAACAAGAAATAATACTACGTTATGAGTATGAAGAGGATAACCTTGCATGATATCAGAGAGCTAAAATATAAAAGTAGGTGCTATTATCATAAAGTTAGAATATATAACTAAATATTATAAATAGCGAGTGTGGAATAATGATGGATTGGTGTGCGGAATTGTCCTAGGTAATTGTTAACAAGACTGGTAATCGTCATTGCAATTTCATATGAGGGAGAGGCATAAGCTAACATACTTTCTCTTCTTGGATCATATGCACTTATGATTGGAACTCTAGAAAGCATCTGCAACTACTAAAGATCATTAAGGTAAAACCCAACCATAGCATTAAAGCATCAAGTCCCCTTTATCCCATACGCAACAATCCCTTACTTGGGTTTATGCTTTTGTCACTCAAGCAACCCACTATAAGTGAATCATGAACGTATTGCAACACCCTACAGCGGGAATCCCTCATGCTTGCGCGACATGGAGGGCACCATAAGACAGCACCAAAATAAAACATACAACTCGTACCAATCTGGATCATCAATCAACCCAAAGACAAAGGATATCTACTCAAAACATCATAGGATGGCAACACATCATTGGATCATAATATGTGGCATAAAGCACCATGTTCAAGTAGGGATTACAGCGGGGTGCGGGAGAGTGGACCGCGTAAAAGAGATGAGGATGGTGATGTTCATGAAGACGATCACCGCGGCGATGATTCCCCTCCCAATGGCACTCCGGCACCACCGAGAGAGAGGACGAGAGGTTCTCCCCCTTGTGCTTCCTCCTCCATGGCCTCCCCCTAGATGGGGAGAGGTTCTCCCTCTGGTCCTTGGCCTTCATGGCGATGATGGCCCCTCCGGGATCCTCCTCCATGGCCTCCAGTGATGATGGCCCCCTCCTGCAGGGTGCTAGAGAGGGCCTAGATTGATTTCTCATGGTTACAGAGGCTTACGGCGGTGGAACTTCCGATCTAGGTTATTTTTTGGAGGTTTCTGTATTTATAGGAATTTTTGGCGTCGGTCTCACGTCCAGGGGGGCTCTGGGCTGTCCACGAGATAGGGGGGTGGGCACGCCCCCCACCCTCGTGGGGAGCAGGGGATTCTTCTGGCCCAACTCTTTTACTCCAAGGGATTCTTTTAGTCCATAAAAAATTGGCATGTCAATTGGACTCTGTTTGGTATTCCTTTTCTTTAAAACTCAGAAACAAGGAAAAACAGAAACTGGCACTGGGCTCTAGGTTAATAGGTTAGTCCCAAAAATCCTATAAAATAGCATATAAATGTGTATAAAACATCTAACATGGATAATATAATAGCATGAATACTTCATAAATTATAGATACGCTGGAGACGTATCAGCTTCCCCAAGCTTAATTCCTGCTCGTCCTCGAGTAGGTAAATGATAAAAGAAATAATTTATGATGTGTGAATGCTAGCAGGTGCACAAGTTTGATCAATGATAATTTCAATCACCTTTTCTAGCATCATTTTGTGTCATAACACTAGCTCATCTCATAAAACTTTTCATGATCAAGTAACAAGTTATTCACATGTTAAAGTATAGATCATAAACTTTCTTGAAAATTCACAAACAGTGCTCTTAGTCATCAACCAATTGTAATTCATCTTATTTTCGGGAAGGGTCTATGTAAGAGCTTTGATGCAGCAAACTCCTCATACTCCTATCATTTAATCTTTCACAATTGCTAACACTCATGTGATATTTATGGGTTCAAAGTTTTAATCGGACACAGAGAAATATAGGTGCTTATAGTTTCGCCTCCCAACCTTTTGCCTCAATGGTAATGTCAACAATGATAATTTATGAAAACCTACATCCAAGTGGATATATCCGGATCGCTCCAACACAAAGTGCTTGCCAAACAAAAAAGTGTAAAAAGGAAAGGTGATGATCACCATGACTCTTGTATAAGGATAAAAGTAAAAGATAGGCCCTTCGCAGAGGGAAGCAGAGGTTGTCATGCGCTTTTATGGTTGGATGCACAAAATCTTAATGCAAAAGAACGTCACTTTATATTGCCGCTTGTGATAAAGGCCTTTATTACGCAGTCCGTCGCTTTTATGTCTTCCCTATCACAAGTTCGTATAAAGCTTATTTTCTTTGCACTAATAGATCATACATATTTAGAAAGCAATTTTTTTGCATGCACCGATGAAAACTTACTTGAAGGATCTTACTCAATCCTTAGGTAGGTACGATGGACTCTCATGGCAAAACTGGTTTAAGGGATGTTTGGAAGCACAATTAGTATTTCTACTTGGTGCAATGAATTTGGCTAGCATGAGAGGGAAAGGCAAGCCCAACATGTTGGATGATCCAAGACAATATAATGTTTCGGATATAGGAAAACATAACCCATTAAGTTGTCTTCCTTGTCCAACATCAACCTTTTGGCATGTCATATTTTAATGAGTGCTCACAGTTACAACAGATGTCCAAGATAGTATATTTATATGTGAAATCTCTCTTCCTTCAGTATTCTTTCACGAATTGTTCAAGTGACCAATTATGCGTTTGCTAACTTTCAATAAGTTTACTACCTATACTTATTCTGTGTGAAGTCATTACTCCCCATGGTATAAGCATATGAAACATATATAAACTCAAATTTATGATATTCAATTCATTCAACCATTTACTCATAGGATGTACGTAAAACACGTGAGTAAATGACAAACTACTCCAAAACATATAAGTGAAGGACACTAAGTAATCAAATAATTAACTAGCCATGGGAGGATTCTTTTTCATTCAAGATTTCAGATCCAATGATTTTATTCAAACATCAAGTAGAATTGAAAATACGCTACAAGCGAAACACATATCATGTGACGAATAAAAATATAGCTCCGAGTAAGGTATACCGATAGATTTGAAGACGAAAGAGGGGATGCCTTCTGGGGCATCCCCAAGCTTAGGCGCTTCAGTCTTCCTTGAATATTACCTTGGGGTGCCTTGGGCATCCCCAAGCTTAGGGTATTTCCACTCCTTATTCTCCTCATATCGATATCTCATCCAAAGGTTGAAAACTTCAACCACACAAAACATAACGTAACTTCGTGAGATAGGTTAGTATGATAAAGAGTAAACCATTCACTTTGGTACTCTCAAAAACAAGGTTCATAATTGTTCTCACACAATGCCTACCGTACCATATCATTTCTACAATTTATATGTATAAATATAATCCATAGTAACTAGAAAACAAGCAAACTATGCAATGAAAATAGAATCTGTGAGAAACAGAACAGTCTACAGTGATCTGAACAACAACCATACTTCTGCTACTCTAAAAATTATGAAATAAATTGGTGGACGTGAGGAATTTGTCTATTAATCGTCTGCAAAAAGAATCAACTCAAACCCACTCTTCTGTAAAAAAAAGGCAGCTAATCCCGTGAGCTCAAAGTTTCTATTTTTTTTACAGCAAGATCACATTAACTTTCACCCAAGTCTTCCCAAAGGTCTTACTTGGCACTTTATTGAAACAAAAGCTATCAAACATGATTACTACAGTAGCTTAATCTTGTAAACACACAAAAATAGTAAGGGTAAATATTGGGTTGTCTCACAACAAGCGCTTTTCTTTAATGCCTTTTAGCCAGGCATGATGATTTCAATGATGCTCACATAAAAGATAAGAATTGAAACATAAAGAGAGCATCATGAAGAATATGTCTATCATATTTAAATCTAACACACTTCATATGCCTAGGGATTTTGTGAGCATATAATTTATAGGAACAAGAATCAACTAGCATAGGAAGGCAAGACGAGTATAACTTCAAAACTTTAAGCACATAGAGAGGAAACTTGATATTATTGCAACTTCTACAAGCATGTATTCCTCCCTCATAAAAAATTCAGTAGCATCATGAATGAGTTGAACAATATGACCATCACATCAAACATTATTTTCATGATCTACAAGCATAGAAATTTTACTGCTCTCCTCATAAGCAAAATTCTTCTCATTCGGAATAGTGGGAGCAAACTCGAAATAGTGGAATCATTACTAACTAAAGTTGACACTCTTCCAAATCCACTTTAGGTGATAGTATTATTCATACTCCAAAAGATATAAGTGAAGTTCATGGAGTATTCTAGTATTAATATCGACTAGCAAATATCCAGGCTCAAAATATATAAGTGAAGCACACGAAGCATTCTGTAAAACCGTACTCAAAAGATTTAAGTGAACCACATTAAGAATTCTATAAATCAAGGAAGGGATATCTAATACTAGCATGGTTCTTAAAGAAAAAAAAGGGAAAAACACAAGGGACATAAATCATGTGAACAAAACAAAAATCGAGGTATACCGATAATTGTTGAAGAAGAAAGATGGGATGCCAACCGGGGCATCCCCAAGCTTAGATGCTTGAGTATCCTTGAAATATTTACTTGGGGTTCCTCGGGCATCCCCAAGCTTGAACTCTTGCCTCTCTTTATTCTTCTCATATTGATAGCTCCTCGATCTTCGAACACTTCATCCACACAAAACTTTAACTAAAACTTTGTGAGATCTGTTAGTATAATAAAGCAAATCACTACCTTTAGGTTGCAAACTTATTACAATTTCATATTAGAACTTTATCTACTATATTCCAACTTCACCATGGTTCAGACCCCCTGATACTACCAGTAGATTCATCAAAATAAGCGATCAACACATAGAAAACAGAATCTGTCAAAAACAGGACAGTCCGTAGTAATCTGGAAGTTTAGTAAACTTCTGTAACTCTAAAAAATTCTAAAAATATATGAAAATTTGAACAATTTGTATAGAAGTAATGTGAAAAACATTCCAGACCCTTTTGACCTTCCAGTAAAAAAATAAAAAATCACGCGCTACAGCCAAAGTTTCTGTTTTTTTGTTCTGCACATAGAAAACAAGCAATCTAATCATCCTAAAACAGAAGGTCGGCACATTATTTTTATAATACAATGGATATATACAAGGGGATAATTATTTACAGAGAAACTTCCATGAAAAATTCTACATTGTTTCTATGAGCATGAACACAAGTGCTCAAGGTCGACCCTCACTTCTTCAATGCATAACTTTCCAATCACTTCTCTTTTTAAAAAACTTTTTAGGCATAAGAGCCAAGTAATTTTTTTGTATTTTCATTATTTTAAGTTTTTTTGTATGTTTCACCCACAACTAAATAGAAACAAAAAGGAAAAAAAATCTACTTACTGAAGAAAGCAAACAAGCACACACGAGAATATCAACCCCACACTATTGCTCCCCGGCAATGGCGCCAGAAAAGAGCTTGATGGTCCCCAAGTGTAGGGAACCATCGTAGCAATTCCCAATGGTGGAAGTGATAAGTAGGAGTGTCGAACCCACAAGGAGCTAAAGGTAAGATCAATATTCTCTCAAGTCCTATCTGCCACTGATACGACTCTACGTACACCGAACGTTTGCTTCCAACTAGAAACGAGAAATAAAACTACATTGTGGGTATGAAGAGGATAACCATGCATGATATCAGAGAGCTAAAATATAAAAGTAGGTGATGTTATCATAATTTAGCATATATTACTAAATATTATAAATAGCGAGTGTGGAATAATGATGGATCGGTGTGCGGAATTGTCCTAGGAAATTGTTAACAATACCGGTAGTCGTCATTGCTATTTCATATGAGGGAGAGGCATAAGCTAACATACCTTCTCTTCTTGGATCATATGCACTTATGATTGAAACTCTAACAAGCATCCGCAACTACTAAAGATCATTAAGGTAAAACCCAACCATAGCATTAAAGCATCAAGTCCCCTTTATCCCACACGCAACAATCCCCTTACTCGGGCTTATGCTCCTGTCACTCAAGCAACCAACTATAAGAGAATCATGAACGTATTGCAACGCCCTACAGCGGGAACCCCTCACGCTTAGGCGACATGGAGGGCACCATAGGACAGCACCAAAATAAAACATACAACTCGTACCAATCTAGATCATCAATCAACCCAAAGACAAAGGATATCTACTCAAAACATCATAGGATGGCAACACATCATTGGATCATAATATGTGCAACAAAGCACCATGTTCAAGTAGGGATTACAGCGGGGTGCGGGAGAGTGGACCACGCAAAAGAGATGAGGATGGTGATGATGATGGTGATGTTGATAAAGACGATCACCGCGGCGATGATTCCCCTCCCAATGGTACTCCGGAGCCACCGAGAGAGAGGAGGAGAGGTTCTCCCCCTTGTGCTTCCTCCTCCATGGCCTCCCCCTAGATGGGGAGAGGTTCTCCCTCTCGTCCTTGGCCTTCATGGCGATGATGGCCCCTCCGGAATCCTCCTCCATGGCCTCCAGTGATGATGGCCCCCTCCGGCAGGGTGCAAGAGAGGGCCTAGATTGATTTCTCGTGGTTATAGAGGCTTGCGGAGGCAGAATTTCCGATCTAGGTTATTTTCTGAAGGTTTCTGTATTTATAGGATTTTTTGCGTCGGTCTCACGTCCAGGGGGTCTCTGGGCTGTCCACGAGATAGTCGGGCATGCCCGAGGGGTGGGCGCCCCCCACCCTCATGGGCAGCCTGGGACTGTTCTGGCCCAACTCTTTCACTCTATGGGCTTCTTTTGGTCCGTCAAAAATCATAAAAAATTGGCATGTCAATTGGACTCCGTTTGGTATTCCTTTTCTGTAAACCTAAAAAAAATGAAAAACAGAAACTGGCACTAGGCTCTAGGTTAATAGGTTAGTCCCAAAAATCATATAAAATAGCATATAAATGTGTATAAAAAATCTAAGATGGATAATATAATAGCATGAATACTTCATAAATTATAGATACGTTGGAGACGTATCATTGGCTCACACGCCGTCCCGCGAGTGCCCAAATGAGGTGCCACATAGTCCAACTCTGTCTTTACCTAAAGGAGGTCTTATCAGACAACCTCTTCACCCATCTGACTCCAATTATCAGGAGTCACCACCAAATTCCGGTAGATCATCTTCAACTAAACTTCCCCATGGTGGTAAACGCAGGGTAAAGATTCGTACTTAACTTAGCAGCTGAGTTCATTATTATCCATATCTTAATTTTTCAATTTTGATCTCAGGGCTAAGGCCAAGAGCAAGAAGAGAAAAACTGGCGACTCTTCGACGGCCCCTGAAGTTCCCGAGTCTGAAGGACAAGTGTTGATACCCCCTGAAGTTCACTCTGAAGATCCTGAAGCGCATCATGAAAACAATCCTGACCCGCATCCACAGACTGGGGCAACAATTGCTAAAGCAATAGATGCTGATACTAACCTGGCGGATAACCCTGACCCGCCAATTCCTACTTCATCTCATGTCAAGCCGGCTGAAGAGACTACTGCTCATAATGATACTGATGATATTGCCATCTTTGGGTCAACTTTTAAGGTGCCCGAAGCTTCAACAGTGCTAACCAAGCACTCACCCAAATGAGAAATACCCTTGGCAGATAAGGGCAAATTGAAGCTTGATTTGTCAAACTTTGAAAATTTTAGCGCTGATGAGCTGCACTCTGGCTACCAGCCGAGACATGGAAGTCAGTCTAGTTAGCATGATGAGAAAGAAATATAAGGTATTTCCTTTGACTCTTGTTATATACCCATTCATTATCCCCCAACTCTTGATTATGTGAAACACTGAATATGATAAAGACTAGAGAAAAAACTTAGCCATGTAGCCCCCCAAGGGCCGACTTATATCGAGGTAATGAGTTGGGTCTTTAATTGTGGACCAAAATCTGAGTGTAGCCCCCAACGGCCGGGTTATCATGTTAAACGACAAGCCGGGTCTTTGCATTGTAACCACTTTAAAGAGCCATTTTGTAGCCCCCAAGGGCCAGCTTAGCTATTCATGTTGAGTTGGGTCTTCCTTTCCTTAAAATGAAACGATGTACATTAGCCCCCCAAGTGCCAATGATATTGCTTGCAATGTGTTTGGGACTTGAATATATTTGCCATAATATCTTTGTCAACCACTGACTATCATGCTCATATTGCTTTCTTGGTTTGAACCGATTCCTTTTTGAACTTACAGGAAGCTTTAAGTCTGGGGGAATCAAACTTGACCGATTTACATAGAACTCTTGAGACTCAACAAGCTGATTGTGCCAAGGCGGAATCAAGCTTAAGGTATTATCTGAAAGACTTAGAAAAAATGAAGGTCAGCTTTGAAGCTCAAAGGAAAACCTTTGAATCTGAGAAGGCTACCTTGGTGAGCGTGTTGAAGACACTGAAAACTAGCTTAAACCGGTGGGTAGGCAATTGGCCGGCTTAAAGAAGCATATCTCACAAATGACTATTGCCATCTTTGGTAAGTAAATTTTTGTAAACCATTAAATTAACTCGCCAGACAATCTATTCAATATGATGCTGACTCGCCTATCGACTCTTGCTTTGAATGTATCCCATGTGCTAGGAGTGCCAACCTTGGGCAAAATATGGTATTGAAGCTCAAAGTTGTCTATTCTTTAACAAATAAATTATATGTTGGTAACCTTCGCACCCTTGTTGTTGTCTCTAATGGAAAAAGGCCATCTCAGCTTATCAAAGATGTATGAATCAAATGTCTACCATGCCTCATCAAATTGACGAGCTTGAGAAGTCGGCTGCTCGTGCAGGAGCAATGGTCGAGTTAAGCCGTTCATAGGCTTATCAATCAGAGCTAGATCATCAAGAGATGGCTGGCGGGTTCCTCAGATATAAACATGACGGGTCTATCTTTAGCGAGGCGGATAATGCCAAATGTATCGGGGATATGTGGCCGTTGGCATGTCAACTCGCCCAAGGTCTCGATCTAAGCAAGTACCAGCTGGCTTATGATAGTAATAACACGAGAATTGAGTCGCCTTCATTCGATCTTGCAGATCTGACAACTCAAAGGCGTAAACAATATATTTTTTTCCTGATATTGATCCTTCCTCTATCACCAACAATGAAGCGGTCTCTAAAGCTTTAACTAGTATCGATTGGACGACGGACTATCCTCGGATCAGAGACGACAAAGAGCCAGCTCAGGATGATCCATGAACTTCTTCATGAAGGCAGAAACAAGGTGTTTAACCAGGAAGGTACTAACCAGCATGACACATCGGCTGACTAAGAGGAGTAGTTTAATTCCTGAAAAACTTTGGCCTGAAACCTTTGGGCTCAACTGAAGCCTTGTAACAGGCTTAGTAAACAATATTTGTCCATCTTTGTTGTGCCATTGCGCACCTTTTGTTGAATCGACAAACCCTTGGATGTAAACGATCTCTTTTGGGTGCTAATGTTTTGCTTGAAAAAATCATCTGCTATTGAATGAGTGCAATATCCGCAACCTGCCATAGCTGTGAAATAACTCAGAAGCTTGCCTGTTGGCGACTTAAGATCTGAAAACCGTGTATGCTAAAATGCAAATCTAGAGCTTTAAACACCCAGTTGTTATTAACCAATGGCGACTTAACACGCACATTGTAACCCAGAGTCTTAACAACCTGGTGGCTTATAGCCATTGTAACAATCAAATATTTATAATCCCTGCAAACATAGATGAAATAAATATGCAAATATGCACAATAACATCATAAGTCGGCTTTTAAGGCTCGACAAAAAAGACTGGCTTTTAAGGCTCAACTCTTTCTTAAAGAAGCGTTGGTATGATAACCATTTCTCTCGTGAGCTGGCTCTCACGTGATATATCTCGCTGTTCTAACCTTGACTAGTTCAGGGTCTTATAGATTGACTATCAAGGGTACAGCGAATCACATAGTAGAGTAGCACCAAGCATACAGGTGAGTTTATCCTCGCTCACTGTAATCCGTCTCTCAGGTGACAAAACCGCCGTTTTAACATTGACAAGTTCAAGGTCTTATAGATTGACTGTCAAGACTATGGTGGGTCAACTGTTGGAGTAGCAAGTTGAAAACGGGCAGGTTTAACCCATATAATGGTGTTTATTTGCCGATCAAGAGGGTATTAAATTTAAACTCGGTGAGTTGGAAGCCCCCAAGTGACCTTATGATCAATTAATTAAGACTCACACACTGAAAATATGGGCTGAAATGATAGAGGCCCTGAAATTAGGGGATGTCGGCTTTATTACGTTGATTATAAAAGATATGTACATTGATGAAGATATATACAGTGATGAGAGCTAGTGGGTCAAGTGTAGTAAGGCCGAAGATGAGCAATGTTCCAGGGCCTATTAGTCTCCTCCTCACATATGCGTGAATCTTTGTTCTCACGTATTACTAAACAGTAAGATGCAGCGAGCTACGCTTCCCCACAGCAATTTGACACTTCTAGCCATTCGATTTGCTCCTTTAACGCTCAGGATCGCTTGGTCCTCCACCACAAGTTTTTCACCACCATCCCAATCTTCTTGTCGTGGCCAGCTGAAACGTCTCCTGGGCCGCTGCTCCCAAGACTGACTTGGGCATCCTCTTGTTAATCGGGCCAACGTGTGTGAAACATACAGCCCAGTTAGATAGTTCTAAACAAATGGTGCTGGGCCGCACGAGCATGGGTCGAAGAGTGGTCTTCTCTGTCGGCATATCCTGTAATGCCCCGGATGTAATACTTTCCCTTTTGGGTATATAATATATCTCCGGCTTCATCTATTTCCATTTCGGGTTCTTTGTCTTTCGGGCTTTCGTCGTTTTGTTGTGTGAGTGTGTGGCATTCATTCATATCATGTAGACATGTGCATTGCATTGCTTTTGTGTTGTGGGTTGCATCCGGTTCCGTGTGTTCCTTCCCGTTGTCCGTTTCGTGTTCCGGAGCTCCCTCACGTGTCCGTGACGTCCCGTAGGCCTACTTTGTTGTTCGGGCGTTTTTCGTTACCGGTGTGCCGCGAGGTTGTTGTGTGTGTTGTTGTTTTGTTGTGTGCAACCCGCCTCTCAAATCTCGTCTCGTTTGGACTCCGTTGACTTTTCCATCCGTTGTCCGTGTGGGTCCGATGTGCCTTCACTTCGTGTCCCGGAAATACCCCTACTGCTTTCTTTTATCTCCGTTTGGGCCTTTTTAAATCAACCCCCGCGATCGGATCCGTCGGATCGCGATCGGAGGGCTCCTACCGCCCCTAAAACTCCTCCTAACCCTAAAAACTGCTACATATAGACCCCCCCTAGTCTATTTGGGCATCCCCTTCTTCTTCCCCTTCTCCACTTTCTTTTTTTTTCCTTTTTTTCTCAGATCCGCCGCACTGTTCATCTGGATCCCGAAGGATCCCCTCGATCCATCGGATCCCTCGAAGCCAGAGCGCCGCCGCAAGTTCCTCGCGAGTCAACGCACGCCCGCATCGCCACTTCGCCTCTCGGTCGCGTCGGCCTCGACCGCACCGAACCCCGCGCGACGCAGCCCGTCGACCGCGCCTTCTTCCCGCGGCCCGTACGTCGCCCCTCCCCGGCCCGTACACCGCCAGTGGCCGCGTGGGCCGTCGCCCCTGGGGGACCGCATCGCCGTCGTCGCGGTGGGCCGCAGCCGCCTCCCCCCGGCCCGCTACCTCCCTCGCCCGCCTTCGCCTCTCCACGCTCCAGCCGAGCCGCCGCAGGGGCTCCGCGCCGCTCGCCTGGGCCGGGCGCTCAGCGGCCCAGCTCGCCACCGCCAGCTCCAGCACCGAGCCGGGCGGGCCAGGCCGTGCCTCGCCCTCCTCCCGCATCAGCGCCAGGGCCCGCTCGCCAACGCCCCGCGGGCCTCCTCGTCGCGGTGGGCCTCGCCCCGCCGGATCCGAGCCGCCCAGCCTCCGGTCGTGGGCCCAGATTCCAGCCGCGGGCCTGTTACTGTTCATCCGCACTGTTCATCAGATCTAGATCTGGATCCAGAGGTTGACCTAATTCCTTCTAAGTCCCTGTTTTTCCTAATCTGAGATGCTAACTTTGACCTGCTCTAACTTTGCGCCTGTTGCTCCGTTTTGCGCGTGTAGCATGTCCAGATGTTCGTGGAGATGTCCTCTACGTTTTACCTGTTGTAGTCATGCATGTTAGATGTCATCTTGACACTTGTTTTGCTGTTGCAAGAGTGCATCATGTTACAAACTGCTGTTATGTGTTATTTTCATGCCACCTTTGACTTGTGATAACTTTTAGCTCGTTTGTCGAAACGATGCAAATGACATGTCCACGAGTTCGTCTCGCCACGAACTACGTGTTGTATGTGATAGGTTGCATGGTAGATTTATTGTTGCCTTGTTATCATCGTTGCAAAGTGCCATGTTCACATGTTGTGTTTTCACTTGTTATGAAATGCCATCTTGTTGAGCTCGTTGTAATCGGTGTGTTCACCACAATGATGCATGCTTGTGTGTTTCGGGATCACCGTCATATGTATTTTGATGAGGTGCTTACCCTTTGCCATGTTTAGTTTCGAGGTATCTTAAACATGCTCTTTTGTGTGCTAAGATGATGTTGCTGTTTTAGGACTTAGTGAAATTTCACTAAGTCTGAAATCTGTAACGTTCCGATGCCATGTTCGTGTGATGTTGTAGGTCAAAGCATGATAGTTTTGGGGTGGATTTTGTTTGTTCCTTGTAGTATATATTGTTGTCTTTCCATCCATGTCCTCACATGTCCATTTGAGTGGCTGTAGCATGCTTATCTTTTGCTCTAAAGTTTCAATAAAATTCTGCTGCCAGAATTTTATTTCAAAGTTCAATATGTCCAAGATCATTGCTATTGATCCGTGACTCCGTTGGGGGTGCACTTTGGACCTAGTTGCTGTACTATATATCTAGTTTGTGTTCAAGTCCTTTGCCATGCTTTTTGGGTGCTGTAGATTAATTATTTTGAGCTCCAAAGATGCTATGTTGCTGTAATTTTCAGTTTTCGCTCAAATCTTGTTTCGGGCATAACTTTTAGCCCGTAACTCCGATTTCAGCGAGTCTTATATCAAACTTGGGTGATTTCCTGTGTAGATTAATAATATCAGGTTGTTATCTTGTTTTGAGGTGTTTTGCTTGAGTGATGTTTTCCGTGCTCCATGTGCATCTTTAGTGCATCCATCATGCATTCATGTTTTTCGAGTGCGCATTGCATTTTTTTGATTTTTGCTTGGTGTGTTTGTTGTGTTTAGAGCCGGAAGCTGAGACCGGGAACGAAGTTGAGCACGAGTTTTCCAACGAGGTTGAGCACGAGGACCCTTCTTACGATCCGAACGAATTCTCTTCAGGCAAGATGACCGAACCCCGATAACATTACTATCTTTGTCTATTGCTAGTAGTCTTGATCTATAGTTTTGCCTCGATGCCCATGTTCTTCTTGTCAGCCTCCTACTTGTAACCAATTGCCATGTTTAACCACCCTACCTATGCAAACCGTTGCTTGGCTAAGTACGCTTCGCTCAGCCCTTCTTATAGCGTTGCTAGTTGCAGGTGAAGTGAAGATGCTTGCTCCATGTTGAAGTTTGGTTGGGTTATATCACACTATATAAATGCTTTAATTGAAATCATCTATATATTGGCAAGGGTGGAAGGCTAAGCCTTTTGCTTGGTGATTTGTTCCACTCATGCCGTTAGGATCCGTATAAGCCGGTTTTATGTTCCTTGATTATGCGTTCCTAACACGGTTGGGGTGTATGGGACCCCCTCGATAAACCGCTAAGTGCTAAGTCTTTTCCAGCAAATCCCAACTTTGGTACTATTTGCCTAATAACAAACTAAACATGCATAGGGAGTAATTAACCCTCTTTCTTAATCAACAACCCCGGGCCAGTGCTCCACATGAGTGTTGGTCCGAAACGAGCGGACTACGGGGCCGCCTTGGGGCAACCTGAGGTATTTGGCATACACCTGTAGGACGTCTCATCCGGTCGTGTCCTGAGACCTAGATACGCGCGGCTACTATCAGGGTGTCGACACGCCGGGAGGATTTGCTGGATTAGCCTTACCTTAGCTCGGTATATCTTGAGCACGGGATTCCGAGGATACTCGGGTCTTCCCACTTTAGAGTTGCGACTCCGCGGATCGTGGGCTTGTAATGGGTCAAGTTGGAACACCCCTGCAGGGTTTGAACTTTCGAAAGCCGTGCCCGCGGTTATGTGGCAGATGGGAGCTTGTTAATTCCGGTTGTAGAAAACTCAACACAATGTTACTAATACACTACCAGCGTGTGTTCCGTGACTGTCAATTTCCGAATAGGGATTCGGGAGTTGAACACGGAGGGGTTATGTTTGTGAGCTTGTAGCTAGGATCACTTCGTGATCACTTCTCGCCGATGCCTTCTCTTCTCGCTCTCACTTGCGTAAGCTAGATGCTAGTTGCTGCTGCAGACTTGTTCTTTTCTTCAGTCTTTCCCTCACCTAAAGGCTTAAATAGTTCTGTTACTCGGGAACGGGATTGCTGAGTCCTCTATGGCTCACAGTTACTTCACACACCAGATGCAGGTCCAGCTGTGAGCTATCCAGGTGATGGCACCGAGCTGGATTGGGAGTACGACGAGGAGCGTAGTCGTTACTACGTGCGCTACCCGGACGATCAGTAGTGGAGTCTCTTACTAGGATTCGATCTGCCTGTGGTTTATTTATCTGAGTTTGGTACTTTGACATTTGGCTTTTGCCCTTAGAGGGTTGTAGTGTTCTTAATGTATGATGTTTGAGACCTGTACTGTAATTCTGTGACGTGGCGAGTGTAAGCCAACTATTTTCAGTTTACTATCCCTCTTTTACATGAGTTGTGCAAAGATTACCAAACTTGAGATCATTCTAGGATGGACTTATGCCTTTAAGTCGTGCCTCGACACGTAGGAGGTATAACTCCATCCTGGGCATTACAAGTTGGTATCAGAGCCTTCTCCGACCTAGGAGCCCCCACTGTTTGATCGAACCGTTGACGGTTGAGTCTAGGCACACACTGAAAACTTTTTTTGAGTCCTATATTATATCGGAGAGTAGGATTTCTTTGCTTCTCATCCCCTTTCTCTCTGGTGAGGACTCCTGACGTCTACTCTTGTCTCTCCTATCTTCAAAATTTGCACAAAATTTTTTTTAGGAATCCCGCGAGTATTCTGGGATTGTTTCGATGTTCTTGTGACAAGGATATTGTTCTCGATGCCTCCTGTTACCGAGGAGTTGAGCTTCGGGGTATCATTGTAACAAGCATATCGCGACAGTACTAAATACTTAAGATGGTCGACATCGAAAATCTCCCATATACGGCCAGTGGCAAGATAACCCCGACATCACCCAGTACTGGGGAGGTAGTTCGGGAGTATTGCCATAGCTTGTTATAGTGGATGCTTTTCGAAGGTCCGAGGTACACAGTTTCCGAGAAAGACTGGTTATGTGTTGAAGGATGGATACACCTGGATGTAGGTTAGAGTTGATTGCGCGGTGCTTCCCGTGTATCCCCAACACCTGATTGCATAACTGGAATCTTTCGGAAAACTATAGGTGGGTTCTATCCAGTAGACCGTAGGTATTCTTCCAACGAATGCAGGTTAGTGAGTTCGGGGTTCGACATTGAGTGAAGGAGTTATATGACCGAGGTTACTATCAGGAGTTGCATCTTAAAGGGTCCTTGGCTATGCTGATCCGGGGATTGCAAAACCTTTTCGTAACGCGTTCATATGCTTTCAGCACAAAGATGTTTGAACGAAACTCCTCTCTTGTGTTTGTTCCTTTCCGTACCTTGTTGTTTTTATTATTTATCCTTTTGATCCCTATGTGGCTTCTCGTGAAGACTGATGTTATCAATTAACTGAGAAATTCATTCGTTCCTCTTGTTCGGATGATTTCATTCGTTCTTATTGTTCGAATGATTATTGTGAAGACTTGTTGCAATTCATTCCATTGATTCAGCTTATTCCTTTTGTCAATCAATTGCTGATTCGTGGTCATCTCTTACAGGATGGCTTCGAAAAAGGTTCCGAATGCCAACCCAGAGGTGGAAGAGGTCCCAGAACGTCCTCCTTCCCCTCCTCCTCCGCCTGAGGCTTGGAGAGCAATTATGCAGACTACTGCTCAGAACACTCAGTTGATGATGCAGATGATGCAGATGATGCAAGCTAATCAAGCTAATCAAGCTAATCAGGGCGTTCCAATGAACCAAGGCAACTTCTTCCAGCAGCACCATGCTACCCTCAACCAGTTCTTGGACAACAATCCTAAAGCTTTCAGTTACTGTGTCGACCCTCTTGATGCTGAAGATTGGCTGACCGATATCAAGAAGCATTTTGAGTGCAGTAACGTGAAAGAAGATGACTATGTGAAGTTTGCAGCCTTCCAACTGAAAGATCAAGCAGCTGACTGGTGGCAGCAGTACAAAGACTCAAGGCCGGGTCAAGTGATCTCGTGGGAGAATTTCTGCAAGGATTTCCGCTCGCATCACATTCCTACAAGTGTTATCGAGGGTATGCGTGAGCAATTCCGCAACCTCAAGCAGGGCTCCATGACAGTCTATCAGTATAATGTCAAGTTCCAAAACCTCGCTCGCTATGCAAAGCAAGACATTCCGGATGCAAAGAGTAAAATCTATCAGTTCCGTGGAGGTCTCAAAGATGAACTTCAGCTTGCTCTCACTTTGTTCGAGCCAGACGAATTCGATAAGTTCTATAACATGGCTTTGAAACAAGAAGCAGCTCAGCTTAAGATGGAGGCTTCTAAGAAGAGAATTCGAGATGCTGTTCACTCTACCTCATCGTCTCAGTTGGCTGCGAAACAACAGAAATTCTGGCTTCCTCCTCCTCCAATGATTCGAGCTCCTTACAACAACTCCAGCAACTTCAACAACTCCAACAACAAGAACTCTAGTGGTCGTGGTTTCTCCCACCCACCCAACCCAAGCAACCAGTCGAAGAAGCAGTTTCAGTCTCAAGGCTCCAAGTCCAGTGGCTCTCTTTTCCGTCCTCTCTCTGAAGTGGTGTGCAACAAGTGTGGCCAGAAGGGTCATTATGCCAACAGATGTCCGAATCCGAAGCGTCTTCCTCCTCCTCCACCTATGAGTTCAGCTATTGTCAAGCATGATCCAAAGTCTGCAAGGGTTAATCTGATGAATGCAGCTCAAGCAGAGGCTTCTTCTGATGTCATTCTGGGTAACCTTCCAGTGAACTCTTTTCCAGCTAAAGTGTTATTTGATTCGGGTGCTTCACATTCTTTCATGTCATTCCCATTTGCATCCAAGTATAATGTGGGCACTATGCCCTTGCCAAGGGAGTTGCAAGTGATTTCTCCGGGAAGATGCATGACTTCTAGATTATATGCTCCGGATGTTTCTATTCGCATGGGTGATTATCGATTTTTGGCTTCTCCGGTGGTTCTTGGTCATTCTGACATCGACCTCATTCTCGGAATGGATTGGCTTTCTCAGCACGATGCTCACATTGATTGTGCTAAAAAGGAAGTCAAGTTGACTCATTCTGATGAAGATGTGATTATCTTCGCCTCCAGGGATAATACTATTCGGCTTTTCTCTCTTAATGATAAGGGTGAAATTAATGCCATAGAGCAAATTCCAGTGGTGAATGAATATCAAGACGTCTTTCCAGAAGATCTTCCAGGCATGCCTCCACACCGTCAGGTGGAGTTTGCCATTGAACTCGAGCCGGGCACCGAACCTGCTTGCCGGCGTCCTTACAAGCTCTCTCCGGATGAATTGAAGGAATTGAAGAAGCAGCTTGATAAGCAGGAGAGTATGGGTCTCATCAGACCGAGTACATCTCCGTGGGGCTGTGGCGTCTTATTTGTCAAGAAGAAAGATGGCACGGAGCGTCTCTGTGTTGACTACCGGCCACTGAACAAGAAGACGATTAAGAACAAGTATCCGCTCCCCAACATCAACGAACTCTTTGAGCAGCTCAAAGGAGCTAAAGTATTCTCTAAGCTTGACCTCCGAATGGGCTATCATCAAATTCGCATTCGCGAGGAAGACATTCCCAAGACGGCCTTCAGAACGAGCTACGGTTCATACGAGTATACCGTCATGTCCTTCGGTCTCGCCAATGCTCCTCCTACCTTTTCAAGGATGATGCATTACATCTTCAACCCCTATACTGGCGAATTCGTGCTTGTGTATCTGGATGATATTCTGGTGTTTTCCAAGAATGAAGAAGATCACGAAAAGCACTTGCGTCTGGTTCTTGATCGACTCCGAGAACATAAATTCTATGCCAAGTTCTCCAAGTGCGAGTTTTGGCTCGATAAGGTTTTGTACCTGGGCCACATTATCTCAGCTGACGGTATTGCGGTTAATCCCGAGAAAGTTGAAGCAATTGTCAACTGGGAAGCTCCTCAGAACGTCAAGCAGCTCCGCAGTTTTCTGGGCCTTGCCAGCTATTGCAGAAGGTTTGTGGAGAACTTCTCCAAGATTGCCAAGCCTCTTTCCAACCTGCTTCAGAAGAATGTCAAATACTTTTGGTCTCCCGAGTGTGAAGTGGCATTCAAAACCCTCAAAGAGAAGCTTGTCTCTGCTCCAGTTCTGACTCCTCCGGATGAAACCAAGCCCTATGAAGTGTTCTGTGACGCTTCTCTTCAAGGTCTTGGTGGTGTGCTTATGCAAGATAAGAAAATTGTGGCATATACTTCTCGGCAGCTCAAGCCAAGTGAGAAGAACTATCCCACACATGATCTCGAGCTAGCAGCTGTGGTACATGCTCTGATTACGTGGAGACATCTGTTGTTGGGCAGAAAGGTCGACATCTTCACTGATCACAAGAGCTTGAAGTACATCTTCACACAGCCGCATCTGAACCTCCGCCAGACTCGTTGGGTCGAGATGATCCAAGAGTACAACCCCAGCATTGAGTACACTCCAGGCAAGGCGAATGTGATTGCAGATGCTTTGAGCAGAAAGGCATATTGCAATAGCCTTCTTATCAAGCCATACCAGCCTGAGCTTTGTGAAGCTTTCAGGAAGCTCAACCTCCAGGTTGTTCCGCAGGGTTTTCTTGCTAATCTCCAAATTGCTCCTACCTTGGAAGATCAAGTCCGTGAGGCCCAGCTCAGTGATACCATGGTGAAGAAGGTGAAACATGGGATTGCAAAGGGCACTCCAAAATATAAGTGCTTCCGTGTTGATGAGAGAGATACCTTGTTCTTCGAGGACAGACTCGTTGTTCCCAAAGGTGATCTCAGGAAGCTCATAATGGAAGAAGCTCATGATTCTCTCCTTTCCATTCATCCTGGCAGTTCCAAGATGTACCAAGACCTCAAGCAATCTTACTGGTGGACACGCATGAAAAGGGAGATTGCCCAATTCGTGAATGAATGTGATGTATGCCGAAGAGTGAAAGCAGAACATCAACGTCCAGCCGGTCTTCTCCAACCTCTTCCTATTCCTGAGTGGAAGTTCGACCACATTGAAATGGACTTCGTCACTGGCTTTCCTAAATCCAAGCGTGGCAATGATGCTATCTTTGTGGTGATTGACAAGCTTACCAAAGTCGCTCACTTTCTTCCAGTCAAAGAATCAATCAATGCAGCTCAACTTGCAGAGCTCTACACTTCCAGAATTGTGTCCCTACATGGCATTCCTCAAGTGATATCCTCAGACCGTGGCAGCTTGTTCACATCAAGGTTCTGGGACTCCTTTCAGTCCGCCATGGGCACTAAGATCAGGTTCAGCACTGCCTTTCACCCTCAGACTAGTGGTCAAGTCGAGCGGGTGAATCAGATCCTAGAAGATATGCTCAGAGCCTGTGTCATCTCCTTCGGCATGAAATGGGAAGACTGTCTTCCATTTGCCGAGTTCTCTTACAACAACAGCTTTCAAGCAAGTGCAGGCAAAGCACTGTTTGAAATTCTCTATGGCAGAAAGTGCCGTACCCCTCTCAACTGGTCTGAAACAGGTGAACGTCAACTTCTTGGCAATGACTTGATCTCTGAAGCCGAAGAAATGTGCAAAGTCATACGTGAGAATCTCAAGGCCGCTCAGTCGCGTCAGAAGAGCTACTATGACGGAAAGCATCGTGATTTGGTTTTCGACATCGGTGATCATGTCTATCTCCGAGTTTCTCCGATGAAAGGAACCCAGAGATTCGGTATCAAAGGAAAACTTGCTCCTAGATACGTCAGGCCTTTCAAAATTCTTGGCAAAAGAGGCGATCTAGCCTATCAGCTCGAGCTCCCTTCCAACTTTGCAAATGTTCATGATGTCTTCCATGTGTCTCAGCTTCGCAAATGCTTCAAGGCACCTGAGCGCATGATTCCGTTTGAGGAGATTGATCTTCAACAAGACCTTTCCTACCGAGAGCATCCAGTTGCAATTCTCGAAGAAACCGAACGCAAGACTCGCAACAAGTCCATCAAGTTTCTGAAAGTCAAGTGGTCACATCACACAGACCGAGAAGCTACCTGGGAACGAGAAGATCATCTTCGTTCCGAGTACCCTTCCTTTTTCCAGTCCTAGATCTCGGGACGAGATCTTTTTGTAGTAGAGGAGAGTTTGTAATGCCCCAGATGTAATACTTTCCCTTTTGGGTATATAATATATCTCCGGCTTCATCTATTTCCATTTCGGGTTCTTTGTCTTTCGGGCTTTCGTCGTTTTGTTGTGTGAGTGTGTGGCATTCATTCATATCATGTAGACATGTGCATTGCATTGCTTTTGTGTTGTGGGTTGCATCCGGTTCCGTGTGTTCCTTCCCGTTGTCCGTTTCGTGTTCCGGAGCTCCCTCACGTGTCCGTGACGTCCCGTAGGCCTACTTTGTTGTTCGGGCGTTTTTCGTTACCGGTGTGCCGCGAGGTTGTTGTGTGTGTTGTTGTTTTGTTGTGTGCAACCCGCCTCTCAAATCTCGTCTCGTTTGGACTCCGTTGACTTTTCCATCCGTTGTCCATGTGGGTCCGATGTGCCTTCACTTCGTGTCCCGGAAATACCCCTACTGCTTTCTTTTATCTCCGTCTGGGCCTTTTTAAATCAACCCCCGCGATCGGATCCGTCGGATCGCGATCGGAGGGCTCCTACCGCCCTTAAAACTCCTCCTAACCCTAAAAACTGCTACATATAGACCCCCCTAGTCTATTTGGGCATCCCCTTCTTCTTCCCCTTCTCCACTTTCTTTTTTTTTCCTTTTTTTCTCAGATCCGCCGCACTGTTCATCTGGATCCCGAAGGATCCCCTCGATCCATCGGATCCCTCGAAGCCAGAGCGCCGCCGCAAGTTCCTCGCGAGTCAACGCACGCCCGCATCGCCACTTCGCCTCTCGGTCGCGTCGGCCTCGACCGCAACGAACCCCGCGCGACGCAGCCCGTCGACCGCGCCTTCTTCCCGCGGCCCGTACGTCGCCCCTCCCCGGCTCGTACACCGCCAATGGCCGCGTGGGCCGTCGCCCCTGGGGGACCGCATCGCCGTCGTCGCGGTGGGCCGCAGCCGCCTCCCCCCGGCCCGCTACCTCCCTCGCCCGCCTTTGCCTCTCCACGCTCCAGCCGAGCCGCCGCAGGGGCTCCGCGCCGCTCGCCTGGGCCGGGCGCTCAGCGGCCCAGCTCGCCACCGCCAGCTCCAGCACCGAGCCGGGCGGGCCAGGCCGTGCCTCGCCCTCCTCCCGCATCAGCGCCAGGGCCCGCTCGCCAACGCCCCGCGGGCCTCCTCGTCGCGGTGGGCCTCGCCCCGCCGGATCCGAGCCGCCCAGCCTCCGGTCGTGGGCCCAGATTCCAGCCGCGGGCCTGTTACTGTTCATCCGCACTGTTCATCAGATCTAGATCTGGATCCAGAGGTTGACCTAATTCCTTCTAAGTCCCTGTTTTTCCTGATCTGAGATGCTAACTTTGACCTGCTCTAACTTTGCGCCCGTTGCTCCGTTTTGCGCGTGTAGCATGTCCAGATGTTCGTGGAGATGTCCTCTACGTTTTACCTGTTGTAGTCATGCATGTTAGATGTCATCTTGACACTTGTTTTGCTGTTGCAAGAGTGCATCATGTTACAAACTGCTGTTATGTGTTATTTTCATGCCACCTTTGACTTGTGATAACTTTTAGCTCGTTTGTCCAAACGATGCAAATGACATGTCCACGAGTTCGTCTCGCCACGAACTACGTGTTGTATGTGATAGGTTGCATGGTAGATTTATTGTTGCCTTGTTATCATCGTTGCAAAGTGCCATGTTCACATGTTGTGTTTTCACTTGTTATGAAATGCCATCTTGTTGAGCTCGTTGTAATCGGTGTGTTCACCACAATGATGCATGCTTGTGTGTTTCGGGATCACCGTCATATGTATTTTGATGAGGTGCTTACCCTTTGCCATGTTTAGTTTCGAGGTGTCTTAAACATGCTCTTTTGTGTGCTAAGATGATGTTGCTGTTTTAGGACTTAGTGAAATTTCACTAAGTCTGAAATCTGTAACGTTCCGATGCCATGTTCGTGTGATGTTGTAGGTCAAAGCATGATAGTTTTGGGGTGGATTTTGTTTGTTCCTTGTAGTATATATTGTTGTCTTTCCATCCATGTCCTCACATGTCCATTTGAGTGGCTGTAGCATGCTTATCTTTTGCTCTAAAGTTTCAATAAAATTCTGCTGCCAGAATTTTATTTCAAAGTTCAATATGTCCAAGATCATTGCTATTGATCCGTGACTCCGTTGGGGGTGCACTTTGGACCTAGTTGCTGTACTATATATCTAGTTTGTGTTCAAGTCATTTTCCATGCTTTTTGGGTGCTGTAGATTAATTATTTTGAGCTCCAAAGATGCTATGTTGCTGTAATTTTCAGTTTTCGCTCAAATCTTGTTTCGGGCATAACTTTTAGCCCGTAACTCCGATTTCAGCGAGTCTTATATCAAACTTGGGTGATTTCCTGTGTAGATTAATAATATCAGGTTGTTATCTTGTTTTGAGGTGTTTTGCTTGAGTGATGTTTTCCGTGCTTCATGTGCATCTTTAGTGCATCCATCATGCATTCATGTTTTTCGAGTGCGCATTGCATTTTGTTGATTTTTGCTCGGTGTGTTTGTTGTGTTTAGAACCGGAAGCTGAGACCGGGAACGAAGTTGAGCACGAGTTTTCCAACGAGGTTGAGCACGAGGACCCTTCTTACGATCCGAACGAATTCTCTTCAGGCAAGATGACCGAACTCCGATAACATTACTATCTTTGTCTATTGCTAGTAGTCTCGATCTATAGTTTTGCCTCGATGCCCATGTTCTTCTTGTCAGCCTCCTACTTGTAACCAATTGCCATGTTTAACCACCCTACCTATGCAAACCGTTGCTTGGCTAAGTACGCTTCGCTCAGCCCTTCTTATAGCGTTGCTAGTTGCAGGTGAAGTGAAGATGCTTGCTCCATGTTGAAGTTTGGTTGGGTTATATCACACTATATAAATGCTTTAATTGAAATCATCTATATATTGGCAAGGGTGGAAGGCTAAGCCTTTTGCTTGGTGATTTGTTCCACTCATGCCGTTAGGATCCGTATAAGCCGGTTTTATGTTCCTTGATTATGCGTTCCTAACACGGTTGGGGTGTATGGGACCCCCTCGATAAACCGCTAAGTGCTAAGTCTTTTCCAGCAAATCCCAACTTTGGTACTATTTGCCTAATAACAAACTAAACATGCATAGGGAGTAATTAACCCTCTTTCTTAATCAACAACCCCGGGCCAGTGCTCCACATGAGTGTTGGTCCGAAACGAGCGGACTACGGGGCCGCCTTGGGGCAACCTGAGGTATTTGGCATACACCTGTAGGACGTCTCATCCGGTCGTGTCCTGAGACCTAGATACGCGCGGCTACTATCAGGGTGTCGACACGCCGGGAGGATTTGCTGGATTAGCCTTACCTTAGCTCGGTATATCTTGAGCACGGGATTCCGAGGATACTCGGGTCTTCCCACTTTGGAGTTGCGACTCCGCGGATCGTGGGCTTGTAATGGGTCAAGTTGGAACACCCCTGCAGGGTTTGAACTTTCGAAAGCCGTGCCCGCGGTTATGTGGCAGATGGGAGCTTGTTAATTCCGGTTGTAGAAAACTCGACACAATGTTACTAATACACTACCAGCGTGTGTTCCGTGACTGTCAATTTCCGAATAGGGATTCGGGAGTTGAACACGGAGGGGTTATGTTTGTGAGCTTGTAGCTAGGATAACTTCGTGATCACTTCTCGCCGATGCCTTCTCTTCTCGCTCTCACTTGCGTAAGCTAGATGCTAGTTGCTGCTGCAGACTTGTTCTTTTCTTCAGTCTTTCCCTCACCTAAAGGCTTAAATAGTTCTGTTACCCGGGAACGGGATTGCTGAGTCCTCTGTGGCTCACAGTTACTTCACACACCAGATGCAGGTCCAGCTGTGAGCTATCCAGGTGATGGCACCGAGCTGGATTGGGAGTACGACGAGGAGCGTAGTCGTTACTACGTGCGCTACCCGGACGATCAGTAGTGGAGTCTCCTACTAGGATTCGATCTGCCTGTGGTTTATTTATCTGAGTTTGGTACTTTGACATTTGGCTTTTGCCCTTAGAGGGTTGTAGTGTTCTTAATGTATGATGTTTGAGACTTGTACTGTAATTCTGTGACGTGGCGAGTGTAAGCCAACTATTTTCAGTTTACTATCCCTCTTTTACATGAGTTGTGCAAAGATTACCAAACTTGAGATCATTCTAGGATGGACTTATGCCTTTAAGTCGTGCCTCGACACGTAGGAGGTATAACTCCATCCTGGGCATTACATATCCACCGAGACGACACACTAGATGCGGAGGCGAGGTTCCACCGCTGCTCGACTTTCTCGATGGATGGTGGAGGTGCGTTACTAATCGGATCTCCTACTTTCTGCCTCATTTCTTGAATTCAAGAGCCCACAAATTCCTACCATGATCAATTGATCATTCTATATGTGATGGTGGCCATGGCGGTGGGCTCTTGCGCCCCTTCTCCTTACCCTTCGGGCTTGCCTCCCCTCTGCCGTCCAGGTGGTAGCTGCGGCCGCTCTCCCTCCCCGGCGTAAAAGGGAGGACAAAAGAGGCTGCAACATTGATTCCTCGAGTAGAGGGAGCGACCACTAGGATAGAATTCTCACACGTGAGGTAGATGCAGTTCTGGGAGGCCATTGACAGCAATCACAAGCCGGACGCAGTAGACAAAGGTACATACCAATTCTTTTACTGATTGCGGGCAACCAAAGCAGAGAAAAATAACACTCCTGCACGATCCTTCCTTCAGGTTTGGAAGGCACAATTGAATAATCTACCTGCATATGCACTCAGGTCAGTTACAATTTATTTTTTAGGGGAAACAATTCCCTAAGCATTCACTAGGGCCATATCACACTCTTTACAATACAACTCATACACAGAGTTAGGAATGCTAGATTTCGATCTCAAATCTCCATGGAAATTAGCATATGCAGCACTTCAAGGGCCAAAGCATCGCTCTCCCTTCGAATTATCATGATGCAACTGGTCTCAAAGTCTTTCATGACAGTGCTTATGTCCTCAGTTATTTGGGACGCTAGTGCCTTGCTGATAGAGGGTCACTGGATCTCCTCGAAAAGATTGGTGCAGTCACTTTCCAGTATTGGTGAGTTTCAATTTTTTTTATGATCCTTCTGCATGCCATTGACGACCATGGTACTTTAATTCCGACTTTTATGCAAAGGAGCACAACGAATGGGATCCCGATAGATACCGAGAAGAAGGTAACCCTCAACTGAGGATGGTTAGAAGAGCAAGGGGAATAGTACCAAGCAGGTGGAGCTAGCCACCCCATGACTATTTTCATGTCGGGGAGGGACAGGGAAGGTAAAGTCACAACCTTACAAAGAGCTTACATGGGCGGGCGCGGCAACGCGCGCCATCATGGTCTTGTATCAATGAGGTAATATGACCTATTGTTGAGGTTCTCGCTGACCACAAAAGGTCCTTCCCAAGGAGGTGAAAGCTTATGTATCCCTGTTTGATGTTCAATCAAACGGAGCACTAAGTGGCGCTCCTGAGAAGTCCAGCTTCGAACCCTACGACTATCATAGCAACGTAGGTCTTGCTAATAGATTGCTGAATGGGCCGCCACCAGATGATGCTCCTCCTCGAGAGCATCCAAAGCATTCTGACGCATCGTCTCATTACCAGTCTCCATGTAAGCCGCCACTCTGGGCGAGTCATGACGAATATCACTTGGGAGAGCTGCTTCAGCACCCTAAACCATGAAAAAGGTGTATAACCCGTTGATCTATTGGGGGTGGTCCTGATGCTCCAAAGAACTAAAGGAAGCTCTTCCACCCAACAACTTAGAGTCCATTTTAAAAGAAACATAAAATGGGGTTTGATTCCTTGCAAGATCTCATGGTTAGCATGTTTTGCCTGACCATTGGAGTGAGGATGTGCAATTGACGAAACATCAAGCCTGATGTGCTCTTTTTGACAAAATTCTTTCATGGCACCTTTAGACAAATTTGTTCCATTATCAGTGATGATACTATGAGGATAACCAAAGCGGAAAACCAGCTTCTTCACAAACTGAACTGCAGTAGCCGCCACACAATTGTTGATTGGGTCTACCTCAACCCACTAGGTGATCTTATCAACTGCAACCAATAGGTGAGTCTTCTTGTCCTTAGACATTTTGAATGGCCCAACCATATCAAGCCCCCAGATAGCCAAGTAATTGGAATCATCCTCAATTCTTGAGCCAGCACATGAACTTGTATTGCGAACTTTTGGCAACCACCACATTTGTGAACTATGTCCTCTGCATCAGGATGAGCCATCAACCAGTAAAAACCATGACGAAAAACTTTAGCCACCAGAGATCTTGACCTGGCATGATGACTACAGTCACCAGCATGGATTTCTTGTAAAAAAATCGGACCCTCCTCGGGAGAAACACAACGTCGAAACACTCCAGTCACACTGCATTTGTGTAACTCGCCATTGTTAATAGTCATGGACTTGGATCAACAAATAAACTAACGAAGCAAAAGGCTCTTCCTATGGAAGTTCACCCCGGGTCAAGTAAGCAAGATATGGCACCGTCCAGTCGGGAGTAGCACGTAGAGCCGCTACCAACGGCCCTCCGGGTTAGGGACTGCGAGGTCTTCTTTTGAAGATAACTTGACAAAAGCATTGTGTAACACATCACGTAGCACATTGGGAGGAACCGGCTTACGCTGAGAACCTAGCCGTGACAGAGCATCAGTCGCCTCATTAAGCTGCCGGTCGATGTGATCCACTTGAACCTTTGAAGTGTCCAGCAACGTTAGTCACTTCCTGTCGATAAACCGCCATGAGTGGGTCCTTAGAATCCCACGAACCTGAAACTTGCTGAGCCAACAGGTCTGAGTCGCCTAGGCACCTGACCCAACTTACATTCATCTCCTTAGCCATGCGAAGCCCATGAAGCAAAGCCTCATACTCAGCTGCATTGTTAGTACAAGGAAACATAAGCCTCAAAACATAACAAAACTTATCATCTTGAGGTGAAGATATGACAACTCCGGCCCCCGAGCCTTCCATTTGCCTAGACCCGTCAAAGTATATCATCCAGTAAGTATTATCTGGCTTCGCCTCACGTGTCTACAATCACTACAAAAAAATTACACTTCCGTGATGATACGTGTTTGTCACAGTAGGTAACGTTTTCTGTCATGCATGTACATCCATGACAAATTTATGATAGAATGGACGCTTCTCCACCACCATGGACGCTTCCCGGATGAGTCGTGAGTAGTCCACCTTGGACCATGGGTCCATGATCAGTAGCTATGTGATGTTCTCCTCCCCTCTTTGTTCTTCATGGTTTAGACCTCGTGAGCTGCCCTACATGATCAAGGCACATATGTAATCTGTATGTTGTTGCTCTGCTGAGTTTGCTGGGATCCGATGGATTATGAGATTATGTTCAGATTGTGTGTGAGTAATATATTTGATTCACCTCTTTTATATTTATGTTCTTGAGTAATTCTTGCATGTTCTCCGTTGCTGTTTATTGCTTTGGCCAAGTAGTAGGTAGTAACTCCAAGAGGGAACGTTATGCTTGATTGTGGGTTCATGCCCCTCGATGACTAGATTGAGTGACAGAAACATGAGTCTAGGGGATGTGTTGTTGCCACAAGGGGGAAAACAACGGTGCCTGTACTTGCGGGTGCAAGGATTGTTTACTTTATGCAAAGTTCTTTTAATGCAGTTGTCTGTTGCTTTGAGTTTACACTATGGGTGGGACTCGCAACTTAATACCAGCGAGATGTTCTGGATAGATATCTCAAGGTGGATGATTAGTAGTAGATGCAGATGGATTTCGGTCTACTTGCCTTGGCGTACCACCCATGCTTTTGAGCCTCTACCTTTCTTTGCAGCATAGTTAGCATTGGTTTGCGCACATAATCCTGTCAATTGCCCAGCTGTAATTCGTTTACCTCGCTTAGCTGTTTTATCGTCTTTTGGGAGAGAGACATCACTAGTGAACATCATGGGACCCCGGTCCATATTACCATCACTGATCACACCCGCTCTTTAATTTCTGTTCTTACTTACTAGTTGCAGTCATACCTATCACTATCATCTCTTGCGTTTGATCCTTTGTAAACGACAAGGCCGGAGGGATTGACAACCTCTCTGTACTCGTTGGGAGCAAAGTTATTTGTGTCTGTGTGCAGGTCCTGTCAATCGCTAAGTTGCGCCGCTAGCAGTTGAGACCTTCTTGTTGACCCTCGGAGTCTCACGGGATTCGATCCTTGGTATCTTTGCCAAGGGAAAACTACCGCTACACTGCATCTCAAACCTTCCACTTGGGGTAACCAACGAGGGGCGAGAAGCCATCAAGCAAAGTTTTCTGGCGTCGTTGCCGGGGACTCCACTCTTCAAGATAGGGGAGTTGCACGCTATCTTTTACCTTTGCTTTTTAGTCTTGTTAGTTTACCTTTCAGTTTTTGCTTTAGTTCCCTTTATCAAAAATCACAAAAAAATTATTTGCTTTTCTGTTAGTGGTCCTTTCTGTTTAGACAAGCATGTTGGGATTCGGTGCTTTGAGGGAATCAGCAGTTCTAGATTTCCATCAAAGGGATGGAAAAAATATGAAGAAGGCATGGGACAGAATTTTTGATGCACATAGGAGAATAATGCCTTGGATACCTATAAAAATTGTGCTTAGAAATTTTTACCATGGTCTTTTTAAATGGTGTAAACACTCTCTTGATATTATAGCTGAAGGAGATTTCCTAGAGTGTGATGAAGCTAGAGCTCTTGAAATTATACATGGTCTATCTAGTTACTTTGTTTATGATCATGGTTTTGATACTGTCATAGATAGACTTGCTACTATTGAGAAAAGAATGGATGCTCTAGACTTGATGAAGGTAGAGAAACCCAAACCCAATAAGAGAGATATTTTGGAAATAGATAATGATTGGGAGCCTTTTGTTACGATTAGCATCTCTAATCAAGACTTCCTTGCTTATTGTGATATTGGATCTATGGTTTCTACTATGCCAAAAATTGTTCATGATTCTTTAAAATTTAACATGGATAGATTATCGTCCTATCATGAGCATGCTAATGGAGATATTTCTGAGATCCAGGGAAGAATAAAAGATGTGCCAGTTACCTTCCTTAAAGGGATTGCAATGGTTGATTTCTTCATCATGAAGCCAAACCAAGGAAATATAGTGCTTGGAAGGGACTTCCTCCGAGCCGTAAAGGGCTTCATCGATATAGGTAAGGGACAAATCCGCTTACGCGGGAAGTCAAAAGGTGTGTACCCCTTTCCTAGAAGGAATAAGAGTGAACTTGTTGACGAACCATTTGAAGCAATTTATAACTCCGATTATTATGATGATTATTGATTCCTCTTTGCATTATGCCTAGCTTAAAGGCATAAAAGAAAGCGCTTTTGGGAGGCAGCCCACAATGAACAAAATTTTATTTTGCTTTTGTTGTGTCTTGATGTTTGTTACTACAGTAGCATCATCATTGTATCTTTACTTTTCAGCTTTGTGCCAAGTTTAGCCTCTGATAGCAAGAAAGTTCAAAAGTTGTGACGTGCTGTCCAGGAAACAGATTCTGTCCTTGGACAGAAAAATTCGTATAAAATCACCAGATCATCTTTTTGGTCTGAATTGTTTCGACAGCATGCTCTACACCATTGGATTTCGGGTGTCTGTTCTGAGTTTTTTGATTTGAGTTGCAGAAGTGCCCCGAAAAAATTATTTACTACCTGCTGGTCTATTTTTCACAGATTCTGTCCTGTTTTGACTTTCCTTCGTTTTGCAAACCTTGACCTTGCTTTTTCTTTGCAAAAACCATTTGGCAATCTTGAGAAACAGTAGACCTTCAAGATTATCTTTATTTCCAGCAAGGAAAAAATATTTTATTATGGGTACTAACCTCGCTAATCAGATTATGATGAGTTATGTATGAAGGGAGTTTTCAAGTGTGCGAGGGAAGATGATAAAAAGATTCAGGAGTGTCAAACGCTCAAGCTTGTGGATGCCCCGTGCACCCCCAAGAAATATTCAAGAAGACTCAAGCGTCTAAGCTTGGGGATGCCACCGTGCATCCCCTTCTCCATCAACAATTATCAGTTCGTCTTTCGTTCCACTATATTTTAATCACTTCATGTGTTATGTGCTATGCTTGGAGCGTCTTGCCTTTAGTTTCCTTTTTAGTTTTCTTTAGCTTTGCTTGTTGTTCATAACGAGTTGGAACCCATCTTTCTTTGTGTGGGAGAGAAACACGCTCCACTTCAACCTAGAACATAACATGGGATTTTCATGTTTATCTTTGTTGTGTATGTTCTTTGTCTTTCAATAGCTACTATCATGTTTAGCTCTTAGTTTTCATGCTTTTCTTTTTAAAGAGCTTTTGTTTAGTTGGTTGCTGGAACTCTCTTGAGTTATCATGCTTATCTTGTTAAGAGAGTTGGCTTCTGTTGAACTGGTTGATATGTCTATGATAAAAATGCTATGTGCATAATGGTGCTTAGTAGTTCATGTTTTCTTATGGTTAGTCTCAAATAGCTGGGGGGTTCTTAATGTGTTATTGAAGTACCAACATGATTTGTTTGCCTATGATGTGGTATGGTTTAGTGATATCTTCCTCCAAGAATTTATTTTGATTGACTTGGCGTATGCTCACGCATATTTAAGACTGTAAAGAAAGTCTATCAAGCCTTGATGATCTTTAATTTCTGAGTAGCGATATAACTTCCATGCCCGATTCAATGTTGCTTTGTCGCTCTGCATGATTATGACCGTCATTGCTCTCTTAGTTGGTCGCTCCCAGACTTTTGCTAACCTTCGCCTGTACTAAGCGGACTGACTGCTTGTGCATCCAAAATCCTTTAAACCAGTTATGCCATATGAGTCCACCATACCTTCCTATACATGGTATTTACTTGCCATTCCTAACGAAGACTTTCGTGTACCATCTCGAAATTAATCAAAAAAGCATTTCTCTTTTGTGCCTCTGTTTTAGCTCATGAGGAAGTAGTAGTTGATTCATGATCTTTTTAAGTTGTACAAGCTTCACCCCGGGATTGCATGTCTAATGTGCAAACCCCTAATATGAGAAGGAACTGGCAAAGAGTGCGTCCGGCTCCTTAAAAAATATACAACAAACAAACCCTCCTTCACGCTTTGTTCATGAGAAATTAGAAAACTTTAGCAGTGATAAACAAAGGAGATTAAGGGGATGTGATCGTCCTCGTACGGGAGCCGTTCCTCGAAACTAGTCCAGCTCGAGAAGTAATTGAGTTATCTACTAGCATTCGTTGACGAAATATGCATCTCTAAAAAAATAATTTTTACCTTTGTTTTTAAAACCAAGAGCTCTGGTACATGTTTAGTTTTTGTTTCCGACCACGGGTTTTCAACCTTGCCATCAAAAGCCACGGTTCGAGAGTCTCCACCTTCTTTCTTTAAAGCACCAACTATTGAGAGCATGATTGTCATTCTGAGTGTAATGTGCATTGTCCCAAAGTACCATTGTCTTCTGCATGATTATGATATCGTTTATTCTGAAATCATTGTATCTAGTCGTCACTTAAACCTTGGAGGTGCCCCTGCATTTATGTTTTGCTTCACTAAAGGGGGCAAGCGAGGTACCACTTTGTCATGTTTGCACACCATGCTCACTACAAATCTATTGAGTGTTTCAGTATCATATTGTAAAACTTTCAGTTCTTTGTGATATTCTCATGAGGTAACTTAATTACTACAGATTCATTATCTCAGTAACCATTTGTCATATGACTATGAAAAGTCCTTATATGGTTAATAGCATGTCACCATAGAAATTATGCTTGTTATCATTTACCTACTCGAGGACGAGCAGGAATTAAGCTTGGGGATGTTGATACGTCCAAAACGTATCTATAATTTCTGCTTGCTCCATGCCTCTTTTGTGTGATATTGCTATGATATTTATGCACTTCCATACACTTTTGATCATATTTGGACTAACCTATTAACTCAGTGCACCCCAGTGCCAGTTTCTGTTTTCTGCTGTTTTTGTATTTCAGGTTTTCGCATTACGTAAATTGCCAGAAAAATCCCGGGAAAAATATATAAAAAATCAGCGTTCTAGAAGCTTCCATGCAGCCAAAGTAGGGCCAGAGGGGGGCCACCAGGGCTCCAGGCGACCAGAGGGGGCGGCCCCCCTCCTGGCCGCGCCGCCAGGGCGCCTGGGCCCCCCTTGCTTCTTCTGACGCCCCCGTTTGGCATATATTTACACCGCGTCCCGAAACCCTCGAGGACGGAACCCTTTTTCGCGATCTCATCTCTGTTCCGCCGCCGCCGCGCTTCCAAGATCGGGAGCACCAGGAGAACTCTTCCCGGCACCCTGCCGGAGGGGAGAACCACCACCGGGAGCCTCTCCTCCACCATGGACGCCTCCCGGATGAGTTGTGAGTAGTCTCCCTTGGACCATGGGTCCATGACCAGTAGCTATGTGATGTTCTCCTCCCCTCTTTGTTCTTCACCGATTAGATCTCGTGAGCTGCCCTACATGATCGAGGCACATATGTAATCCTTATGCTGTTGCTATGATGAGTTTGCTGGGATCCGATGGATTATGAGATTATGTTCAGATTGTGTGTGAGTAATATATTTGATTTACCTGTTTTATTTTTATGTTCTTGAGTAATTCTTGCATGTTCTCCGTTGCTGTTTATTGCTTTGGCCAAGTAGTAGGTAGTAACTCCAAGAGGGAACGTTATGCTTGATTGTGGGTTCATGCCCCTCGATGACTAGCTTGAGTGACAGAAACATGAGTCTAGGGGATGTGCTGTTGCCACAAGGGGGAAAACAATGGTGCTTGTACTTGCGGGTGCAAGGATTGTTTACTTTACGCAAAGTTCTTTTAATGCAGTTGTCTGTTGCTTTGAGTTTACACTATGGGTGGGACTCGCAACTTAATACCAGCAAGATGTTCTGGATAGATGTCTCAAGGTGGATGATTAGTAGTAGATGCAGATGGATTTCGGTCTACTTGCCTTGGCGTACCGCCCATGCTTTTGAGCCTCTACCTTTCTTTGCAGCATAGTTAGCATTGGTTTGCGCACATAATCCTGTCAGTTGCCCAGCTGTAATTCGTTTACCTCGCTTAGCTGTTTTGTCGTCTTTTGGGAGAGAGACATCACTAGTGAACATCATGGGACCCCGGTCCATATTACCATCACTGATCACACCCGCTATTTACTTTATGTTCTTACTTACTAGTTGCAGTCATTCCTATCACTATCATCTCTTGCGTTTGATCCTTTGTAAACGACAAGGCCGGAGGGATTGACAACTTCTCTGTACTCGTTGGGAGCAAAGTTATTTGTATCTGTGTGCAGGTCCTGTCAATCGCTAAGTTGCGCCACTAGCAGTTGACACCTTCTTGTTGACCCTCGGAGTCTCACGGGATTCGATCCTTGGTATCTTTGCCAAGGGAAAACTACCGCTACACTACATCTCAAACCTTCCACTTGGGGTAACCAACGAGGGGCGAGAAGCCATCAGATAGTCATACATGTGTTCTCGTAGAAGTGTTCCATGACATTACCAAAATTATCATCACTGAAGTGTCCACTTCCATGACGATAAATCGCGCGTCATAGAAGTGCTTTCATCAAGGGTGACCGACACGTGGCATCCACCGTAACAGAACGCCGTTAAGCTATCGGGTCCGGTTTTGGATCCAATAACCCGTTAACAGCCCGGACCAATGGGGATTTTCCACGTGTAAAATTCTGAGTGGCTGACGGAAACACGTGTCAGCTCCGCGTTGGCACAGGTGTCACTCATCCAATGGGCGAGATGCGCCTATGATATGTTGACACGTGGACCGGCCCAAAAGTGGCCCATAAAGTTTAAATGGGCCGGCCCAACTAAAGGCCCACAAGATTTTGCGGTCCATAATGGGCCAGCCTAGCAAAAGGCCCACGAGATTTTGCGGTCCATAATGGGCCGGCCTAGCAAAAGGCCCACGAGATTTTGAGTACCATAATGGGTTGGCCTAGCTAAAGGCCCGCGAGATTTTGTCGGCCATAATGGGCCGGCCCAGCTAAAGGCCCGCAAGATATTGCGGACCATAATGGGCCGGCCCAGCTAAAGGCCCAACATTCTTAGTTAAGGCCCATACGGCTAGTGTCAAATCGGCCCGTCAACGGCCTGTCCTAAAATTGTCATCATCGCGGCCCATGGTCACTTCTGGACCGTTAACAGTCCGCTAAGTATATGGGCAAAATTACGGCCCGGTGTATTTTCGGCCTGTTAAAGGTCCTGCTTCATTTGGGCCCATTTACAGGCCATTGAAACTTTTGGCCCATAAACGACCGTGAAGGATTTGGGTCATATTCGGCCATGTCTGACATTCGGCCTATTAGAGGCCCACTACAGATTTGGGCCACTTTCGGCCTGTTGTGATTTTCGGCATGTTAACGTCGGATGAAATCCATGAGCCATATATGGCCCAACGTCACATCGAGCCCATTAACGGCCCATATAAAAATGACGATAATCAAGCCCGGCCAAACTTCTGGCCTGTTAAAGGCCCGTGTATTAGGTTGGCGCATTTACGGCCCGTCCGAATTTTGGCCTGTGAAAGATCCGCATCGTAAATGGGCCCAATCTCACTTTTGGTCTTTTAAAGGCCCGTGTTTTTTATGGGCTCGAGATATTTACACCTATAAATGGCCTATTGTTACTGAGGGCCCAAATTATGTTTAGGCCTGTTAAAGGCCCACAATAGGCACAGGCCTACCAGAAAAATATGAAATCTTATGCTAATTTAGGCCCAGATATTAATAGTGGGCTACATGCAAATTTCGGCCCATAATCGTTTTTAGCCCAATTGGAATGGGCCCGACGAATGCTGGCATGTTGGGCTCCTATGAAGCTTTTGGCCGAATACATTACTAAGATAAACCTACACTATACAAAAATAGCGTCATAATTATTGCAGCCTTTGGCAGCATCATAAATGTTGTATCACAATAAAAGGCATGTTGGCACAAAGTTTATAGTCCTTGCAGATAAAAGCACCATCAGATGTATAGAAGCACAGATCATTTGACCTAAGTGCTAATGTTTCTGGCTGTAGAATCTGATGGAGCACCATGATCTTCACCTTTTACCGCCATTGCTCTTGAACAACGAAGCGAATGTCTGATAGTCTGGTTTCAAAACCATTCATACCTTGACGACATTTGTCAACCTCTATTCTTGTTTCCAAAACGACATCCATTAGGGATTGGACTTGTGTTTGGAGCATAGATATATCACTCTGTCTAGTAGGAAGATTTTGTTCAGTAGGCGATTTGGACGAGGTTACCTTGACAACCAACCCAGAATTACGCAGGAAGGTGCTTTTTGCACTGTTAGTGGAGAGATACAAATGCACTGCAGCAAGAGGTGACAGTGTGCCTGTGGTAGCCTCGTCACCTTCAGGTGGTAGTGGCTGTTCAATCATTTTTCCATAGCTTCCTGAAAGTTTGAACTTGTAGATTAGTGTACCAGATAAGTTACTAATGAGACGAAAACAAACAAAGTAGGTTACACGTTTATACATAACTTATTTTGGTGAACTACTGTAATACATTAGCATGTATTGTAGTGCCAACTACATAATAAAATCACTTTCGGAACATATGTCCATGTAGCATGCCTACTGTATTGTCTATTTCCTCACATTCGTTAACATCTATGGATAAAGAGACATGGTTTAAAGTAGGATGAACATAGTATGACATCATTCATATCATGGGCAAACAAATATAAAACAAACAGGCTATTTTATCATTGTGTGCGCACGTGAACATAACAACTAAAATACAAATCAAGACCAAAAGAGTATCCTTCATCTCTTTTAAACCATGTAAGGTGAAACGATACGTTAAGACAACTGTGTATAAAAGTGAACAGAGTAACTGACATTGGTTGCAAACCAAGTAATTAAATGAACACATCACAATACCAATCATTTCAAAGGCAGGAGGAGTAAGGACTTACAACAGCGGCTTGAACTCGTGAGCTCATGCCCTTCATCTTGCTGGTGTGGAAATCCTTGAAGATTTGCACTGCATTCGGTTCAGGTTCTTTTTGGTCTGCACATGTTTTCCTCTGTATTTGGAACAAGTCAATATAGATACGATAATATGGCACAGAAAAAAGAAGGAAGTAGCAGCTATTTATAAGAGCCTGGCAGTGTGCAATATAGCTACGAGATCCTATTGTCTGTTGGAATTTCACTTTAGAACGGTTGGTCTTGTTCTTAAAACAGTTATCCTAGAAGAAGATACACTTGTAAGGCACATACATAAATACAAGTTCAATATGTGGTTTGGTCAAATACATATAGCCTACCTGATTCTTTGGATCAGACTAGTGTTTAACGAGGGCTGTCAAGTCTTCATTTGTAATATATTCCATTGGCGATGTTTGGGCAATTTCATTGTTAGCCTTGCCTTCAAAGTGAGATTTTCTAAGGTGGTACCGATACTGTGATACGTCTCAAACGTATCTACTTTTCCAAACACTTTTGATATTGTTTTGACCTCATTCTTGCATGATTTGGACTAAACTAACCCGGACTGACGCTATTTTCAGCAGAGCTGACTGTATGGTTTATTTGTGTGCAGGAAAATGGATTTTTAGGTACCTCAGAAAAATCCACGAAAAATCACAGAAAATCCACGCACCCGAAGGAACCGGGAACCAGAAGTGGGGCCAGAGGGGGCCAGGGGGTGCCCAGGCGCCCTGTGGGCGCCCCCCCCCCCCCCTGGGCTGCGCCGGGGGGGCGCCTGGGCAGGTCCCACGCCCCCTGGTGCCCTACTTTAGCCCGTATTTTTACACCCGACGCAGAAACCCCAGATCGGAAGTTCTTTCGCAGTTTTTCGTCGCGGAGCCGCCGCCACCCTCTGTTCTTCCTCGGGAGGGCTAATCTGGAGACTGAATTGGCCTCCGGAGAGGGGAGATCGTCGCCATCGTCATCATCATCACCACTCCATCATCCCTCCATGACTTCTCCCTCCATGTGTGAGTAATTCCCCCGCTGTAGGCGAAGGGGATGGTAGGGATTGGATGAGTTAGGTCATGTAATAGTTTATCAAATTGTTGGGGGCATGTTGCCTATCATCTACTATGGTGTTTATCATCTTTGCTTCAACTTGTTATTCTTAATGCTTGACACTTAGGGCCCGAGTGCCATGATTTCAGATCTGAACCATATGTGTTTGTATGAATATATTTGTGTTCGTGATCCTATCTATGAGTTGTTTGCACCTGTTACGGTCCGAAACCGGCGATCCCAAAAGTGACAGCTTGGGACACCAAAGGGGATGGTCCGTAGTTTGAGGATTACATGTATCCATTGAGTTCATTGCTTTGTTCCGGTGCTCTTTGACAGGAGCACCTTAATCTCCATAAGTTCCTTTTGGCCCCGTTCGTAGCGGGATGGTAGGACAAAAGATGTTGTGCAAGTTCTTATTGCAAGCACGTACAACTACCTACGGGATACATGCCTAATGTTTGATATTTGCCTAGATGATCATTACTTTTCCGTGTTCCGTGCCCCAAGTTAGAATCTATCTCATCCATGCAGTGCCCAACCATCCATCTCCCTAGCCTACAGTGTTTTAAACCCTGCTTGTCACTAGTCGCTACTTTCGCTATTTACTTTGCCGTTTACTACTGTTATTTACTTTTGTTGTTTACTTTTACTATTACTATCATCACTATCATATCACTGTTACCACTTATCTTTTGTTGCAAGTAAGTATATTTCAGGTGCGGTTGAATTGACAACTCAACTGTCAAAGCTTATAAATACTCTTTGGCTCCCCGTGTGTCAAATCAATAAATTGGGTTATTCTTACCCGCGAAGACTATCTCGATCCCTTACGGTTGAGGGTTATCAAGTACCGTTTTCTGGCGCCGTTGCCGGGGAGCATAGCAATATTTACAAGTCTACTTGAGGTATCCTACCTGCTTCACTTTATCTACTATGGGTAAGAAAGGAGACCCCAAGGTTCCTATCTTACTATCTACTACAAGAAGAGGTACTGCTCTGAGCACTAGTGCTACACTTGATTCACCTTCCGTTATGAGTAAGTTTGCCTCACCACCACCACATGATGCTCCTACTAAAGATGTTACTATGTCTGATACTCTTGATGATGCTTCTACTACTTTTGATGATGATATTAGTTCGCTTGGTTATGCTCTTGAGAAACAAATTGCTGCTGCTGCTAAAAAGTCTGGAATTGAACTTCCTGTTACCCGCTACCCTATTGGTGAAACTTATGATTATCCTGATTTGAGTAAACTCAAAGAGAGGCTCCTTGATGATGATTACTATATACTAGATGAAGAATTATGCAGGGAACTGACAGAGTTTTCTGGCTCTAACCCTGAAGCTATTAAGAAACTGTTTGAAAAACACTCTCTGAAGAACAAAACCGTTCCTAATCCTGAATTTGCTACATCTCCTATATGCATTGATGATCCTGATTTTGATTTCTCTGTTGATCTTTCACTTATACCTATGGTTGAAGCTGACCCCTTTTATGGCAGAGAAAATGATGATGCTATTGCACACCTGATTAAACTCGGTGAGTTGGGTAGCCAGTTTACCACAGATGAGAAGATACGATACTTTTATGTGACCAAGCTTCTTCCTTTCTCCTTGAAGGAGGGTGCTAAAGCATGGTATGATTCACTCCCATGCGGTTCCATTAAGAGTCCTCAGGACTTAGCTCACTCTTTTGTTCATAAATACTTTCCTGCTCACATGCAACATGCTGCTTTACAAAGAATTTATAACTTTAAACAGTTGCAGGATGAGTCCCTCCCTAAAGCTTGGGGGAGGTACTGCGGTCTGATTCGGGCTAGACCAGGACATGAAATCCCTAAGAATGAATTAATCGATATATTCTATGCTGGTCTAACTGATGAATCCATGTCCTATTTGGACAGTTGTGCTGGTTGTGTTTTCAGGAAAAGAACACCGGACGATGCGGAAGACTTAATGGGCAGGATTGCCAAAAACCATGAAGATTGGTCCGTCCCTGAACCACCTCCACCAACGAAGAAGAGGGGCATGTTTGTTCTGAGCCCCGAGGATATGCGAGAAGCAAAGAAGTCTATTAAAGAGAAAGGTATTAAAGCTGAAGACGTGAAGAATCTACCCCCTATTGAGAAGCTGTGTGAGCCTACTACTCACCCTCCTATGGTAGATGTACACTCTCTTTTAGATTTCAACGCAAGTGACATCCCTCATGGTAAGCCTCCTGATCAATGTTTAGATGAGTTTGATAATTTTATTATGAAACAAAATCATTTTAATGAGAGGATAGAAAGTCAGTTGCTTGATAATTCCCTTGCTATCAAAAAACTGCTTGATGTTTTAGATAGAACAGTTAATGATGTTCAGTGTCTTGTGAAGCATTTTCATATGGTTCAAAGTCAACTTGATCAAATTTCTACTATGCAAAGAGATTTGCTTGCTAACAATGCCAAACAAGATAATTTGCAGGCTTTCTGGATTAAGACCCGAGGAGGAACTAGCACTCAAGATCCTCTTTATCCAGAGGGGCATCCGAAGAGAATCGAGCAGGATTCTCAAATACAGGAAGAAGAAATTGTTGGCTCTCCAAAGAAAAAGAAGAAACATAAGGAGACTGACAATTCTAATGATCCTATTGCAGATGAAGAACCAGCTATTGATCCCAACAGTGTATCTATCTCCGATGCTGAGACAGAAGACGGTGCTGAACCTGAAGGTAATAATAATGAGAAGAATGATCCACCTGAAGTTCGAGAAGAAGAAGCACCTGACAAACGTAACAGGTACACTAAAGAAGACTTCATCGCAAGAAAACATGGGAAGGAAAGAGAACCATGGGTACAGAAACCCATGCCCTTTCCAGGTAAGTCCATCAAATCTAAAGAAGAAGAGCATTATAATAAGTTTTGTGAGTGGATTAAACCTCTTTTTCTTCAGATACCCTTGACTGATGCTATTAAGTTACTTCCTTATTCAAAATATATGAAAGATATTGTCACTAACAAAAGAAAAATTCCTAATGATGCAATATCTACTATGCTTGCTAACTACTCTTTCAGTGGCAAGATTCCTGAGAAGCTCGGTGATCCAGGTATACCCACCATTCCTTGCTCCATAAAGAATAATTATGTCAAAATTGCTTTATGTGATCTTGGAGCAGGAGTGAGTTTTATGCCTCTCTCTCTTTACGAGAGGCTTTTTTTAGAGAAACTAATTCCTACAGATATCTCCCTTCAGATGGCTGACAAGTCAACCGCTGTTCCGATAGGTATTTGTGAGGATGTTCCCGTAGAAGTTGTTAATTGTTTAATTCTTACTGATTTTGTTGTGCTTGACATGCCCGAGGATGGGAGCATGTCCATTATTCTTTGTAGACCTTTCCTTAACACCGCAGGAGCTATTATTGATTGCAATAAAGGGAAGGTCACCTTCCATGTGAATGATAAAGAACACACGGTATATTTTCCGAAGAAGACCGACAGGAGGCATGCCCTCAACTCTATAGAGAATATCGAGACCGCGAAGATTGGAGAATGGGATTGTCCACTACATGTGCCTCACAAATACAAAACTATCATGATAGGGACAATGTCCATCAAGGTAAAGGTTCAGTAACTACTTCGTAGAAGGTGAGACTTTTTGCTCTATATATCGCCTGTTTGTTGGTAAGACTTGATCAACCTTATTAGCAAATATGTTTTATATGGATAAGAAGTTGAGCCTGTTATGTTTTCACTTGTTTTTAGTTTTGTCCTACTTGCTGTACCAAGTATTTATGTTTTTGAAGCTTCACAATACTACTAACTGCTTCAAGTTTTCAGAGAGTTTCGCAGCTTTTTGAACTTCGAAAAAAATTCAACAGTGAAGTTTTCAGAAAAATTCCAGAAAAATTATAATAAAAATTTCCACGCCGGGAGAGACCCAGAGGGGCCTGGGGCCAGCCAGGGGGGGCCACCAGTGGCCCAGGCGGCCAGCTGGAGCGGCCCAGCCCCTGGACGCGCCCACAGGGCGCCTGGGGCCCACGGGACCCCCCCTCCAGGTACTTCTTCTTCCTCCCTCTCTCTCTCTCTTTCTCCAAAAACACGAGTTCTGCTGTTGTTCTTGTGTTCTTGCTGTTCTTGGAGGCGATTCTTCGATCTCTCTCTACAGCCCATCATTTGAGCTGAAATTTTGAGCAAATACTCCCTGGTATGTGACTCCTCCACCCCTCCAATTAGATTTTTGATTGGTGGCCTCATTTGTGAGTATTTAGTAGTTCTTGGTGTTGTAGAGATGAGCTTGCATGCATGTGTAGAAAGTTATTTTCCAAGTTTTGATGCAAGTTTATGCCTTGGGCAAGTGAGTTAAGTAGTTTGCCTTAGCTCATTTTGTTTTAATCCTCGTTTTTGTAAATTGTAAAAAAAAAATTCAGAAATGAGTTTATTAGGAAGGGCAAAAGGGTGGCTTGAGAAGAGAAGGCCCGCACACTCCGATCGAGTTACTAGAGCCGCAGCTTCACCATCGACTGCTAGGGTGAGCTATAATGAAGATCATGTGCCCCTGGAGTTGTTGGAAGACACAAGTCCAGCACGTGCGATGACGTTTCCATGTGATGAATTCATGGAAGCTGCGGGAATCAAGGATGAGTTTTATAATCTTTGTGCTAATGCAGGTTTGACACGACTCGTCACGAGCCGTGTTACTCAGTATCAAAAACTCACCTCCAATTTCATTAACAGTTTTAGATATAATCCTGATTCAGGTGCTATTGAGTTTAAAATTTATAATGATCTTATCACCATGACTTTGGGAAATTTTTGTGAAATAATAGGTGTGCCGAACGTTGGGAGGACGGCTAGGATGGCCACTCAGCCCTCCGAGCTGAAAACCGTCATCAACTCTCTCTGCAGCATGGGTACGAGGGATATTCATCGGTCAAAGATCTCCAGCATCTTATTTCCTCACCTCAGGTATTTTGCATATTATATTGCTAGAGGGGTGTTAGCTCGTGACAACACGAGCAGCATTTCTGCTCCGGATATTGCTATCCTGGCAGCAGCCCTCTCAGGGAGGTCTGATTATAATCTGGGTACCTTAATTGCTCGATGCCTTGCTATGAACGGTAACAAGGGGGACTTATATGGTGGCGTTTACGCCACACTTATCTTAGAGCATCTTGGAGGCACCACACACCCTGATGATACTCCTTTTACTTATTTAAGCTTTGATCTTGCAGCTATGAAAAGGCATAAGTTTGTTACCATGGGTTCTGAACTTAATAATCTTATCTATATCTTGCGTTTCGGAACTGCCGCGAAACGCGAGATCCGTCTACCTACACCTCTTTTATTTGATTTTTCTCGCAGGAACGGATGGTCCTTTGACGTTGTTCAGTTCGATGAGTTCATGGTCCAGCATCAGTTTCATAACCCTATGGAGGAGGTTGTGCCCGACAAGGAGAGGCACGGTGAGATACCACATTTTCAGGAAGAGACTGCCACCGAGTTTGGTGAAGGATCTTCCTCTGTTTGGCGTTCGGAGCCTTCCTCGTGGGAGACTCCGAGGAGTTCGGTGTATGCGCCGGCATCCTTCTACGACCCGCGGACTCACCACCATACCCCTGGAGCAGGAGGCTCCTGGGGGCAGTAGCTGCTACCAACTTAGGCCAAAAGCCTAAGCTTGGGGGAGTACATGCCCTTCTCACTTTTCCATTGTATTATCCGTTTTATTCGTTTTGATCTTTTCGAAGTTTTTGCCCGTTCTTCTTTATTTCTCTCTTTGCAAAAACAACAAAAAGATTTTCTCTTTCTTTTGCTTTTTATTCAACCTTTGAAAAAACCAAAAAGATTTCCTTTTTCTCTTTAGTTTGCTTTGTTTTCAGAGATCAGCTCGAGTCCGTGATGGCATTTAATTATATTTCCTACGTTCGATCGTGCAAGTGACAAGCAGTGATGACGAAGATCGACTGAAAGGAAACAACAAGGAAGACAGGTATGAACTCTTATTGTTTCTACTTTTGTACATATGCCTGTACTTATGATCTAGAGACCAGCTTGTAGTGACATAGTGCTATGTTTACAATGCTCTTCCAGTGGTTCATGCTTTCCTTGTGGTTAGTCTCGAATAACTAGAGTATATAATGTGTTCTTGAAATGATCTACATGCATTGCACTGTTCATAGTCTGGTATACTAAGGTGGTATTTCCCTTTAGAGAATTTTTGGATTGACTTGGCACATGCTTACACATGTTTAAGACTAAAAAGTCTACTTTGCCTTGATGATCTTTGAGTTTTAGAATAGTCATATCACTTTCATGCCCGATTCAATGTTGCTTTGTCGCTCTGCATGATTATGACCGTTATTGCTCTCTAGTTGGTCGCTTCCCAGTCATTTGCTAAACCTCCACCTGTACTAAGCGGACTGACTGCTTGTGCATCCAAACCCTTTAAACCAGTTATGCCATATGAGTCCACCATACCTTCCTATACATGGTATTTACCTGCCATCCCTAACGAAGACAATCATGTACCATCTCGAAACTAATCAAAAGCATTTCCTTTTTGTGCCTATGTTTTAGCTCATGAGGAAGTAGTAGTTAATTCATGATCTTTTTAAGTTGGACAAGTTTCACCCCTGGATTGCATGTATAATGTGCAAACCCCTAATACGAAAAGGAACTGGCATTGAGTGCGCCCGGCTCAAAAAGATAATATAACAAACAAACCCTCCTTCACGCTTTGTTCATGAGAAATCAGAAAACTTTGGCAGTGATAAACAAAGGAGATTAAGAGGATGTGATCGTCCTCATGCGGGAGCCGTTCCTCGAGACTTGTCCACTTAAAAAGTGATTGAGTTATCTGCTAGCATTCGTTGACGAAATATGCACTTCTCAAAACATGTTTACTTCTGTTTTTAAAAAACCAAGAGCTCTGGTACATGTTTAGTTTTTGTTTCCGACCACGGGTTTTCAACCTTGCCAATAAAAGCCACGGTTCGAGAGTCTCACCTTCTTTCTCCAAAGCACCGACTAGGAGAGCATAATTGTCATTCTAAGTGTAATGTGCATTTTCCCAAAGTATTACATTGTCTTCTATATACTTGTGATATGATTTATTCTGAAATTCTTAGTTCTAGTCTCCTTTAAAACTCTGGAGGAGTCTCTGCATTTATGTTTTGCTTCACTCATGGAGGCTAGCGAGATACCACCCTAATATGCTCAAGCTATGTGCAATGTAATCTTGTCTTGATTTTCAGTAATATATTATTTACTTTTAAGTATTTGTGACTGGTCACTTGAAAGAAGGATTGCTCTTTGCATTGTCCTCATAGTACTGTTTCAATACTTGCTAAACTCTGTTCGTAGTACATGCTTATATACATCTAATGAAGCAAAAGAGTTTGTCAAAGTTTTCTTTGTCGCGTCCAGTTCGTTGAACTGAATTGCTTGAGGACAAGCAATATGCTAAGCTTGGGGGAGTTGATACGTCTCAAACGTATCTACTTTTCCAAACACTTTTGATATTGTTTTGACCTCATTCTTGCATGATTTGGACTAAACTAACCCGGACTGACGCTGTTTTCAGTAGAGCTGCCTATATGGTTTATTTGTGTGCAGGAAAACGGATTTTTAGGTACCTCAGAAAAATCCACGAAAAATCACAGAAAATCCACGCACCCGAAGGAACCGGGAACCAGAAATGGGGCCAGAGGGGGCCAGGGGGTGCCCAGGCGCCCTGTGGGCGCCCCTCCCCCCCCCCCCCTGGGTCGCGCCGGGGGGCGCCTGGGCAGGTCCCACGCCCCCTGGTGCCCTACTTTAGCCCGTATTTTTACTCCCGATGCAGAAACCCCAGATAGGAAGTTCTTTCGCAGTTTTTCGTCGCGGAGCCGCCGCCACCCTCTGTTCTTCCTCGAGAGGGCTAATCTGGAGGCTGAATTGGCCTCCAGAGAGGGGAGATCGTCCCCATCGTCATCATCATCAGCACTCCATCATCCCTCCATGACTTCTCCCTCCATGTGTGAGTAATTCCCCCGCTATAGGCTAAGGGGATGGTAGGGATTGGATGAGTTAGGTCATGTAATAGTTTATCAGATTGTTGGGGGCATGTTGCCTATCATCTACTATGGTGTTTATCATCTTTGCTTCAACTTGTTATTCTCAATGCTTGACACTTAGGGCCCGAGTGCCATGATTTCAGATCTGAACCATATGTGTTTGTATGAATATATTTGTGTTCGTGATCCTATCTATGAGTTGTTTGCACCTGTTACGGTCCGGAACCGGCGATCCCAAAAGTGACAGCTTGGGACACCAAAGGGGATGGTCCGTAGTTTGAGGATTACATGTATCCATTTAGTTAATTGCTTTGTTCCAGTGCTCTTTGACAGGAGCACCTTAATCTCCATAAGTTCCTTTTGGCCCCATTCGTAGCGGGATGGTAGGACAAAAGATGTTGTGCAAGTTCTTATTGCAAGCACGAACAACTACCTACGGGATACATGCCTAATGTTTGATATTTGCCTAGATGATCATTACTTTTCCGTGTGTCGTGCCCCAAGTTAGAATCTATCTCATCCATGCAGCGCCCAACCATCCATCTCCCTAGCCTATAGTGTTTTAAACCCTGCTTGTCACTAGTCGCTACTTTCGCTATTTACTTTGCCGTTTACTACTGTTATTTACTTTTGCTGTTTACTTTTACTATTACTATCATCACTATCATATCACTGTTACCACTTATCTTTTGTTGCAAGTAAGTATATTTCAGGTGCGGTTGAATTGATAACTCAACTGTCAAAGCTTATAAATACTCTTTGGCTCCCCGTGTGTCGAATCAATAAATTGGGTTATTCTTACCCGCGAAGACTATCTCGATCCCTTACGGTTGAGGGTTATCATACTGTCACAGAGCAGACAGAAAAACATGAGTGCATTCTTGTTTAGTTGCATCATCTTTCAGATCCAACTTGAACCTCATCTGTTGAAAAAAGAATGTGAGTCTTATTAGGAGGAAGCTAGAAAGTATGGGACAGAGCAAGACAATATTACTAATTGCGATGAATAACATTACTTACGGATAAATGTTCAAGGAAGGTGTTAAACTGGGTATTGTCTTTCTCACTCCTGTACTGGATCCACGTTGGGAGGATACGTGCATGACACCTAACGGCAACGGCTGCCTCTGATACTAACTTGGCTGACTCTGTAGCATCACTTGGCCTTTTTAAACCTGCCTCAAAATGGATCTCTATTCTTCCTCCTTTAGATTTTGTTAATATGTCAAGCATTATCCCTGATGTCTATTCCCGCTTGTGTCGTGGTGCTAGTTCAACAACGAATATGGAAAGTGTTAGTGTACATCAAACGGTGAGAGTACATATAAAGGAGCATGCAACTGCAACTTGACTCGGTCAAGTACCATCTTGGTGTTGATTCTCATGAGGTTCATCTGATCTTGCGAAGTCCTGTTGTGCCAGCAGTGCTTCGGAAGTAGTGTTAGGTGTGAAGGCGGCTTGGGAACTGGCCAGTTCCGGAGCAAACGAATGAGTAACTCGTTGAGATGCTGGTACAGTTGAAGCGGATGATGCAGCTGGTGGAGCAGGTGATACTATGTTTGTAGATTTAGCCAGTGGACTTGGACCTTCTACTACACGATAAGTACCAGCAAAATCTGGACGGTAGATCCTTTTCCGTTTCACCCGACGAGTAACACCACTCCCTACTATATTATTTTCCTTGCTCTTTTTTGACTTTGCCATGTCAAGCCGTACCCACAACACAAAAGAATAAAATCGCTCTTCAGAACTCATTGATACATGATACAGACAAGCAATACTTTAATGTAAGACAACTGTATGAGGATGGAATATGTAAGAAAAATAGGACGGCATGACATATTCACAGCTACGATGTGTAAACTAAGCAGAAGGATTTTCAAGAAAATAGAAGTAATGCAAGCTAGACACCATATGAAAGATGCAACCAATATTACTCTGCCAAGTTAAAAGTGTATTGTCATAAGTGGCAATTCGAAAAATTAGAAGCAGTACAACGTAAGAATCAATGCAAGATGCAACCACTATCAAACTGCGATGTTAAAAGTGTCCAATCATGAGTGACTGATGCGGGATACACAACATCAGTACTTTGATGTAAGAGCATGGTATGATAGATAGATGTAGTTTATTCTAGACATAGAACACCATGTCATATGCACATGTATAACGTATGAACTCAGTAGGTGCAATTCAATCAAAATAGAAGAAATACCTGCTAGACAACATATGCAACATGAAACCAATTATCACACTGTCAACTTAGAGCAAGCACCTGCGATGGTGGAGTATAGGAGATGAACTCATCATGTAGGGTTGGGACTTCAACTTCATTAGCAGTAGCAGTGGCAAATCTAGAGAATCTCTGCTTTCGTCGGTGCGGAGGACCACCAACATCCCCTAACTTACCTCTTTTCCTTCCTATTTTCTGATATTGCCTTATGAAGTCAAAACCACAAGAAGATGAATAAAATTAGCTCTGCATAACTGGTTGATGCATGATACAGACGAATACTACTTTGATGTAAGGCAAGCGCAGGATAGGAGGATGGAATATATACAAAAAAGACAGTGTTTCATATTCACATGTACGATAGGAGGATGAAATATGTATGAAAAAATAGTAAGCGGAAGGCATTTCAACAAAATTAGAAGAAATGAAAGCTAGGCACCATATGAACATGCAACCAATATCACTCTATCAGGTAAAAAGTGTCCCGTCGTAAGTGCCATTTCAAGAAATTAGAAGCAGTACAAGCTAGAAGACAATGCAAGATACAACCTACATCACAGTCCCAAGTTAAATGAGTCTGATGGGTCAGTGATCGTTGCAGGTATAAGTTGTAAGCTACGCAGATGCAAGTCAACATAATCAGAAGCAATACAAACTAGACATCATACGGAAAACGAAACCACATATAACAGTTCCAAGTTAGAGCAAGCACATGTGATGGTGGAGTAGGGGAGATGTGCTCATCATGTACACGTATGTTCTAGAAATAGGAACATATGTCATATTCATAGGCATTATGTGTAAAGTAAGCAGATGCAATTCAACAAAGTTAGAAGAAATACAAGCTAGACATCATACGCAACATGCAACCACATATAATAGTGCCAAGTTAGAGCAAGCACCTATGATGGTGGAGTAGGGGAGATGTGCTCATCATCTACACAGCTACGTTGACTGTCTAGCCTTGCGTTGTCTTGCGAATCTTGTTGGGAGGATGGCAGAGTAGAATCTGTAGAGAACCTCCGTTTCTGTTGCTCGGAAGGACCACCATCATCCAATGCCTTGCCAATTTCCTTTAGCTTTATTGAATTTGCATTGTGAGGTCAAACCGACAAGAAAAAGGAATATAATTTGCTCTTGAGAACTCATTCATGCATGATACTGATGAACACTACTCTGATGAAAGGCAAAGTCATGATACGAGGATGGAATATGTACGAAAAATGGACGGCTTGACATATTCACACCTATGATGTAGTAACTAAGCAAAAGGCACTTCAACAAATTAGAAGCACTGCAAACTAGACACCATATGAAAGGTGCAATCAATATCACTCTGCCAAGTTAAAACTATCTCGTCATAGGTGGCGTTCATCAAACTAGAAGCAATACATGCTAGAAATCATATTCAAGACGCAAACCAATATCACACTGCCAACTTAAAGGTGTTCCATCATAAGTGACTGATGCAGGATACACAAGAAGAGTAGTTTCATGTAAGAATATGGTGTGATAGACAGATATAGTATGTACCAAAAACAGGAAAGCGTGTCATATTCACACGTATCATGTGTAAGCTGAGCAGATGCAGCTTACACTAATTAGGAGCAATACAAGCTAGACACCATATGCAACATGCAACCAGATATCACACTGCCAAGTTAGAGCAAGCACCTTGGATGGTGGAGTAGGGGAGAGGAGACTTGGACCTTGTAATGCACTATCAGTACAAGGAGAATCGGTATAGATGCTCTCTTTATGTTGCTGCAGAGGACCACCATCATCGCCTTCCTTATTCTTTTCCTTCCTCTTTCTTGATTTTGCCTTGTCAAGTCAAACCCACAAGAAAAAGGAATAAAATTTTCTCTTCAGAACTCATTGATGCATGATACTGACGAACACTACTTTCATGTAAGGCAGCCGCATGATAGGAGGATGGAATATGTATGAAAAACAGGACGGCGAGACATATTGACATGTGTGATGTATAAAGTGTAAATTAAGCACAATGTGCTTGAACTTGTTAGAATCAATGCAAGCTAGAAACCATATGAAAGATGAAACCAATATCACTCTGCCAAATTAAAAGGGGGCCTAACAAATATATTTGACCAAATTAGAAGCAATACATGGCAGCATGCTAGAAATAATATGCAATATGCAACAAATAAAGGTGACTCGTCGCAAGTGATTGATGCAGGATACAGAAGAGAGATAGTTTCATGTAAGAACAAGGTTAACACATATATGTAGTGTGTACCAAAACTAGGAAGGCATGTCATATTCACAGGTATAATGTGTAAACTAAATAGATGCAATTTACCCTAATTAGAAGCATTACAAGCTAGACACTGTATGCAACATGCAACCACATATCACACTGCGAAGTTAGAGCAAGCACCTGTGATGGTGGTGTGGGGGAATTGCGGTCACCAACTAGAGATCTACGTTGACTATCTTCATTTAGCCTTAATGTTTCTTGAGAATCATGTGGGGAGGATGACACTGCACTCTTTAAACAAGTATGGCGTCTCACAATAACCCACCCGGGTGACTGTCTCATCATAAGTGATTGACGAGGGATAAAAAAGAGCATTAGTTTGATGTACGAACATGGTTAATAGACATATGTAGTATGTATCAAAAACCGGAAGGCATGTCATTATCGAAGGTATAATGTGTAAAGTAAGCAGATGCAATTTAACCAAATTGGAAGCAATACAAGCTTGACACCATATGCAACATGCAACCACATTTGACAACGTGAAGTTAAAGAAAGCACCTGGGATGGTTGTGTGTGGCAATTGAGATCATCAACTGCAGAGCTACATTTACTATCTCCAACTGTTGACACTACATCCTTTAGAGTGCTGAAACGCTTAGTGCTTATATTTGAATTACACTGGAGCGACTTCTGTCTTTTCTTTTCAGCATTCGTCAATGCTGAGTTAGAGTCTGAAATACCCATGCATAAAAAAACAATAGTGTGATTATGGGTGAAGTGTGTGCACAATTAGTACAGTGTAAAGGTAGCAGATAGCAGGTCGGTGAGAAATAAATTACAGGAGACATATGATAGCTCTACAACATGCATGGCACACTAAATTACTACTGGATTATATGAAAATAACATTCGGCTGAAAACAAATAGGTCAGTCCATTTTTTCTTCACCGTCCGATGTACAAAGAACGGGCAGATTGCCTTCATCTACCTCTAGCCAGTCAGTGTTGATGATCTTCCTCAAAACAGTAGCGACCACCGGCCCAGTCCCCTGCCTTCGCCCTTCCCTCGACCTCACCGCACTGCCATGCTTGGCACCGCCCCCGGCAATCCATTCAAGCCCCACCGACCTCTAGATCGGGCGCAAGTAGCTCCTGCGCTCCACACCCCTATGATAGACACCGATGCGCCGCTTCCCCGGCGAACAGGCGGACTAGGTGCTCCGCGTGCCTAAGTGGGTGCTGCTTCTTTTAATTGCGGTTTGACTGACCCTGAATTGAAATCCAGGCGGGCTACTGACCTCTAGCAAAGGTGAAATAGTAAAGGGAGGAAACCTTGTGCATTTAGTATCACGAAGAAGATGTAGTAAGAAGCGCTCAACTAGTTTCTTTCGTGGGATGAATAAGGTGTGAGCAGAGACATAAGGTTTGCACGAATAAGGGAAGATGAGTACCTCTTTCTGCTGGCAGTGTTGTGTCCTCCTTATGTTTTTCCAACGATCTTCTTTTGGTTTGCTGGAAACGAGAAGTTGTGGAGGACGGTGCAGCCTTGGACGAACCCATTGCCAAGTAGTTGATTGTGGTGCGGTGGCTGTCTGTCGGCGGCGGGGAAGCAGATCTGAGGCGGCGAACGATAGCGTAGCGCGAACAGATCCGGTGTGGTGGACGGTTGTGACAGTGGAGCGGCAGTAGTGAGGCGCATGGCGGCATGGTCGGAGTGGTTCTGGTACGGTGCACGTCGGCGTCAGCGTCGTGGAGGCAGCTCTACCTCGGCTTCAGCGGCTAAGTCCTTGACGGCGTTGATGTTGTGGTTGCATTGGACGACGACGTCGGGGTACTGGCTCCGACGTGATGGAGTTTGGCGGCTGTGGATTGGGCGCTATGAGGTGGAGGATGGAGGAGGCTGGGGTTTCGCGGCTGGTGGAGAGGGTGTTTCGGCGCCCATGGAGTATGAATGGGGATACGGAGGGAGGCGAGGAACTGAGGGGGAACAATGTTTCGGTTTGGGACGCACTTGTTTGAAATTTGTAACTTTACCCCCATCTAAAATATCGGACATATTGCGGGTTGGGGGTAGGACAGTAATCTCAGGTGTCCCAAATGTGGGCGTGTGGCACCCCAGATCAGAGTGACCGGTTTACCTTGCATTGCCAACCCAGAGACCTTGTCTTCTGGCAACACACAACATCTTGGTATAGAAAACAACCACTTTATTGATACTAGCGGATCACAGTTTTACATTACAACGAGTAGCGAGGCCAAGCGGCACACACGGTGCGGCTGGACAATATGTACATTATTTAATGAACATAAAAGGCATCGGTCATAAAAACTACGCAGCAGCGGAACGACTTCATAGCAGAACTCCATCTCACAGGGACACCGATGTGGACACGGTCTAGACTCGGATGGCACTCCTTTCCATCGAAACTTTCCTGAAATCTGGCATGACACGCCAGGTCAGTACATTGAATGTACTTGCAAGCTTACAGCAAACAAATCATAATGACAAACAATATCATGATAATTATTCAGTTGTTAAAAATGTAGCATCATACATGAATATACATATGAATAACATGTTGTGCTCATGCTCTTGTGAAAACAGACCCTCGGTCTGACTTACCCATAGTGATTTTCTTAAACTATAAACTTGTTCATCTCAACAGGACATAATTCGTGATCTTTTCGGCAATCACAACCCTGACCATACTTGGTCTCAAATCATCTCGATGGCTCTTCCACCAATGTTACAATACAAAAAGTCGTAACTTAGTGAGCAAAATTTTATTTTATGTTGACCCATGGTGTGACTTACTTTTGAGCGTGTCCGTGACCGTGGACTCGGCTATCGATAGATCAATTACACTCTATAGAGGTAGTGCACTGTACCCACACCACGGAACCTATGGCCTCGCTTTCCCATTCGGGTGGACCAACGGCGTCCCGACAAAACTCTTCCATTGCCATGACACTCTCCCGGCCACTCCGACTCATTCCCCACTGGAACAGTCCTGGGTGGCCCTGTGCCTACCAAAGGCACACCGACCACCGTCGTGGCCAAACAGAAATTGCCCCAAATGGGGACTCGGTACCATAAACTTAACAACGGGCACACAAGGTTATGTCTGCTTACCGGGCCAGGGTACCGCATGCCCATAACCTTCCCTATTTGGAGGTACCGACAACAGGCATGACAACGGACCGAATAAAGACCTTCCCATAAAGGAAAATGTCGTTGCACTGGGAAAAACTCGATTCAGTGGCACCATGACCCGGTCAACAATTTATTCAAGTTGAGTTATTATCAGTTTCAACTTAAAAAAAAATCGATGTCATAAAATGACATGGAATGCAGCATACCAAATGCATTACAAAAATAACTGGGTCAACTTTACTTTACTAAATGTAAGCATCACAACTTCAATATTATTCTGGTTATGACTTACTTCCAATAAAAACATAACATATTCTAGGAAAAAAATATCATAATTCTTATGTAAAAGAAAATAACTTCACATAGCTATTTATATAAATATCCATATTAGTTCTCAATGATCCAAACTTTCTTCTAGCTATCTTAATAACTTAAACCAACTTCCAACTTTATGTAAACTAAATGAAACAACTAAATACATCAACCAACAGAAAGTAATTAATGAAAATAATTCATATGCATGAATTAAATCATTTATTCAAGTTGGAAAATCACAAGTATTGAGATGGCACTATGAAAATGTTGGTGTGGCTTGCCTTGGTGCAAATGAGGTTCACAAGCCTCCTGGTGATCCTCAAGACAAGCTTCACCTTCTGAAAATAATTATAAGTACAAAAAGAAAATATCAAGCACCATTCAAAAATTCACCAGAAAATCTACACAGCACCAAATAGTCTCATTTTTAGTGTGCTACAACATTTCTTTACAAAGAACACAATGCAAAAAGAATCAATTCATTTGGACTTATGGTTAAAGAGTTATTGCAGTTTGAAGTATTCTGGAATATCTTTAAATTTGGAATTTGAATAAACAGACTGAAAAGGGGGTGATGTCGAAGGCGTAAAAGCCCAGGGCGCCACCACTCGTACTATTTCGCGCGGGTACAGAGAGGCTGACTAGCGGGCCCCGCTAGTCAGGTGAGGGGGAGAGAGGGAGAAGAACAGGGGCGGCTGTCGCCTCGCCGGAGCGCACGCCGGCGACGCGAGCTCCTTGGCCAAGATGTGAGGGATAGATCGACAGAGGAGGTCGAGGGGTGGTCGTCGGAGTTGAAGAAGACGGCGAGCAACGGCGACTCCAGAAGCTCCAACTAGGTGGAACGGCACCACTAGAGAGTGGTGGAGGCTCTAGAAAGTTTGCCCTGGCTTGAGAGGGGCTGGAGCTACCGCGACGACCCGAGGGGATTGCCGGCGAGCTCAAGCTCGGGGACGGTGGCCTGTGGCCTGCCCGGCCAGACCACGGGGTTCTACGCAGTCGTGGTGTGTGTGAGAGTGGACCTGGGTGCTCGGGGAGGCTGGGAGGAGTCCTTTATATAGGCGAGTCGGGAGGGGGATTCAGGGCTCCGCCGGCGACACCTGGACATTGCGCCCAGCAACGAATGTCGTGAGTGAGAGGGGGAGAAGGCGACGGGGTTCACGCGGTAGCTGTGGGCAGACAGGGACGAGCACAGGAACACTGGGGTGGCGACGAGCACTGTGCACACCGCACTGTTTCCTTGGCCGGACCACGCCCATGCTCGCTGCGGCGAGCTCCGGCGTCGGCGAGTGCCAGGGGGCGCTGTAGAGATCAAGACGAAGATGGTGGCGCGGGTTGGCAAGCTCTGGCAGGCGCGGAAGCAGGCACGCGCGACACAGAGCGCTCGACGGCATCCAGAGCGCGACGACAAGCAGCCATGGCATGGTGCACACGCGTGGTCACCGCAGGAACTTTGCCTACTGGTTTACTTGGTGCCAAAGATCATGTCTGGCGTATTGTTCGTGGTAGATATGAGAGTTACCCAGGTTTAGTTTGGTTCCAGACGCAGTAGAAAGAAATTCACACGTCTGGTAAGTTTCTGGACAGAAACTTTGAGAGTTTACTAAGGTAAATTGGCTAAGAGTTGGAAGTTGTGCTTTGGAGGCTAGTCATAAGTTACTAAGGTAAAGATGCACAAGTAGTTTCAGAAGCAATGGAGCACGTAAAATGGTAGTTGTTGTAGAAACTACCATTTCTGTCCAGAATAGAAAAGACTTTCTGTAGCAAAAATAATCCAAAAAGTGGTGCAATATTTTTTCTCAGGAATGTGTCCTAGGGTCCGAAGAATATTTATGAATTTCCTCAGATATTTGTGGGCCAGAAAAATAGGGGTTGCTTTGGAGCACAATGGGCTTAGCTAGGGTTTTGGAGGGAAATGAATATTTTTCAATAAAGAAAAATATTCCAATAATTATATTAGAGTGAACCAGAGGGAAAAGATGATTTGAGATGGGTATGAGGCACTTGGGTGAAAGCCAAGGGTACCCAAGTGTTTAAGTCCATATGAAAAGATTCAAAAATCACAATGTTCAAAATAAATTCAAATAAAACTCAAGCAAATAAAAGAGGGCAAAAATCAGGCTGTCACAAACCTCCCCCACATAGAATGAATCTCGTCCTCAAGATTTGGTTGCATGGGAAAACCATTCCGGATAATATGTTTGTAGGAATTCTTCTTGTTCCCAGGTTGCTTCGGACTCGGTGTGATGCTCCCATTGGACCTTATAAAACTTCCTCACTTTACTGCGAGTGACCCTTTCCATCTGATCCACAATTTTGAATGGTCTTTTTTCATACGTTAAATCCTTTGCCAACTCTATGTTGGTCATGGCAGTCCTTTTCTCAGGCGGCGATATGCACCGCCTCAACTGCGAGACATGAAACCCGTTGTGCACTTCGGATAATTTCGGGGGCAATTCCAACTGATAAGCAACGGTGCCCACTCAAGGAATAACTGGGAAGGGGCCAATAAATCTTGGTGCCAACTTCCCGCGAGTCTGGAATCTCTTGACTCCTTTCATAGGGTTGACTCGGAGGTATACGTGTTCTCCGGGTTCAAAACTGAGCGGTCGGTGTTTTGCATCGTAATAACTCTTTTGTCGAGATTTGGCCAATTGTAATCTATCTCTGATTTCCTTGACTTGTTTCTCAACTTCCATCACAAGGTCTGTTCCGAAGATACGGCTATCTCTAGTCTGAGACCAATTTAACGGGGTATGATACTTGCGGCCATATAAAGCCTCGTACGGTGACATCTTTAGACTGGTTTGGAAACTGTTGTTGTAGGAGAACTTAGCGTAAGGCAGACAATCTTCCCATTTAGATCCTTGGGCCAAGACGCAAGCTCGCAGCATATCTTCAAGTATTTAGTTTACCCGCTCTGTTTATCCATCAGTCTGACGATGATAGGCTATGCTGTATTTCAGGGCTGTCCCCAAGGCTTGATGGACACGTGTCCAGAAACCGGAGGTAAAGAGTGAACCTCGGTCGGAAGTGATGGTTCGAGGTACTCCATGCAGACTGACTATTCTGGACACATACAGTTGTGCAAGTTGGTCTTCTCGATATGTGGTCTTGACCGGGATAAAGTGAACTACCTTGGTTAGAGTGTCCACTATGACCCATATTGCATCATTGTCTCGCTGGGTCTTGGGTAGTCATGTGATGAAATCCATGCAGACGTCATACCATTTCCATTGTGAGACTGGCAGTGGTTGAAAAAGTCCGGCTAGCTTCTGATGTTCTTCCTTTACTTTGTCGCATATGTTGCAACAAGCCACAAAATAGGCAATGTCTTTCTTCATTCCATCCCACCAGAATATTTGACGAAGGTCTTCATACATTTTTGTACCCCCAGGGTGGATAGAGTATGAGGATTCGTGTGCTTCTGACAAGATTTTCTTTTTCAAGTCCGACTGATTTGGTACACAAATCCTTCCACAAAATCGGAGTGTCCCAAAGTGATCCTTTGAGAAATCAGAGGTACGTCCTGCCAGCATATTCTTGGCATGCTTACGTAGGGCAGGATTGTCTGGCTGGGACTTGCGGATTTCTTCCTCAAGTGTGGGGGTAACTTCCAAAATATTAGCGAGACCAGCCTCAACGATGTTCAGATGGAGTTGAGCAATCTCCTCTTGAAGTTTAGTGGGCAAATATTTTAATATGATGTTTAAGCTGACCAGCTTTCGACTGAGTGCATCAGCCACCACATTGGCTTTACCCGGGTGGTAATTTATTCCAAGATCATAATCCTTAACCAGCTCAAGCCACCTTCACTGACGGAGATTTAAATCTGGCTGAGTAAATATATACTTGAGACTTTTGTGATTGGTAAAAATTTGGCACTTCTTCCCGATGAGATAATGCCTCCATATTTTGAGAGCATGTACCACTACGGCCAATTCCATATCATGAGTAGGGTAATTTCCTTCGTGCGGTCGCCGCTGTCATGATGCATGTGCCACTACCTTGCCGTCTTGCATAAGTACGCAACCAAGTCCTTGTCTGGATGCGTCACAGTATACATCAAAATTGCGATAGATGTCTGGAAGGGTTAATAGGGGTGCGGTGGTCATCCGTGTCTTTAGCTCACTGAAACTTTTCAAACAGTCGCTAATCCATTCAAACTTCTTGTCCTTTTTGAGTAGCTGTGTCATGGGTTTGGAAATCTTGGAGAATCCTTCAATGAAACGACGGTAATATCCAGCAAGTCCAAGGAAAATCCTGATCTGAGATACCGTTGTAGGTGGCAACCAATTGAGCACGTCTTTTACTTTGCTTGGGTCTACGGCTATACCTTCGGCGGATAGCACGTGTCCAAGAAATCCAACTTGTTTGAGCCAGAACTCACATTTACTGAACTTGGCGTAAAGCTGATGGTCACGGAGTCGTTGCAACACTTCTCGGAGATGTTTTTTGTGATCCCCTTCACTTTTTGAATATATAAGTATGTCATCGATGAAGACTACCACGAACTTATCTAGGAAATCCATGAATACTTTGTTCATCATGTGCATGAAGAACACAGGGGCATTGGTGAGACCAAAGGACATAACTGTATATTCATAAAGACTGTATCGAGTGGTGAATGCGGTCTTAGGAATATCTTCCTTTTTAATCTTAAGCTGATGGTATCCGGTTCGTAAGTCAATCTTGGAGAATACCTTGGCCCCACTGAGCTGATCGAATAAATCATCAATTCTGAGCGGCGGATAATTTTTTTGATGGTGACATCATTTAGCTGACGATAATCCATACACATGCGGAGGGTGCCATCCTTCTTGCTTACGAAGAGTGCAGGCGATCCCCATGGTGAGGAACTGGGACGGATATACCCTTTTTGGAGCATTTCATCGAGCTGCTTCTTTAATTCCACTAATTTTGATGAGGGCATCCTGTAATACTTCTTTTATAGCGGTGCGGTTCCGGGTACCAGATCTATTGCAAACTCAAGCTCTCGATCTGGCGGCATGCCTGGCAGTTCTTCTGGAAATACATCAGGAAATTCACTGACCATGGGAATTAATTCCAATTCAGCAAAAACAGTGAATATCATTCCCTTCTTTGGTATGCTTTTACGGGAATAGAATTTTGTAGCCTCCCCTTTTTGACTGGTCAGACTAACTTCTCGGGTTGCACAGTTTATGCATACTTGATATTGGGTCAGCCAATTCATGCCCAAAATAACATCCAATTGTACTGACTCGATGAGTATCAAGGAAGTTGGAAAGCTTATTCCGTTGATATTGATCTCCAAGTCACGTCAGACCAGATTGCTCTTGATTAAAGATCCCGGGGTTTGTACCAGCTTATTTTTGCCCAAAAGAGAACAAGAAAATTTGTTTTGGGCAACAAAACTCCGAGAAATAAAAGTGTGGGAAGCCCCTGAGTCAAATAAAATTATTGCAGGTATGCTATTAACAGAAAACATACCAATGACTACTTCAGGGTTTTCTTGAGCTTCGTCTGCGGAGAGGTGATGGACGTGCCCGACGATGTTTTGCTGGTTCGGGTATGACCCCATAAAGTTGACTTGTGGCCGGAATAAGGCATCCGACTTGCTGTTCTTGGGGCACTGCCTGGCATAGTGTCCATTTTGCCCACAACTGAAACAAGAATTATTGCACTGACGCTCCTCGTGTATTGGGTTGGTGACAACATTCTTGACTTGGGTGGTGGTCTTGCTAACATTCTGTTGCCAATTGCGCTTGTATTCCACCTGAGTTTGCTGCCAGGTTCGAGCCTTCTGCACTGGTTGCCCTTCATTCTTTGGTTCAAACTTGTGCTTGTGCTCGTTATTAGCAGGCCGGTTGTCCAGTAAAAGCTTGTGTTCTCTTTCCGCGATGAAAGCTTTATTCACCAAAGTTTGGAAGTCTAGAAAATCGAGCATGCTGAGAGTGCACCTGAGTTGCGAGTTTAATCCTCCAACAAATATGTCAATCTTTCTTTCTTCAGCGGCCACGTCATATACGGAGTAACGGGCCAGGTGGTTGAATTTCTGCAAATATTCACCCACAGACAAATTTCCTTGGGTGAGTGCAAGAAATTCACGTTGCTTGGTTTTCATTATTCCAGTAGGGATGTGATTTTTTGGAACTAATCCTTGAATTTTGTCCAGGTGAATTCTTCATCGGCAGTCCACATGGCTTTTGTATTTTCCCACCATATGGCAGCAGCGCCTTCAAGATAGTGGGTTGCATATGGAACTTTGTCCTCTTCTGCAGTACGGGAAATCTCAAGCTTCCTTTCAATGGTCCGCAACCAATCATCGGCATCCAAAGGGTCAACAACCTGACTAAAACTGAGAGGTTGAGTTCTCTGAAAATCTGATAGGTTGGAGTGATGACCGTTCTGATTTCCATTCTGACCAACCATAGCTTGAACACTTTTTAATATCTCAAGCAGATCATTACTTCTTCTTTACTCAAACATATGCAGAATTTGCTCAGTGGTAGGCGGATTTGGCGGTGGGGGCGGTGGTATGTACGGCTCGGGGGAGTGTCCTGCCTGTCGGGCGGAGCGACGAACAGGAACATCCTCGTGAGCGCTGCTACTGTTGCCTCCCCGCGTCATCCCATTATGGATTTTTTTCCAAGACGACGCAACCGAGATGAGAAACATTCATAAGAAATATTTGGGGAAAAGCCAGCAACAAAACTCGAGGGAAAACAAAATTGTGAAGAAAGACAGCGAGTAAAAGAAATACAGCTTCAGCATAATTATACAGGGGCTCATACATGAAAAGTAATTAATATTCCCGGTTCCACTACTCCCGTACATGAAACGAAACATCATGACTCGTACAGTTTCATTCGTACATCAGTCTGACAACTGCGAATACTCTGGAGCTCTACTGCTCTGCAGGTGCTGCTGGGTCCTCTCCTGAAGTGGACTCGGATCCTGAACTGACGAGGTTAACTGAAATCTCGGGGTTAAAGGTAACACGGCAATGATGCCTCGGAGGCTCTCCTTCCGGAGCGGGGGTAGGTTGGATCATAGGAGCTACATGGGTAGTGAGAAGTGATATCCACTCAGCAGGGGCACTAAGAGGAGTTATGGTCGAGGAGCCCGAGCTACTAGGAGGGGTTACTGGTGAAATAGGGGAAACAGAACTTGGGATGTAAGGGGTAAATCCCATGGAGGAGGGAATGGTGACAGACCTAGTGGTGGCTAAAGCAATACGAGTGTTAGTCAACTTACGAGCCAGCTCGTGGATCATGAGATAGCTAGCAGTAATATAACGGGAAAGATGGCTAGCAACACTATCGGACTCCGGATCAATTTCAGGGAAATGAACACGACCTTTGTCGTGCAGAGAAGGATAGTATTGGAAACCCGGGTGGTTCTGCATGCGGACCTCGCTGTGACGAAGCTCAACAAGGATCTCAAATGCAGCAAATGGGACAGCCTGCGAAGTGGTAGAAGCATAACTGCTCCGAGAGGTACGAGTGTAAGAGCTGGAGTAAGAACTGACGCGCAGAGTCACCACTGCCTGATACTCATAAATTGAGACAGCTAGATGCTCCCGGCACACACGATAAACTGGGTCGTCTCCATGAGGGTACAATCGACGCCACACGTTACGAAGGAGGTGTGGTGACGTGTACGGCATCAGCTGCAACTGGCATGGATTCGGCACTGGAGCCATCTACACTCACAACCATCATTAGGTTAGTATAAATATTATACAAGTATATGTAAAGCAATAATCAGCTATGCAGACTACCGGCACTCAACCTAAATGTGTATCTGGCGCTTAGTTAGCACGTCTTTGTCTAACGTGTCCTACAGTCAGCGCGGCTCTGATACCAAGCGTTGTGGCACCTCGGATCAGAGCGACCGGTTTACCTTGCACTGCCATCCCAGAGACCTTGTCTTCTGGCAACACACAACATCTTCGTACAGAAAACAACCGCTTTATTGATACTAGCGGATCACAGTTTTACATTACAATGAGTAGCGAGGCCAAGTGGCACACACGGTGTGGCTGGACAATAGGTACATTATTTAATGAACATAAAAGGCCTCGGTCATAAAAACTACGCAGGAGCGGAACTCCATCTCACAGGGACACCGATGTGGACACGGTCTAGACTCGGACGGCACTCCTTTCCAGTGAAACTTTCCTGAAATCTGGCATGACACGCCAGGTCTGTACATTGAATGTACTTGCAAGCTTACAGCAAACAAAATCATAATTATAAACAATATCATGATAATTAATCAGTTGTTAAAAACGCAGCACCATACATGAATATACATACGAATAACATGTTGTGCTCATGCTCTTGTGAAAACAGACCCTCGGTCTGACTTACCCATAGTGATTTTCTTAAACTATAAACTTGTTCATCTCAACAGGAGATAATTCGTGATCTTTCCGGCGATCACAACCCTGACCATACTTGGTCTCAAATCATCTCGGTTGCTCTTCCACCATGGTTACATACAAAAAGTCATAACTTAGTGAGCAAAATTTTATTTTATGTTGACCCATCGTGTGACTTACTTTCGAGCATGTCCGTGAACGTGGACTCGGCTATCGACAGATTAATTACACTCTGCAGAGGCAGTGCACTGTACCCACACCACGGAACCCATGGCCTCTCTTTCCCATTCGGGTGGACCAACAGCGTCCCGACAAAACTTTTCCATTGCCATGACACTCTCCCGGCCACTCCGACTCATTCCTTACTGGAACAGTCCTGGGTTGCCCTGTGCCTACCAAAGGCACACCGACCACCGTCGTGGCCAAACAGAAATTGCCCCAAACGGGGACTCGGTACCATAAACTTAATAACAAGCACACAATGTTATTAATGCTTACCGGGCCAGGGTACTGCATGCCCATAACCTTCCCTATTTGGAGGTACCGACAAGAGGCATGACAACGGACCGAATAAAGACCTTCCCATAAAGGCAAATGTGGTTGCACTGGGAAAAACTCGATTCAGTGGCACCATGACCCGGTCAACAATTTATTCAAGTTGAGTGATTAACAGTTTCAACTTAAAGAAAATAAATAACCGGTGTCATAAAATGCCATGGAATGCAACATACCAAATGCATTACAAAAATAACTGGGTCAACTTTACTTTACTAAATGTAAGCATCCCAACTTCAATATTATTCTTGTTATGATTTAATTCCAATAAAAAAACAAAACATATACTAGCAAAAAAATTATCATAATTATTATGTAAAAGAAAATAACTTCACATAGCTATTTATATACATATCCATATTAGTTCTCAATGATCCAAACTTTCTTCTAGCTATCTTAATAACTTAAACCAACTTCCAACTTTTTGTAAACTAAATGAAACAACTAAATACAGCAACCAACAGAAAGTAATTAACAAAAATAATTCATATGCATGAATTAAATCATTTATTCAAGTTGGAAAATCACAAATATTGACATGGCACTATGAAAATGTTGTTGTGGCTTGCCTTAGTTCAAATGAGGTTCACAAGCCTCCTGGTGATCCTCAAGACAAGCTTCACCTACTGAAAATAATTAAAAGTACAAAAAGAAAATATCAAGAACCATTCAAAAATTCACCAGAAAATCTATACAGCACCAAATAGTCTCATTTTTGGTGTGCTGCAAGATTTCTTTACAAAGAACACATAGAAAAAAGAATCAATTCATTTGGACTTATGGTTAAAAAGTTATTGGAGTTTGAAGTATTCTGGAATATATTTAAATTTGGAATTTAAATAAACAGACTGAAAAGGGGGTGACGTCGAAGGCATAAAAGCCCAGGGCGCCACCACTCGTACCGCTTCGCGCGGGTACAGAGAGGTTGACTAGCGGGCCCCGCTAATCAGGTGAGTGGGAGAGAGGGAGAAGAACAGGGGTAGCTGCGGCCTCGCCGGAGCGCACGCCGGCGACGCGAGCTCCTTGAGCAAGATGGGAGGGATAGATCTATAGAGGAGGTCGAGGCGCACCTTCCCGTACCCATAGAGTAGCTAGGGGTGGTCGGACGGTGTCGGAAATCACCTCGCAGGCGGAGGCAGAGCGGGGTGGTCGCCGGAGTTGAAGAAGACGGTGAGCAACGGCGACTCCAGAAGCTCCAACTAGGTGGAACGGCACCACCAGAGAGTGGTGGAGGCTCTGGAAGGTTCGCCCTGGCCTAAAAGGGGCTGGAGCTACCGCGACGACCCGAGGGGATCGCCGGCGAGCTCAAGCTTGGGGACGGCGGCCTGTGGCCTGCTCGGCCGGGCCACGGGGTTCTACGCAGTCGTGGTGTATGTGAGAGTGGAACTGGGTGCTCGGGGAGGCTGGGAGGAGTCCTATATATAGGCGAGCCGAGAGGGGGGTGCGGAGTTCCGCCGGCGACACCTGGACATTGCGTCCGGCGACGAACGGCGTCAGTGAGAGGCGGAGAAGGCGACGGGGTTCACGCGGGAGATGTGGGCGGACGGGGACGAGCACAGGGGTGCTGCGGTGGTGACGAGCACAGTGCAAATCGCATTGTTGCCTTGGCCGGACCGCGCCCGTGCTCGCTACGGCGAGCTCCGGCATCGGCGAGTGCCAGGGGGGCGCTCTAGAGATCAAGACAAAGATGGTGGCGCGGGTTCGCAAGCTCTGGCAGGCGCGGAAGCAGGCACGCGTGAAACAGAGCGCTCGGCGGCATCAAGAGCGCACCGACAAGCAGCCATGGCATGGTGCACACGCGTGGTCACCACGCGAACTTTGCCTACTGGCTTACTTGGTGCGAAAGATCATGTCTGGCATGTTATTCGTGGTAGATATGAGATTTAGCCAAGTTTAGTTTCGTTCCAGACGCAGTAGAAAGAAATTCACACGTCTGGTAAGTTTCTGAACGAAACTTTGAGAGTTTACTGAGGTAAATTGGCTAAGAGTTGGAGGCTGTACTTTGGAGGCTACTCATAAGTTACTAAGGTAAAGATGCACAAGGAGTTTCAGAAGCAATGGAGCAAGTAAAATGGTAGTTGATGTAGAAACTACCATTTCTGTCCAGAATAGAAAAGACTTTATGTAGCAAAAATATTCCAAAAAGTGGTTCAATATTTTTGCTCAGGAATGTGTCCTAGGGTCCAAAGAATATTTATGAATTTCCTCAGATTTTTGTGGGCCAGAAAAATAGGGGTTGCTTTGGAGCACAATGGGCTTAGCTAGGGTTTTGGAGGGAAAATGAATATTTTTCAATAAAGAAAAATATTCCAATAATTATATTAGATTGAACCAGAGGGAAAAGATGATTTGAGGTGGATATGAGGCACTTGAGTGGAAGCCAAGGGTACCCAAGTGTTTAAGTCCATATGAAAAGATTCAAAAATCCCAAGGTTCAAAATAAATTCAAATAAACTCAGGCAAATAAAATAGGGCAAAAATCAGGCTGTCACAGGGCAGGATAGATTTCAGCCGAGCGCATGGGTGTTTAGGTGCCCACGGCGTATGAATGCTTCTTGGAGGCGGTTGAGACTGGCGTCTTGGTGAAGTTACAAACCTACCCCAGTTTAGACCTTTGGACATCGGGCCGATAGGCTACACGGGCCAGAGTCAGGACAGTAATTTCCTACCGCCAAACATTAGTCTCGCGCGGTTTCGGGTGACTAGAGGCCTATTTGGCGCTTCGCTCAATATTTAGGAGCAGAAGCATCAACGTTTTCGGTTCTCTTGAATTGAACATTCAGGATTTGTCAAACTTCAGAAATCTTTACTCTTGAAAATCCTAAAGCTAGGATTATTTTGGAATGGAGGTGGTAAATTTGAATATACATTGTACATGAGTATATATTAGGAAATATGCAACTTACCTCAATTCATGCATGGTTCCAGATATAATCTCCTTGGTTGCAAAAAAAAGTTAGACATGCGTATGAATATATACTTGGAAAATTGCCCGTGCGTTGCAACGGGGAACACGCTATTAAAACATTGTCATGGGTGTGAAAACATGCATGAAAAATATGAAAGGATTATACTCCCTCCGTTCCAAAATAAGTGTCTCAACTTTATACTAAATTTATTACAAAGTTGTACTAAGGTTGAGAAACTTATTTTGGGACGGATTGAGTATGTGTTTTTACCTCCTCGTCATATCTGGATTGATGCCTTTTTTTACTATTGTGTACAATGACATGAAAGTGTACATACCATTGCCTAATATCATATCCGCCTTAGGAGTATTGTACATTATATCTTTCATCTATATATCTTATTTAAGAAGTAAGATCATGGTCGAATAAAGTTGTTCACGCTGACCATTGCTCGTCATATAATCTCAAAATAATATATCACTATCGGACTCGCCAAGATAAAGACGAGATGTTGTACTTTATGATATTATGTTTTCTACACATGCAATGGTAGTTTCCTAGGAAAATAATCTCAGTAAAACAACTGAAATAAAAACAAAGGATATTTTACCGGGATCTGATACGAACGTCAATAAAAGTAGATCAGACTACCATCAATTAACACACACACATATATATATATATGGTATTGTGCTCGATTTTTACTCAACGTGGCAAAACAAAAATTCTGCAAATGAATGATAATTGACGAACTGTTATTAGGGTTGAAATGCGATTGCTATGTGATTTGAGTATTTCCTCCTAATTTTAATTTTCTGTCGACCATCTGGAAGAAAGACTGATATATGTTTCTAGTGATTTGGTCAGAACTTGAATTCCTTGTTATATGCAGCACTGCATGATTGCCTTAACACCTTTTTAAGAGTACATGTGCTAATCTGATAATCTAGATCATAAATATGCTAATGTTCAAACCAAAATATGCAAAAGAACGTAAATTACAATATATACATTGAAGATAAGTACTAAAAACACACTTCCATAACGGTGCTAGCTAACTTATATTATTCTTGTAGCATGATACTGCTACTGCCTTTGCTTGTTTGATTAACTACACGGCCAGTATTTCGATTTCACTTGAGAAAGTAAGTGAATCTTAATGCATGATACCACCTTTTGTGTTCATCATGCACTGTAATTTTTACTAGTTGTGTATAAACTAAACTGAAGCTATTTAAATGTGAGATCAATCAAAATGGCTAACAAAATGATGCCAATTTATGCATTTGCAAACATCTAGCGTGTTGCAACTAATTGTCTAGGCTCTCTTTTTCTTAGTTGCAGGTTGACTCCCAAAATAAGCAAAGGATAAAAGAAATAAAAACAAAAAAATTATTTGTAAAAACCAGGGATCGAACCTGGACCTCCCGCTTGCAGCCGCAAGGCACAAGCCATTGTGCTACACGAATGCTCTTGGCACCCACGGGACTTTCACGCATAATAAACAAACGCCAGCGGCGACTTGAGAAGGGAAAAACGAACCGTTTTTTTCACTTACCGGTGGCAGGGGGTAATTTTTAGCAACTACGGGGGTAATTCTTATGACGGACGAGCAAAAACCCAACTTTCTTTATTATTAGGTAAAGATAGCATGTTCAAACGCACAACAAAGATTGATGCCCCCTTTTACATCTTATTTAAAAATGCCATTATCTCGGGTTCAAATAGATGAATGCACTTCCTATGAATTTGAATCTTCGAAACCCCCTTTATGTTGAATTCAACATGTATTCTATTTCGTAGCTAGCAATTCGGAATGTATCCATGCAAGTGACAAATGTATAAAGTGCTTCACACTAACAACATGGAGTGCACTAATTAATGTTTATATATGAATTGCAAAAGCATCCATTGCCTGTATTTCAAACCGCTCTCACTCTATGGATCGATAATATGAAATAAACACATGCACATGCTAGAATTCAATAGAGTATGGGTGTCTGATAGACTGATTTTTGTCCATACGGAATTTGCAAAATTCATGATCTCATCCAAAAATAATAATGCCATTTATATTTTTATTTAATGTGTAGAACCGCCTTTTACACGTAGATGCACTATGCATCGGCCCGTTCTCACAAACGCGCTATACATCTCTCTATCTACCGCATAAGTGCACACACTTTATATGCGTCGCCATTTCTCTTTCACACATGCTCACAATCTCTCTCGGGGTGTCGGGGAGTCTCATGCACATGCTCTCTCTGTATCTCTCTCTCTCTCTCTCTCTCTCTCTCTCTTTCTGACTACTATGTACCACTCTTTTCACTAATCTCAGTTGGAAAACACTATTTTCTCACATGCATATATACACACGCACGGTCTCTACTAGCCCTCTATATGTGCCTACGTGTCTCCCACACGCACATTATCTCTAGGCCTCTCTCGCACACATTGCCCCCCCTCAGACACACCTCTCTCTTATTAGTTGGCACATATGATTCCATCATATCATTCGGTAGGATATCCCTGACTGTTAGGTTGGATGGTAATACGAGGCAAAGTTTTACCCTAGTTCGGACCCTTGCAGTTGAGGAAAAATCCTACTCCTGGTACTATATATTAGTGATAGGGGTGTGTACAAAGTACACGTGAATACCAAGCATTGTGCATGTGTGTATACTATCAACGAAATAGCCCCCAAGCTTCTATAACATACTGGGGGCCTAGGGTTACAAATCATATATAGGCGGCTTGTCACCAGTGGGGATAGAGTCCTCCGCGACTCTGGTAGCTAGCTTCGTGTTGTACGCCGAGTCCTCCACATGGGTCTTCGTATAACGCGTCTCGATCCAACCTATGTGGCGCTGGATGTAACCGACCAATGAGTCCTCATGTTGACCCACCACAACTAGAAATGATGTGCCCACCACACCACACACGCAATCGGCCACTAAGAAAATAATCATATACAATAGTACAATGTTATACATGGAAGTTAATTGCATGGTGCATCCAAAAATATTTGTTCTGCATTGTGAATTTTTATATATTCTCCTAAAATATTAGTCACGGGAAAGAGAAACGAAGGGCATATCTCTCCTTGTCTCCACTAGACATCCCCTCTTTCTACACCACTTTCACGTACGCACACAAACTGTCTCTCGGCCCTCTAAAAGTATGCATGCCCATGACACATTCACGCATGACGGCCACTGTATTTCAAGTTAAAGCACTATACGGTCACTGGAGTTCAGAATATGCTCATTGCGGTCACCGTATACATTCTCGTGGTGATAATACAGTATCTAGCTCACGATACATCTCCGTATTTTCTTGATGACACTGAAGGACTTTGCATTTGATGCATGCTCCGTATTTTGTTGACGACACTTACGGTCATTGTATTTGAAGTGAAAGCACGATATGGTCACTGGACTTCAGAATAAGCTCATCACGGTCACCACATACATTTTGTCGTGCTAACCAACATGTGGTTCGATGGTTAGGAGGACAGTGCTTTCTCGAGCCCACCAGGGTTAAAGTCCCGGTGCTCGCATTTATCCTGGGTTAATTTTAGTATTTTCCGGCAATGTGCGTTTAGTGGGAGGAGACGTTCCACTCGACTACGAGGCACCTATGGTGACTTCGTAAAATCTCAAGATCATATGCTGGCCCACTCTCTCGAAGGTGCTCATAGAGGTAGGATCTGCGTGTGTGCGCTTATAGCGGTGAGTGCTTGCGCATATATATGAGCCCTTGCGTCTGTACCGTGTTAAAAAAATACATGTCATGATTATACGGTCACTGGCTCACCCGTACAACTCCGTATTTTGTTGATGACACAATCAATTGACCAGTCAAACGTTCCACGTGGCGCAACTAGTGTTGCACCATCGGGGCGCGTACCCGTGGGGCCCACCTGTCAGCCCATATATGAAAGAAAGAAATGGTAGTTTGAGTCTCTACTGTGTTAATAAAATACATTTTAGGGTGATCATACGGTCACTGGCTCACCATACAACTTCGTAATTTGTTGATGACACGATCAATTGACTAGTCAAACGGTCAACATTCAGCAGCGCACATTACCATAGGGCCCACCTGTCAGCGTGTATATGAAGGACGGAAATGGTAATCAATTAGTGGTCGATGGATACTCGAAGTCGTGAGACCTCTGGTTGGCAGTCGCCAACGGTGGGGGCGCGTTGATTGGGCGGTGGGGTGGGGATCGCCGGAGAAAAATCTCGGCGCAGGGGGGCCTATAGAGATGGCCGGTGCGGTGGCGGATCAGCCATGAGGAGTGGTTTCGGGGTGGGCGGGGCGGCGTGGCGGCGCAAGCCGGCCGCGGGCGGCGGGGGTCGGCGGTTCGGCTGGTGGTGGCTGGCGGCTCAGTGGAGGTGGAGTTTGATGATAAACTATAGGCCCTTGATTTCGTATCCAATAGCTGGAAAATCTAATGACCAGAGATGAGAATGTCAGTCAACGAACGTGTAGCCTCACCCCGCGCGTACACATGCACGCACGCATGCAGGCGTGCAACACTGACACATACACATAACGAACACACGCACGGATGCAGGCGTGCAACACTAACGCGTACACATGCACTCACAAACACACGCACGTACGCACACATGCACCCAACACTGAAACGTACCCTTGCACGCAACACTCGCACGCCTGCATGCACACAGCACACGACGCAAGACACACGCTCAACCTATACGTGCATGCACCCTTTGTTAAGGACATGGATTGTTACGGGTATTAATCAATCTTATCTGTGATAAGAAGAACATTGATGTTTGTAGAGGTCTTTATGAATCACAGCGTATTGAACGGGCTATAAACATGAAAAGGATGACACGTCACACTCAATGAACAATCATCGGTTTATGAAATTCCCGCTTCTGACAGCCCTGGCCCACCAAAGGTTCCCCTGTTGTGCGCTACCTACGTTGGGTCACTGACATGCAGGCCATGTACCCCAAAGAGCCCACATGTCAGTGGAAGAATGGCGCGCTGTCCTACGTCCGAGTCGAGGGCGCCACTCGCTGCACGCCCAGTTAAACACGCCTCCTTGTCGCATTCAAACGCCTCCATGAAACCCGCCCGTGTGGAAGCCGAGAAACCCACTCTGGACACACGTCCGTTCATGATCGGGCCGGCATTAAACGCAATGCTGGCCGAGCTCCTCCCATCCGTCGTCTATTTAATCTCCTATTTAAACGAGGCCAAACGCCGGCCAAGAATCGCACACCTTCGGCGCTCCCCTATCTCCTCCTTCACCATTTTGTCCACTCTTAGAATGGCTTACGAACAGTAGTTATTCCGCATCCAAGCCAGCTGGGTGGCCCGCCGAGCCCACCGGATACAAGCTATGCAGCTCGCTGATCCACCTCCCTCCCCTCGCCCGATAGAGCCAGTTGCCTCCCCAAGCCGGCGCGCAGTTCAGCAACTCGCCGCTCCAGGCCAGCTCGACGAGGAGCGGCGCACGGGCGTCGTTGCTGCCGTCCGCGCCACCGCCTCGTACCGCGTCTCCCATTTCAGTGGCTGAGACTCCCATGCCGATGGCCACGCCATGCAAGCAGCGACAGAATCCGGGTGCGTGGAGAGCGACGGGTCGGTGGCCAGCGCCTCCGCGTCCGCCGCCATCATCGAGGAGAAGTAGAACACGGGAGGCCGCCGCCGCTTGGGTCCCATGAAGGCCACCACGGAGGCGATGCCGGCGTAAACAGATGGTGTCTTGCCGAATCCTTTTTTTTGCGAGGACCTTCATCGACCCTACATATACCTCTAGGGCTCCCGGCAGTCCAGTGATCGTGTTGTCGGACATGAGCAACACAAATCGATCGACGGGTGACCATTTAGGCCACATATTATATACCTGTGCTCTCTAGAACTCGCACCGCGTAGTTCATTTGAATGTAATGAAATCCATCATGTTTGTATGAAAATCCGGTATCTTATATGATTTCCGTCATTTTTATATGAAATATCGCCGTGTTTGCGTGAATTTCATCCGGTTGGTTGACTTACTGTCATAATGTGTGCGGCTACGGTTGGATGGCGTAATTTGCGGGTCGCCGGTCGGTCTGCGGGTGGTTCGGACGGCGTGTTGGGACAAAACGAACACAGATCATGCAAGCTCATATCCAACATGCGCGCTGGAGGATGCATGAGACCCCCGATCCATTCCTCGTTCATCGGTGGCAAAGGCACCGATGGACAAAAGGGTCGCCAATATTTTGGCTACCCCGGGTAAGATCCAAACAGCCGCTCCCAACAGATTCAAATCCCTCGTTCGCCGTCGAATGTTGCCATGTGTTGTTTTCATGGACTAGCAAGATGCCCGTGCATTGCACGGAACATCAAGATGCATTTTTTTTACAAAACACCTGTTGTGATTGACCCATGCAGGAGTAATCCCATTTTGTAAAAACTAATGATTGCTCGAGAATTTTATCAGATAAATGGTATCTCGAGAATTTTATCGGACTCCATTTTTGTATACAAGGCCACAAACCCATATTACAGGTACCAAGGAAAAAATTAATGTCTTCTAACTCAATGTTGCAAGCCACCTTGTTTCCTTGTTTGCCGTGTAAATTAATGTGTATTCTTCTCTTTCATGCACATCAAGCCAATGCTCACACTCCCGCATGCATGCAAGGGATAATTAGTGTCCTCCTTTGCTAGTAGTACTACGAGGAAAACACCATTAATATTGCATCAATTAGTGTTAGTGGCCTTGTATATCTGCAAATTGTAATTTTGATAGTGCCTTGTATATTAAAATGGAGGGAGAAAGATGAGAGATAAGGTGAGGAGGAGTGGGGCGTGGTGGTGACTGGTGGTCGGACTGGGCGGAGGCATGGGGATGGACGGCGCATTATGTCTAGGTTTGTATCTCTATAGTCCCTCTCTCACACCCCCACGTAGGTGGGGGACGTGCACGAAGAGAAGAGGTGCACGCACGGCGCACGTACTCCCGTCTCTTTCCCAACCACACCCGTGCGGGTACACGGTGGAGCTCATTTCTGTACGAAAAGGAAGCCCACGTGGTAACTTGACATGTGTACTGGTTGTCCACTAGATGGAGGGAGGATCGTCTACCACGGGTGAACAAACAAATTGCGACTTGACACGTTATGTTAAAAAAGAAGCAAACCATGTGGGGCCTACCTTAGAGGCAAGTATCTATACACTGGAGTACTTTTGATGTGTCCCGTCAACTCGCAGAACGAGGAGAAGCATGCTTAGTACGTCGTCTCCCCTGCCCACGGGTGCGGTGGCTTGCATGATGAGGTGAAGTTTGCTTACTACGCCTTACGCCCACTCCCTCGCCCACGCGCGCGGTGGCTCGCAGGACGAGGAGAAAATTTTACTACTCCCACCGTTTACTACTTGTCCCTACTACCTTGGTTAGAGAGATTATCATATTGTTTGGAATATATATGTCCTTTAGTACTCCCTCCATTTACTTATACAAGGCCACTATAAAAAAATACATGTCAGTCTACCTTGGTTACAGAGAAAATTTTACTACTCCTTCCATTTACTCCTCGTCCCTACTACCTTGGTTAGAGAGTTTTCTCTTGACACTGCTTGCATCGGGTGATCTAACGCACCTCGAAATCCAACATGTGATGGTACTACTACTAGTAGTAGAATTGAGACTTATAAAACGGAAAAATAAATGTTTTGTAGATGAGCCCTATAAACCCTGGTGGGTACGTACTCCGTAAAATTAGATTTTCCCAAATCTAAGTCGCTCAACCTTTATTTGCTTGTTTCCCTTCCAGCCCCCTTGCCTCGAATAGACTATGCCAAACTCCCCTGCCTACCGCGCGGGAAAAGACCCACCCTCGCCTTTTTTAGTCCGGGTTTGTATCGATGGATCGCGTGAAGCAGCAAAAACCCAAGTCGTGTCTTGTACTCCTCCCTCGACGCTCGCTTTCATGAATTATGTACTTCATGTCGCTGACATGTGGGACATATAGCAACCGGGTCGATGTGTCAAGCACCAAATAACAATGCGGAACAGCAGGGGGACGCACCCCAGTCATACCGCCCTAGTAGTAGTAGTAATGAGCAATGAGACGTCAAATCAAAATGCCGCACCTTCCCAGACAGACGAAGTAACCATTATTTCACACTTCGGTTCGCCATCATCTCAAACCACGTAGTATTGCTTCTGCCTCAAGAGGGACATGCGCATCGCCTTGGTAAATCATGACACGTGGGACCACATGACAGGCCATGCTCCCCCGCCGATCGCTCGGTAAAATCACCTCATTTTTACTACTATACTTCCTCCGTATCGGTTTACATGGCATGCACGTCGTTCTAGGTTGAGAATTTAACTGGCTATATATGTGATGAACAGTATATGTTTAGAAACTACATCCGCTTAATAATCCAATGATATACTTTTTGTGACATAGTAACTCAAATTTACTTAGTCAAATGGATGACCTAGAACTACGTGCACGCCCTATAAACCGAGACGTCTAAATAACGAGACGGAGAGGGTAGTTTAGTACGTATATTTTTAGATCAATATAGTCGGGATTCACGAAGGAGCAAAACCAAGTGGTAGGCTGAACCTGTCGTGTTGGCGTAGCGACTCAAGCAGGGTCAGTCCGCACACGAAATGGCGACACACTTAGTAGGACCCCTTCGGCCGACATGTGGCTCATTCACCGTCTTGTTCCACGTACAGTTCGGAGCAGCGGTTGGAATTGGAGGCACCCCGGTCGTAGCGCCGCAGTAGTAGAAAATGAGTGATGAGGGGTCAAATCAAAAAGCCCCACCTTTCCCGGATTAAGCTGGACGGACGAAGCAACCATCATTTCACTCTAGAGCGCAAGAGCATAAAGAAAAGAGAAAACCAATTATGCGTGCGGCAGCTACCTAGGGCACCCTAGGGTAGGGGTCTGCACTACAGATCATTTTTTTGAAAGCGCCTCCACTACAAATGTGCTTCTCCCTCGTCATGTTGAAGAAAATCAATGATGCGTGCGGCGGTAGGGTTTGTAGGAGTACTACTAGGGCGTGCGGGGCCACATCATAGTAAACGGGAGATGGATTGAGTTTGATTCGACGCCTTAAATATGTGGGGGCGCTTGGTTTTAGGGGAACGAGGCATCATTTTGGGTTCGGGGACCAGTGGAGATATAGTACGTACAAAAAAAATGTGGACGTAGGTTCGACCGAAAGGCAATGATGCATGGTCCCTACATTTTGATATACCCGGGGCCGCGTGAAATTTGCTTCTCTACACAAAACTAGTAAGGTACACATGCATTGAACGCATGAGATTTTGAAACCAAATTATGAATAAATACACACTATAGCATGTAAAGCTTTGAGTCATATATGCATGATGTAGATGTTCGTTTAGTTCTTATAGTTCACCTCATTCAAAATCAATTAGTTTTATAAAAATGTTAAGATTCGTGGGGTTGTGCATTGTAAAGCATAAAGTAAAAAACAAATAATGGCAATTCATTTAGAAAAAAATCAATTATGATACGAAAGATTCTAGAACAAAGGAGAAGTGCTTGTGTTTTGAGGCTTGTGCATTATGCTTAAGTTCAACCATGGAGTCTTCTAAATTGTACATGTGGCAGATCTGGTGGAATGTTGATGATATCCAACGGCTAGTAGTGCTCGGATTTGCCATCTCTGCACTGTCGGATTAGCTTCATCCAGCGACCATCTTTCAAGTTATTCGCACACTATATAGTTCTTGTGCCGTAGTTGCATGTCTTGGAAAAAGCTGCTAGTGGGTTGCACTAGCTATTTAGGAATAGAAGATGTATACATGGAAGTTGTATGGAAAGAAATCACATGGAGTATCTCAATTCCTATGAGTAGGGATTGGAAAAGAGATGTCATTTGGTTGACATCATAGGAACTTTTCTATTGAATCTAGAGAAGACATGCATCTCAATTCCTATGAGGAGGGATTAGAAAAGAGATTAATTTGGATCATATCATATGAACTTTTCTATTGAATATTGTCAGCATCCTGGGAACTAGGGTACCCAGACTTGCCTGCCTGCGGGCCGTAACGCGCTCCTTACTACGGCCTGGTACGGTCCAGCTGATCGACCAGCTGCTCAAGACCCTCGCGAAGGGGGCTAGGCCTCGCGAGGAGAATGACACCAAGACCCCTCATGAGCGGCCTCGGCTAGGCTGCTCCGGAGGGGCGGAGAACTCAAGGCCAAGCCTGCCTCAGGAGGAGGCAGTGACACAAGTAGTGAGGCACCGTGCTAGTGGGTGCCAGCGCGTTCCAGCGGCGCAGTTGCCGTTTTGGTGCAAAGGAGACAACGCAGGCGCATGTTCCCGAGGGGCGAGACAAAGGTTTCCCTTTTGGTGCAACAAGACCGAAGACCGCAAGGACGACAAGGAGGATGTCACCACCGAGCCCACCACCGCGTCACCATCTGATCTCTTTGCACGCGGAGACCGCTTTTGTCAGGATAGGAACGTCCTTGTGTTCCCGCTCAAAATGGCTGTTGTGGGATCCCTTCCCGCCTAAACATTTTGGCGGAAGAGGACCCTGGCCGCCTATATAAGTAGCTAGGGTCTCCACTATGGAGGCAATCTGATGGGCCTCGCCTTCACACCAAGGAGCAAGAACACTTACCTCCTGATCCTCTTGAGCTCTCCTCCTGAGCTCAAGAACAACTATACTTGTTCATACTCAAGCCTTCCTGAGGCCAATCCACCCAAGCAGGACGTAGGGTTTTACACCGCAAGGTGGCCTGAACCTGGGTAAACTCGTGTGTGCTTTTACTTGTTGCTTGCTTGAATCTCACCACCCGGCGAGGGCGTGGTGCTAGGTAGACGTGAGTGGGAGAGATCTTCGTTCACGCCCATGTGTTCGAACTTCTTTGGGTTTGCGGAGTCCGTAATCCAACAAATATACGCTAATGTTTATTTTCTTTTGAAATTATGGGAGTATAGGAATCCATTCATATGAACCAAGTAGCTCTAAAGCTATAGAAATGATATCATGTTTATTTCCTTTGAAATGTGGAGTATATGAATCTATTCCTATGAACTAATTGGCTCTAAAGGAAAAATCCTATAAAAATCATATTATATAGAGTTCCTATGATATTCCTCCACACCAAAGGATGATTGGAATTGCTGCAGGTGTTACGATGGTCTTTCTTTCTAGAATCCTCCCCCATCTTTATAGTTACCTCTCGAAGATGAATTTTTTGCATGTGCAATTTGGTACACGAAAACTCGGTAAAAGTTTGCGAGGTTCGAATTTTCAATAAAGCTATATGCACTGCATTTTGGAACGGAGGGAGCATACGGCAGTTGCTTACACTCACGTGGAAAATATGTGTTTAGGAGGAGTGGCTGTTTTCTTAAATGACATGGCAAAACTGACACTGTCGGATGTCGATCTAACGGTTCTTACGGCATTCATCAGGAAAAGGCTTGTGGCAAACGTTTGTCGGATAATGATTTACAGACACATGCATTGCATTGATACGTGCCCCCCTCTCTCTCATGCACACGCACCCTCCCGAGTCCTCTCGCACCCACCGTCTATCTGCTAGTATATGTCACACACATATGTGCTCTTCACACCCTACCCTCAGAACTTCTAAAAAACAAAAGACGTTGCGCACATTTTAATTTAGCTCACATGTCACACACTTATACTATTACTCTTGTGGCGAACGTTCTTTGGGCATAGTATATTGTACTCTCACGAAGAGAAGCGGTGCACACACGCACTAGTTCTCTCACACCCACTCGTGGGTACACGTAGGAGCGCATTTTTTTGAAGCTGGTACAACAAAATCACTCCACTATATATATAAGGAGGAGCCTTAGCGCTGAATTTACTAGGGTACCTCTCATTCACTCTCTCATGCTCTCCAGATCTAAGCAAGACATAGGTGGCCACTGTCTCTCTTAGCTCACGGCTGGTCACAAATCTGGCCGGACAACCTCGACCGGGGCAGGGGTGTAGGTGCATCGTTCACGCTGTCGTCCGCGGCAAGGGATGAGACCAACGGCTGCCCGCCCATCCCAATCGGAGGCCGTGTCGTTCTCTACGAGAGAGCGCCGGCTCCGTAGGGTCTCCGACCCCTTCTTCCTCCCTGCGGTATTGTGGCCAAAATGCGGCCTCCCGACGCCGTCTTTGCCACATGCCGGCGACCCTCGGGTATATATTCCTTTGAAACCTGCCTTGCTCTACTGCCCCAGCTCCCCACTTGGCTTCATGTGGATCTTTTTCTACTTTCGTCCGCTGTTCCTAAGCCACCTAGACTTTTACTATTATTAGAGGTAAAGCTATTTCATACAGTCGACTCTAAGAGTTGGTTCAAACAGGGAAGAAAGTGGGAAAGCTGTAGCATGAATCTAGGACTTGGTTCTAAGGGGAAACGGGGGAAAGTAGTAGATACTAGCTACCCAATCGGTCTCTTGGTTTAAAAGACGAAAAAAGCATGGTGGATGGCGAAGGGTGGGGGGAAGTGGACCTATCTCTTGGTTGAAAAAGGAAAGAAAGTGACGGGTGTTGGGGGACAACGCAAATGAGAATGAGCAGGTCTAGATTTCCTGTGCTCACATAGGAAAATTTCGCCGAGGAGATAAAAAATGGGACAAATGCAGACATGCTGCCTGAGTGTTTGCCGCTCTCGGCAACCACATCTGCCTCACCACTTTATGCCTCTGCTGTCCCTACGCCCATATCGCTACCGTTAATGTAAAATCACATGAAGCATTAATCAATGCCACCTAATGTCACTATAAGCAATGGTCTAGTGTCGTCGATAAATTGAAGCAATGCCACCACCACTTTATGAAGTGCTTCCGTCTTGCTTTATTTCCCATGAATTGTGTTTTTGCAGTTACACTTAAATCTCACACCGCTAACATTGCTTCATCCCAGTGGAACTACACAAATTTGATTGCACATTTACTGACCATGTGCTTCTCTCATGATAGTAATACTAATGCTATTGTTCTGCATGTTAATCTAGTGGCAGTGTTGATGTGATGTGATGCTACTTACTTAAGGACACTTTCATACTGTCAATCTACTGCCAATTATAACACAATAGATGTTGCTGTTAATCATACGCCACTGCAAATATCTGTCATTGTTTAAATAACTGTATTTCGTATTTGCGCAAGCATGGATGTTTGTCTCCATATCGTTTCGGGATGTCTGTCTCCGTATCGTTTCTATCCGCACAATCAAATGCACACACCTCAATTTTAGTAGAACTGCGCAAAATGAGATGGCTATCCCTCGTTGTCGTCCTCTAACCACTCGTCTTCCAGGTATTCCTACATTGGTAGTTATTAGGTAGAATGACCAACACAATATAAAAGAAGTTGATTCGTACTTTTTACTTCCTGATTGCAGTGTAGGGACGAGCAAAAACAACTGCATCCTAGTGCGGAATGCACTTTCTACCAGTTCATCCATGGACCGAGGACTAGCTGGCACGGTTGCACGACGGTTTTTGGACAGGTGCGCGGACAAAAGGCATTGTGATCTGCTTATTTCTGCAAATAGCGGTTTTTAAATTTAGTGGAATGCACAAGAATTTCAGCTGGTCAGTACACTACATGGTTCAGTTCAGCATTCCAGCTGAGAACACAATTATATTTGGTTATTCTGGAATGAGAGAAACCTAACCCTGGATGGTGGCAACAAGAAAAAACCAGAGTGAACTCCAGGAAATTTAAGCCTGTCGGGAGGCCCTTTGCTCAGAGAAGCCTTGCTTGTTTTTTCCTGATTTGTAAACCTTCTCACAACTTTGTCTTTTGTTGTGAAGTAGTATATGTTTGTTATGTTCTATGAATCATTGAGATGTATAAAATTGCTTGACTTATGCTTTTCAAGTTTTTTATGAAGCTGATTTTAATGTGAGTGTTCCACATGAACGCTGGACTAGTGTGTGAACGTTTGGAATTTACATCGTGGCCTTAGTTAACTGGATGAACCACTGTAAAATGATACATAGTCGCTTATATGTCAGACAGCAAATTGTTGATTATTAGCTGGTCGATAGCCTAGTGTTGAAGCAAGCTGAGCCAATGTGCCGTGTTTTGCAACAACTACTTACAAGTGGGGTAGCACCAACAGTGTTTACAAGTACTTATGTATACGTCGGCGCACAGTTCTCAAACGAGTACTCTATTTCATCAATACTCACACTGCTCATATGATAAAACTAGTGAGGACGCATCTATTTTGGCAATAATTACGATGATTCACGGGCACACAAAAGTAGTAGCAGTTCCCATAGACGGATTCAAACAGAGTACTAGCCCAGAGGTCTCGATAACAGGCAAGGTTCGGATAATTAGACAGAATCCAAACTACTATTAAACACTAGCTGGGGCAAGTATTTCATGCCTCGGTCTAATTTGGGCTGGACACAAGATGGACCTTGCCATGAACATCATCGAGGACGCCCGGCAGCAGCTCAATCCTGTGAACCTTCAGGAAGACAACCTTGCGGCCTTGCCACTCATAAACTTGTTTGTGGAGGCATGCCACGTCATCTTCCTGCGTAAGCTTGACAAGAACAGTATGCCTCACAAACGAAGGAGTGGCTTTGAACTTCTTGTGCTCCAGTACACCCTGGACAACACGCCTGACAACAGTGAGGCTGGAATACAACTCTTCATTGGTATAAGCACAAATGGCTTCTAGGATCCAATAGCCTAAAAACTCTGTTTTCCCAGTGCGTATATTCAGGTCATCCGCCTCATAGTGAGTGACATGTACAACCACACAATCCTTGTCTGCATCAGGGCTCTAATTGAAACCGAAACAAATTCTAAATTACTTTCCAGTATAAGAAACACAAGTTATTTAAACCACTATGTATAGCATGGCATCGAAGCTAATAAAATTTTGCATTATTCATCACCACATACTTAGATGAAAAACCACAATTGATATCGGCAAAGAAGAAAATCACATTGGGCAGCTCAGCGGGGGGGACACATCCTCGAAGGGGGAAAACTGCTCCTGCAGTGCCACGGGGTTGTAACCTCAAACGGGGTGTTGAGCATCTGAGTAGTGGCTGTGAGCGTATCTGGGGTCGGCTCGGTGGCTGCCTCCATCTTCTTGGAGCACTCTATCTCGTCGGGATCAGCCTCCCGCGTCTGCTCCAATATCGGCAGATCTTTGCCTGGTTCTCCTTCGTCCATCATGAAACTGACGAATACTAGGAGACCACTGAAAGGAAAACACAATCGCAATGACAATGAAACAAAAAAAAGAGTGAGGATCGGTTACTACTTTGCAAAAGTTTTTTTTTCTCTGAACGAAAATAGACCAACATCACGGATCTGCTTACCTTCCCTTCGTTGGGAGAGAAGAACAGTGGCAGATGCGAGTGTTTCCATTCTTGAAGACGATGAGGGAGAAGGGGATTCAGCGAAGAGTGAAATGATGGTTGCTTCGTGCGTCAAACTTAGACTGCCAGGATGTGTGGTTTTGTGATACGACGGCTCGTTATTGCCGCGCTACGACTGGGGTGACTCTCCACCTAGATACTGCCGTCTAATTTGGTGGATGGCATTTGGGCCCGCGCGCTGCATGGCCCGCATGTCGGTGAACAAAAGTATAACGGCATTCAGTAGAGGGGGACGTTTCGATGACCTAGGAGGAGCCAGAAGCGGTATTGTATCCACTATACTAGTAGTAATTGTTTTTCTGGGTAGCTGTAGAGTGTCTCCACTATACTAGTAGTAACTGTTTCTCTGGGCCCAAGACAAAACAGCCCATCAAACCTAGTAAATAGTAACAACAGGGCTGTGCGGGGGTTGTGGCCCGTCTAGCCAGGGTTTTATTTATGTTTACCACAGCAGGAGCCCAGTTGTGTTTTTTTCTTGCTGAAAATGGCTAGCCCAGTTCTTTTTTTAAGAAATACACAAACGAGGCCTACTTGCTTTATCAGCCCTGCTGGGTTGGAAATCTTTCAAGACGAGGAGAGTTTCATTCGGTTTGCCCAGAAATGAGCTGTACATTTCTAAAACACATCAAACCAGGAATTAGTTTCAATTATTTTTCATTACAAGATTTTAAATTCCATTGATTTTTATGCGTGGACAATTATTTGGATTTTATATTTATATAAATTATTTTTCAAAATAGTTTGAACGTGAATCGATATTTCAGGATTAAAAATAGTTGGCCGCACCGAAATAAGCCAAAAAATCGTATACTTTTTAATCGTGGCCACAATATTGGGTGTAATGCTAACAAAAAGAAGATGGGCTCCAAAACAATTCTTAAGAATTAGCATATGTGATGTACATTATTAGAAATAATGCACACGAGAGCAGTGACTGTTGGATGTCCATCCAACGGCTGTCGTGCTTCTTCAATCTCTGCTTTTCCTGCTCCAGCCGCTCAAACAAGCACCTGTGGGACTGCCTGCTCCCTCCTCCTGCGGCCGGCTATGCTGCCGCGCAGGCCTCACCGCCCCACCGTACTCCCATCGCTGGCCTAGCCATCCCTCTACTCACCCACACCTGTTGTTATTCTCCGGGGACGGCAGACAAACCAGTAAACCCTCGTACTCCTCCGCATGATAAACAACTGCCGAGTCTTCCCTAGCTCCGTGTCGTTCCCTTCCTAGGCCTCGCCGTCGTCCACCGCCCTGGTGCTCTCGGCCCGGCCTGGTCAACGTGGTCAATGAACGACATCCATCGGAAGTGGACTGTACGTGGAGAGGCTGACAGCTGGGTCCACGGCCGCATGCAAGGAAATGCCTCCTTATTACGCGCAAAATAATGATTCCTCCACCTAACAGCTAGGACCCACGGGAAAGGCTTCTGTATTTCGCGAAAAAAACGTCCCCCCCCCCCCCCC
>LR738709.1:488625587-488662350 GCA_902687465.1 Secale cereale | reverse complement strand
CCCCACGGATCTAGTCTCCGTACAGGTTGGGTTAGCTTCAATGGACAATGAGGCGTTAGCAGAAAACTTCCACAACCCCAGCAAGGAAGAGAGGGTGTGTTTCGTTCTGTTTCTCCTAAGGGGTTTAGGGTTTCCAATCCATCCCTTTCTCAGGGGCCTGCTAGAATTTTATGGGCTCCAACTGCACAACCTCACGTCAGGCTCTATTCTGCACATTTCTGGCTTTGTTGCTCTTTGCGAGCTATTCTTAGGTTGTGAGGCCCATTTCGAGCTATGGAGAAAGTTCTTTTGCCTCATCCCTTGTTGCCAAGGGGGCTCTATATTCGAGGTGGGCGGTGCCGAAGTATGGCGTATAGCCAGAACAGGTTACCTGTCCGGCGCTCCCAAAAAGGAACCCGAAGAGTGGACTTTAGAGTAGTTTTACGTCGAAGACGTTCCCCTTCCGAACCCAGTTCGGCGCGGACTCCCTGAATTCTCCAGCGCTCCTGTGAAGAAACGCGTCAATTGGTGTCCCCGGAACATTAAGCAAGAAGACAAAGTAGAATTCAAGACATTAGTTAACAAAATCAGGGTACTAGCCCATACCGAACTCACAATAATTGAAGTCATGGTTATCGCGGTGAAGCGATGCATCCAACCCCTTCAATACAGGGGGGGTCCCTGTGTGGCATTACAATGGGATAAATGACGCGTCTTCCTATAAGCGCGAGGGTCTGCTACCTCTTGAGCTTGCGTAGGTTTTTCCCTTGAAGAGGAAAGGCTGATGCAGCAAAGTAGAGTAAGTATTTCCCTCAGTTTGAGAACCAAGGTATCAATCCAGTAAGAGATTATGCGCAAATTGCCAAATACCTACACAAACAATCAAACAACTTCCACCCAATGCAATAAAGGGGTTGTCAATCCCTTCACGATTATTTGCAAAAGTTAGATCCGATAGAGATAGATAACTTGTAAAGTAAATATTTTTGGGTTTTTGGTTTATAGATTGAAAAGTAAAAGATTGCAAAATAGTAGATCTGAAAATTATAAGATGTAAAATACACTCGGGGGCCATAGGTTTCACTAGAGGCTTCTCTCATGATAGCAAATATTATGGTGGCTAAACAAATTATTGCCAAGCAATTGATAGAAAAGCGCAAAGTTATGACGATATCTAAGGCAATGATCATGAATATAGACATCATGTCCGTGTCAAGTAGACCGACTCCTGCCTGCATCTACTACTACTACTACTTCACACATCGACCGCCTCCTGCCTGCATCTAGAGTATTAAGGGCATAAGTACAAAGTAATGCATTAAGTAAGATGACATGATGTAGCGGAATTAACTCAAAAAATATGATGAAAACCCCATCCTGTTATCCTCTATGGCAACAATACAATACGTGTCATGTCCCCTACTATCACTGGGATTGAGCACGGCAAGATTGAACCCAAAATAAAGCACTTCTCCCATTGCAAGAAAAACCAATCTAGTTGGCCAAACCAAACCGATAGTTCGAAGCGAATTACTAAGATATCAAATCATGCATATAACAATTCAGAAGAGACTCGAATATTATTATTAGATAATCTGATCATAAATCCACAATTCATAGGATCTTGGAAAACACACCGCAAAAGAAGATTACATCAGATAGATCTCTAAGAACATCGAGGAGAACATGCTATTGAGGATCAAAGAGAGAGAAGAAGCCATCTAGCTACTAGCTATGGACCCGTAGGTCTGTGGTGAACTACTCACACTTCATCGGATGGGCAATGGTGTTGATGTAGATGCCCTCCGTGGCCGAATCCACCTCTAGCAGAGTACCGGAAAAGGCCTCCAGATGGGATCTCGCGAGAACAGAAGGTTACGGTGGTCGAAAAGTGGTTTCGATGGATGGTCTGATGTTTGTGGAATATATGTGAATTTATATGCGAAAGAAGTATGTCAGGGGAGGCACGAGGGGCCCATAAGGTAGGGGGCATGCCCTACCCCCCCAGGGCGCGCCCTCCACCCTTATGGTCGCCTCGTAGATCCCCTGGCGTGTACTCCAAGTCCTCTCGATGTCTTCTGGTCCAAGAAAAATTCGTTCCGTTTGGACTCCGTTTGATATTCCTTTTCTGCGAAACTCAAAAACAAGGAAAAACAGAAACTGGCACTAGGCTCTGGGTTAATAGGTTAGTCCCAAAAATCATATAAAATAGCATATTAATGCATATAAAACATCCAAAATAGATAATATAATAGCATGGAACAATCAAAAATTATAGATACGTTGGAGACGTATCAAGCATCCGCAAGCTTAATTCCTGCTCGTCCTCGAGTAGGTAAATGATAAAAATGGAATTTTTGATGTGGAATTCTACCCAACATATTTATCAATGCAATTCTTCTTTATTGTGGTATGAATGTTCCGATCCATAAGACTCAAAATAAAAGGTATGATATGATATTTCTACCCAACATATTTATCAATGCAATTCTTCTTTATTGTGAGATGTTAAGATGGTATGATATTTCTTTAACCTCACAAATTACAACTAGCATGACTCTAATATTACCATCTTAACATCTCAAAACAATTACAAGGAGTCAAACTTCACATAGTATTTAATGCTCTATATATGAAAGTTTTTATTATATCTTCTTTGGATGCCTATCATCTTAGGACTAAATTCATAACCCAAGAAAATTACCATAATGTTCTTAAGGACTCCCAAAATAATATAAGTGAAGCAATAGAGTTCAACAATTTCTATAAAATAAAACCACCACCGTCCTCTAAAAAGATATAAGTGAAGCACCAGAACAAAATTGCCTAGCTCAAAAGATATAAGTGAAGCACATAGAGTAGTCAAACAAATCACGATTGAAGCATGTCCCTCTCAAAAGGTGTGTACAATAAGGATGATTATGACAAACTAAAAAGCAAAGACTCATATCATACATGACGCTCCAAGCAAATCACATATCATGTAGTGAATATAGCCTCAAGTAAAGTTATCGATGGATGAATACGAAAGAGGGGATGCCTTTCCGGGGCACCCCCAAGCTTCGGCTCTTGGTCGTCCTTGAATTTTACCTTGGGGTACCTTGGGCATCCCCAAGCTTAGGCTTTTGCCACTCCTTATTCCATATATCTCTACTCCTATAAAATCCGAGTTAGTGATGATGGTGTGCCCACCATCCTTCATTTATGACCATCCGATTTAAATCCAACGCAAGCAAGGTAAGTTATGGCAGGTTTGTGGAAAACCACCTGCCACTCTTCTCCTCTTGCAAAGAGCTCCTTTGTCTCTCCCGTTCAGCCGTCCTCATCTAGCCCATTTGAGAAAAAAAAGGCCGTGGAACGATCTAGACTTCTAGATAGGTGGGGAGCTGCTGTCAGCGCTTTTGATCCCCGAGCCCCGACGCTCATGCCCCACCCCTGACTACCACCACGACGCCCCTCCCCCTTGCCGTATCCCCAGCCCCTACCTAATCTTACCGTCGACGCATCCGAGGTCCGACGCAGTTCGTGCCCCGACGCCTCCGCTGCCTCCTCCCTTTCTTGCAGCAGCCTCGCCGCTCTCGTCCCACCACCACAAACCCCCACCCTCCTCATACCCGTCTCCTCTGCAACCTCCCCCGCCTTTTCCAACGACGACCTCCGCAAGTACTCCATCGGCGCGCTACGCGTTGTTCATCCTCGGCGGCGTCGCAACCACCTACTACTACTTCCCTTCTCTGTCGGTGATCTCCACGGCTTTTTGTGTTGCGATGGTTGACGTGGACGTGCTATGCCTATGCTCGGGTACTGCGTCTCCATCTCTAATCTCTTCCCATTTACATGTTTTTTGTACACTTCTTCTGGTCAGATCTCTAGCTGTCAGTCCTTAACCAAGGATGGGAGCAGTGTGAACTTATTTCCATGGCTGCTTGTAAACACTCAACTCAATGCACTAGGAAGAATTAGATCTTTTTTCCGTAGTATTTGGGGATGTTTTGGGAATAGAATAAGAATTGGCTATTTCTTACTTTTCATTCCAGCAATTTTTTTAGAAGTATAAGATATAAACACTGAGTTTACAATGATAGCCAAAGAGGCTACATTATTTGTATTATGCACAAGTGAATATATAATGATCAATTGGTTGTAGTTAATTGTGAAGTAATAGTTTCTTTTGGGGCGGTCAAGCTTGATTGGATAATCTGATCTTACTGATCGATGATAGAAAAATCATGCTTTTTTCTATGTTTAATGTTCACCCTGATATCACGGGTCTCTTTTAGCTGGAATTTGGACAGAGGATAATATTTATCCCTTTTCCTCTTCAGTTTTTCAACAAATGGTGTTCAGACGCATCATCAAGGTTTAACATAATAGCACACTGATGTAGGTTGGTAGTAGTTACCGACATTATGCAACTTGAGATTACGTTTGTAGAAAATAGCACTCACTGCCTGGGTGGTTCATGTAGGTTGGTAGTAGTTACCGACATAATGTGTTCTTTATATAGCCTGAAGCTATTTATTCTCTGACATTCTATTTTAGTGCTGATTAATGGCTACGAAGTCAAGATATTAATATCCATAAAGACACGCCTTTCGACTTTGTTGTCTAACATTTGGGTGTAAGATGTGCCTTTAGGATTATGGTACATTAAAACAGAGGAAAATCTCTTCCCTTGATGTATTATCTTCTCTATTATGTGTTGTCTCCTAATTTTTGCTACTTATCGAGTTATCCCAGCTTGGTATGGAGTTTCACCGTACTTGATTCTATGCAGGGCACTACTTATTTTGATAAATGTATTCATAGCTGTAAAGATTTATGGATATCCTAAAGATGCGATCAGCATTATCGCAGAGATATAAGGTATTCTCATTGTTCAGCTACCAAGGTGATTCAGCAGACCATTAAAGAAATTTGCATTTGTTTGACATATGGAGTAGTAATGAGTTCAGCTACCAAGGTATTAGTATTGTTTGTTTACACAGACTTGTGCTTGTTTCCTAAAGTGCTCATTATGATTGATGCCTTTCAGAAAATTATAGCAACTCATTGGATCATCTTCCATTCTCCTGTGTATAGACATGTCTAAAATCTGCAAGGCCAGACTTGCCTTTTGATTTTTCTATTGAAAATCTATATTATTATTTTTACATGCTATGTCTGACATTTTCTTCTTCTTTGATCAGGTTTAGTTGCAACAGAAAAATATGGTTGCTGCTTTATGGGGAAGATGCAAGAGAAGGGTGAGGATGGAGCATGTGGCCGTGGCGGTGGCCTTCTTGACCACCAGAGCAAGACAACAACAAGTAGGAGGCTAGAGTCACTGGTGTGCCGCTGATGGTGCTAGGCTGCTAGCGATGCAGAAGGTGTTCGCAGATCAGTGCAAAATCCACAGGTATTTTAGCACCTCCAGTTTTCAAGGATTTGATTGGCAATGTTTATTTGGGTGCATGTGGAGCGCATTGATTCAACTACATACACTGCCTTTATTCTCTGTTCAATTGCATGTTGATGTATATTCCTTTGTTCTTTCTGATTGAGTTTTCATCACATGCGTTTGAAACAAATATGTAGTTCTCAACATTTAATACTAAAAAATATGGTAATGCCAAGTGCCACATAGTTGGTACAGATATCTTCAATGACAAAACCCAAAGTATTATTCCATCTCCTCCCACTGTTGTCAGTATATTTCTTGATCTCTTCCAAGTTTACATGCCTTTGGTGCTTATAGGTTATTCGTATGTATCATTACTGATATACCAGGTCAATCATATATTTCATTCTATTTCATTCCAAATCAAAGATCAATGTCTTACAGTTTGGATCAAAGATCAATGTCTTACGGTTTGGATTTCAAGTACAAGAACAATTAATCAATGCTACAATTCAAATGTTTGTTATGTGAGCTTTTTAATTAACTAGCTTCATGTGCAAGAGATGATGTAATAACTTTTTTATGCCATATTTGTTCATAAGTTGCACTGAACTATGTGCATCATATATGATAATAATTGTTCCTTAGAAATTAATTATACTTTACATGTGCCCAGTTATTGATATGTCTGTTTGACTTAGCATTTTAACAATAATCATCTCTTTCACAGCTTTTTGATTTTTGGTCATGTGCAGTTGCAAGATGCACCATTAAGTAATTGAATACACGGTCCTCTATTGTTACCGAGAAAGGATTATAAGTTAATAAAGGGGTATAAATATCCCATATTAAAACTAAACTAATCAAAAATATTGACAACTATATCTTTTTGCAGTTTTGTGGGAGCATTGACAGCAACGGGGTCTCTAGAGCATCCGCTTGCAGAAAATTTCTTCCTGGAAGTGCCAAGTGACATCACATGTATAAAGGAGATACATTGTAATATCCATTTGCTATGTGGTCTAAGAAGAATGAACAATAACCAGGGCGTTGTTGCTTTGCTTTATCATGATTTCAACACATGCTCTCCATCTATTTGGTGTTGTTATGCCCAGATTCTTATGCAAATGTGGAACCTCATGCATGTCATGTCATCGGAGGAACTCTTTTTAGAGCCTTTTGGAACATGCGAATGTGTTCAATATGTAGGAATTTGGATGAATTCTACATTGCGTGTCTTAATTGTGTTGTTGGCGGAGATACTAAATATTTTTTACACTCTTAATTGTTGGAGGAGATACTAAATATTTGTTACACATGACATCGTGCCCTCTTGATGAGGATTCATAGAAAAAGTTCAATCCCAATATTAGTCAATCTCAACACATGTTTTGTTAAATAAACTAATTGTAGAACAGTGCATCTTGGTGTTCTGTGCAACGCACGGGCATCTTACTAGTATTCCATCAAATCCTTACCCAAAACTTGAGAACTTCACAACACAAAACTCAAGAGAAATCTCGTGAACTCCGTTACTAAAACAAAGCAAATAACCACTTAAGGTACTGTTATGATCTTATTCTTATTTTATATTGGTGTAATATCTACTGTATTCCAACTTTTCCATGGTTCACACCCCCGATACTAGCCATAGATGCATCAAAATAAGCAAACAACACATAGAAAACATAATCTGTCAAAAACAGAACAGCCTGTAGCAATCTGAAAACTTCGCATACTTCTTTAACTCTAAAAATTCTGAAACATTAGGAAGACGTGGGGAATTTGTATATAAATTTTGTGTAAAAAGTTCAGAAGGTTTTGATGTTCCAGTGAATTATTTAAGTTTCTCCACTGGGCGCAAACATCTCTGTTTTTCAGCAAAATCAAATCAACGATCACCGTAAGCCATCCCAAAGGTCTTACATGCCTCAAACACTAATTAAAAAACAATTACTACAAAAGTAATAATTTGTGAAACTTGAAAAACAGAAAGTAAAAAATAAAATATGGGGTTGTCTCCCAACAAGCTCTTTCTTTATAGCCGTTAAGATAGGCTTGATTATTCAATGATGCTCACATGAAAGACAAGACTTGAAGCACAGAAAGAGCATCATATAGCATGTGAAAATCACATCTAAGTATAAAATACTTCCTATGCATAGGCATTTTATTGGATAACAAATTAGCAATACAAGCAAGATCTAGCATATGGAAGGAAGAAGAAAGAAACAATAGCAATCTCAACATAACGAGAGGTAATTCAGTAACATGAAAATTCCTACAACCATATTTTCCTCTCTCATAATAATTACATGTAGAATCATAAGCAAATTCAACAATATAGCTATCACAAAACATATTCTGAACACGATCCACATGCATACGAAGTTGAGACTCTTCCAAAATAGTGGGATCAACATTAACTAAAGTCATGACCTCTCCAAACCCACTTTTATCAAAAAATTCATAAGATTGAACATTCTCCAAATATGTGGGATCTAAAGATGACACTCTTCCAAACCCACTTTCAATATTATCCCGGTCTTCTCCCTTCTTCCAATGTAAGTACCCAGCAATCACCCTCACAAATGTAGCCTTCCCCTTGCGCCTCACGCATTGCACCGACACGTGCTCAAAAGGGTCAAGGCCCAGCTCACCGTACTACATCGAGGGAAACTTCCAAGAAGTCGGTGCCTACGTAGGGCGAGCCCCCAAAGAGAAAAGAAACAGGGAGCACCGTCGAGCCCCCTCCTTCATCAAATAGGTATAGCCTTTTGATATGTGCTTCGATACCAGACTGGATTGTCGCATCTCCCCTTCCGTCTTAATTCAGAAGGAGTGTACGTCGGTCTGCGTCCGAGGATCCTGTCGGTCGATCACCAGCCAATCTTGTATCAGACTCATCAACAAGGACAAGAGTCAATACGGATGCGGCACCGAATTGTCCACCACAAGAGGATCGGATGACGTATCCATCACAAATTCTGAAGTGGAGAGCACGATGAATCATCGGCACCGAAAAGAGGCCATGCATGCTCCAACTTTTACTGAGAAGGAGTTCAATGTCCTCTGCTCCGTGGATCCAGATATCCGAGCTGCCCAAGATGGACTCACGGGGGTTACTCACCTATTCTCGAAGGACATGCAGGTAAAAGTTTGTGGGATAAGTATATGCCAGTAATCCCCGAGACTTGAAGCGGTTAAATCCATCTAAGGATCATTATGTCCGCAGGTTCTCAAGGAGAAGAACAACATGCTATCCCGAAATAAGCCAGACAAAACTAAATGTTGTCACTACCGAGCTAGAAGAAATGAAGAAGTCCACAAGGGTTTCTCATGGTGAGAAAAAATAATATCCGAAAAATATGTTCGGCTGCAATGATGTTTTAAGCCAATCATTGCCGTATTTTAGCAGCGGACTCTATAGGTCAGCTAGAAGAGAAGTTAAAGGCTGCCCAAGAGAACAAAAAATATGATGAGGGGCAAGAGGCAGCCGGTCAACGTGTATTAACACGGACCATTGAGCAAAAGAACAAGCTACAAGATTAAAGGTTTAAACAAGTCGAAGAGATAAAGGACTTGAGGGCCCAGTTATCGAATGTTGTGAAAGAAAATAAAAAGTTGAAAGGCGGCATATTCGGTATAACCTTTAAGCCAGCTCCGGAATTCATATTAGCCGGAAATTCGGAGTATTATAACGTTGTTCTTGCAGGTTTGTTAACTGGGCGTCCTGAAGAAGAAGTGTGCGGCTTCCGCGGTGACGTACTAAAAGAGCTTTCCATAGTCCATGTGCAAGCCCAGAAAGCCATGAAGAATATGGCTAGAGCCTTATGGCCATCCGATTCTCCTCCGAAGATTATGGAGGATTTATCAAACTTGTTCAAAGGAGCTCGGCGCCACTTCGAGGTATGGAAAGCATCAGCATGAAGGGAAGGTGCTCGAGAAGCCTAGGCAATGGTGAAAATGCGCTACATCGGGCTTGATCCGAATCATATGGCCCGAGTTGGACCTTAGGGACCGGCCGAGAAAGAGATTCTCGTAAATTTGGTATATGACCAAGTGATGATAGCCGCGAAATATTCGCAAGAAGGCTGTAGCCTAAACAGTCTCCTAGACATCATAGATAAAGACTAGGCGTTTGATTGAATGTATCAATGTACTTTATCATCAAACTTATCTCCGACTGAACTTATAAAAAATGCCATCGCAGGCCTTCAGCTTCAACCTCCTAAACCCAAGGGTTGGAGTGTTTCCGGATACTATGTTTGAATGTAGTAAACACTCAATATGTTCGGAAACCAGGTAATCCGGTCATTTTGCTCGAACAGACAGAATTTGTTCTAGGAGTTATGTTATATTACTATTTAACGTAAGAAACATCTTCCAGGGAGAATAGTTCTGTTAAGAGTTCCTTTCCATGGGTCAACGTATCTAATTATACATGCGTAGGCTTTTATCCCAAAGATGGAATTATGGACAGCCTATCTCGTAGAAATATGTAAATGTAAATTGTATATCATTCCTTGTCGACCAATTATTCCCTTAAGAACACCAGCTTTCGGCTTCACCCGTCTGAGGTACACATCTAGATTACCCGGTTGTAACTATCGTAGAGGTGTTCGCTTTACACCCTAGCCGAGCAATCGAGAATGTAGGGTATAAACACAGGAGCGAGGCAACCTAGCTTGGCAAAAACTTAAGTCATAAAGGTGCATATAATGGCGAAAAGAGGAATAAATGACATGAAAAAATTTAAGCAATTATATTTATTAGTAAGCTTCGTCAAAGAAGCCCCAAGTCATCTTAGGGTATATACATTTAAAGATGTGTACCCCCAACAGTGTGGTATATCCGAACACATCCTCGGAATTGAAAAGAGAAATCGAAAAAGGAAATACGTAACAAGGAAACCTAGTCAAAATAAAAATAGAAGGTGCAATCGGAGTATCCGTAGAATCGTCGGAGCCTAGCAGCATTCCATGGGTTCGTCTCAAGGCGATTGTCTGATGCATTGCGAAGGCGATAGGTTCCTCCAGTGAGAACTTCATCTATGATGAAGGGACCCTCCCATCTTGGTTTGAGCTTGTCCTCTTTCTTCTCTAGGAGGCACAAAACAAGTTTCCCAACCTTGTATGTTTTGGCCCATACTTCTCTGCTCTGGTATCGCTTGTCCGGTTGTTGATAGAATGCGGAACGAGCTTGCGCGATATCACGCTCCTCTTCAAGGCCGTCTAGATCATCCTGCGGACCGATCTCGGCTTCTCGCTCTTCGTACATACGCACTCAAAGTGAGTCTTTAATAATGTCGCAAGGCAGAACAGTCTCTACGCCGTACACCATGAAGAAAGGTGTGTATCCGGTTGTCCGGTTAGGAGTGGTCCGCAGCCCCAGAGTACGGAATCAAGCTCCTCGACCCAGTATTTATCTCCCGTAGGGAGCGCACTAGTCGGGGTTTAATGCCGCTCATTATTAGGCCATTGGCCCTTTCGACCCAACCGTTTGTTTGAGGGTGGTGGACGGATGCGTAATCAAGTTTAATGCCTAGATTGGCACACCAATTTTTCACCTCATCAGCCGTAAAGTTGGAGCCATTGTCCATGATAATGTTGTGCGGGACACCGTAACGGTGTACCACGCCGGATATAAAATCAATCACTGGCTCTGCTTCAGCTGTTTTTACTGGTTTTACTCATTTGGTATGGACAAGAAAGTACAGTCAACAAGTGACAAAGAAATGCAATTCTGTTGTCTCTCTATATGTCGCGACATGCATTTGGAAACTCAAGTGGGACCTTTAGCTAACCAATTAAATGTGTCTGTTAACTAATATCATGTCAGGACCAGATTTTCGGGATATTAATTTCCCAAAAGCGGCCCTTGTGCTCACCAGCCCAAGGATTACTATTAGCTGATGAGGCACCAACTTGTTACAGAAACTCCAAGCAAAGTACAAAATATGTAGTACAAGACCATTCTGTCCTGTGAGTACATCACAAGGTTTCTAGTGGCTGATGGCGGAAGTGGTTTGTGGATCATATGTGACTACGGGACTCCATTTCCCACAGGAATAGCTGACCAGGATAACTCCTATCTTCGCGAGGCTGCTATCCCATTAGCATGGGTTCCGTGGCTATCATCGCATCGTTCCTTCCCACGCAAGGAATCTGGCCAAGACAATAGCCAGGGACAAGCCAGTGAGTACTTTGAATGTACTCGCAAACATTATGAATATGGGTGGGACATAAACATGCTCGAGGATGATTTATGATCACCGTGATAATAATGATATGACAAACTATAATTGCAAGCAGGGCATCCGTGCAAAAAGGCATATGCAATCACAGAGTAGTAACAAAGTAAATAACAAGCATGCCACAGTCGGGCGTCTGAGCGACACCACTGAATGGGCTTATAAAGGAAAGTAAATAACGAAATGCCACAGTCGGACATCTGAGCGACATCACATAAAGGGCTTATAAAGAAAAGTAAATAATGAAATGCCATAGTCGGACGTCTGAGCGACATCACATAAAGGGCTTATAAAGAAAAGTAAATAACGAAATGCCACAGTCGGACATCTGAGCGACATCACATAAAGGGCATATAAAGGAAAGGAAATAACAAAAATTGCCACAGTCGGGCGTCTGAGCGACATCACATAAAAGGGCTATGGGAAAAATAAAAGACAAGAATGCCACAGTCGGACGTCTGAGCGACATCACATAAAGGGCTTATAAAGGAAAGTAAATAACAGTAAATATCCGGGAGGTAGAACCGGTCCAAGGATACTCATTGTTCCAAAGAATACGAATGGTTAGTCCATAATAATAAATCACAATCACCACCTATCATAGGTCATAAATAATGCTCTGGTTTAATAGTTTCTCCTCCGAAGACCGACACTAAGACCGACACTCGACCCATCCCAGACTGTAGTCCTTAACCATGGACACGGCTATTCGAATAGATTTAATATCTCTGCAGAGGGTGTACTCTTTACCCATGAATAACGGATTTCCTATAGTCCCTCTGGACTAATTCCGTCCACGGTCTTTTAATTTGAAGACGCACCTGACTGCACACACCAGCCTAACTTACCGGTGTCTGGAATCACCCACGACACTAGTTAAGCCAAACTCTAAGTGGGGAGGCTACAACCTCGGCTAGCATGGGATCACAAAAAATTATAACGCGCGCGAAAACCGGGGAAGCTATCCCCTTCGGCTCCAACCGAAACACCCATGCTCGCGGATCCGGTGGCCTGCCTACCGGATGCAGCCGATATCTTCCACCGTGGCCTCTCTGTACGGTGTGTGATAGAACAGGAGTCGACAATTTACTGAACCGTACCCTACCTGTAGCAGGGACACGTGGTAGCACGAAACAAGCATGGGGGTTACTGGAACATGACTCGATATATGGTCGACTCAGGAGGTTTTCAACATTACTATAAGGTTAGAGCCACAATGCTCGTCACAGGTCCCTGACAGGGTCACCACCCCTCATTGCTTTATCCTGCCTCACTGTACATCATCGTCACAACGAGATGTCAGTCACGTGGTCGTGCTCACCGGAACACAACCTTCCTTCGGACTCCATCCGAACTGTCACTAGGCATATGTAGCATGACAAGTGGTTTACTGCCACCAAAATCACAAACATAACAGAAAAAGATTTTACACCTCAAGTTAATATGCATGAGTAAGACTTCTACATGAAGTAATGTTGCTCCATTCTAGTATAACCATGGAGTTCTTGTGTTCTAGAAAACAACACACAACGTATATCACAATGGGGTTCAAGATGCTTGCCTTCAAGTAGAGGGGAGGAGAAATGCATTCCAAATATTTTTGGGAAGTTTTCTCCTTCTTCAAAATCCTAAATGAAATAAAAGAAAATCAATACATAGACTTAAAACAGCCCAAAAAAGTGGTCTAGAAAATTTTCATATAAATATGAAAATAAACTAGAAAATATTTGGGAAACAACAAAAAAAAGAATCAAGTCATTTGGATTAATATTTAAAGAGATAAAGCGAGTCAAAGTTCAGTCAACTCTAGTTTTAATAAAAACCAGAAAAAGGAAAACATATCGGCTCAGAAAACGTTTCCGGGGAAGAGAAGACGTACTTCGGGGAAATGTGCCTCCACTTAAACTGGTGGGCGGGGACAAGAGGGGCTGACAGTGGGACCTGCGGGCCCACCTGTCATATTTGACTGGTCTACCCGCCTTCTTCCTCCTTCGCCCGTACGAGGACGGGGCTCCGGTGATCGTCGCCGGCGAACGGCGGCTCCTCGAGTGCGTCCGAGTGCAGGGATGGATCCGCTAGGCTAGGGCGGTCCTCCCGGTGGTCGTGTGGACGACGGAGGTCTAGGAAAACGACGGCGATGAGCCTCGTGGTGGACGGTGGCCTCGGGTGGGTTTGGGGCTTTTCTATACAGTGGCTCCCGAGCTAGTTTGAGGCGATGGGCGGCTCCGCAGGATCATCGGGAGTCGAATGGTGGTGCTGGCTGGACGGGAGGGGCGTTGTTTGCGACGGATTGGACTGGAGCGTGGCGGCGGCCGTATTCACCGGAGATGAAGGAGAAGACTCCCCTCGGGTGAATGGCTGCTACGGGGTTGCTCCGCGGGGTGGCTAGTGGTTGTCGGCTGCTGCGGAGGGGTTCGGGGCACCCTTAAATAGGCGATTGATGGCTTCTCGCCCCTTGTTGGTTACCCCAAGTGGAAGGTTTGAGATGCAGTGTAGCGGTAGTTTTCCCTTGGCAAAGATACCAAGGATCGAATCCCGTGAGACTCCGAGGGTCAACAAGAAGGTGTCAACTGCTAGCGGTGCAACTTAGCGATTGACAGGACCTGCACACAGATACAAATAACTTTGCTCCCAACGAGTACAGAGGGGTTGTCAATCCCTCCGGCCTTGTCGTTTACAAAGGATCAAACGCAAGAGATAATAGTGATAGGTATGACTGCAACTAGTAAGTAAGAACAGGAAAGTAAATAGCGGGTGTGATCAGTGATGGTAATATGGACCGGGGTCCCATGATGTTCACTAGTGATGTCTCTCTCCCGAAAGACGATAAAACAGCTAAGCGAGGTAAACGAATTACAGCTGGGCAATTGACAGGATTATGTGCGCAAACCAATGCTAACTATGCTGCAAAGAAAGGTAGAGGTTCAAAAGCATGGGCGGTACGCCAAGGCAAGTAGACCGAAATCCCTCTGCATCTACTACTAATCATCCACCTTGAGATATCTATCCAGAACATCTCGCTGGTATTAAGTTGCGAGTCCCACCCATAGTGTAAACTCAAAGCAACAGACAACTGCATTAAAAGAACTTTGCGTAAAGTAAACAATCCTTGCACCCGCAAGTACAAGCACCGTTGTTTTCCCCCTTGTGGCAACAGCACATCCCCTAGACTCATGTTTCTGTCACTCAAGCTAGTCATCGAGGGGCATGAACCCACAATCAAGCATAACGTTCCATCTTGGAGTTACTACCTACTACTTGGCCAAAGCAATAAACAGCAACGGAGAACATGCAAGAATTACTCAAGAACATAAATATAAAAGAGGTAATCAAATATATTACTCACACACAATCTGAACATAATCTCATAATCCATCGGATCCCAGCAAACTCATCATAGCAACAGCATAAGGATTACATATGTGCCTCGATCATGTAGGGCAGCTCACGAGGTCTAATCGGTGAAGAACAAAGAGGGGAGGAGAACATCACATAGCTACTGGTCATGGACCCATGGTCCAAGGGAGACTACTCACAACTCATCCGGGAGGCGTCCATGGTGGTGGAGAAGCTCCCGGTGGTGATCCTCCCCTCCGGCAGGGTGCCGGGAAGAGTTCTCCTGGTGCTCCCGATCTTAGAAGCGTGGCGGCGGCGGAACAGAGATGAGATCGTGAAAAAGGGTTCCGTCCTCGAGGGTTTCGGGACGTGGTGTAAATATATGCCAAAGGGAGGCGTCAGAAGAGGCAAGGGGGGGCCAGGCGCCCTGGCGGCGCGGCCAGGAGGGGGGCACCACCTCTGGTCGCCTGGAGCCCCTGTGGGCCCCCTCTGGCCCTACTTTGGCCGCATGGAAGCTTCCGGAACGCTGATTTTTTATATATTTTTCCCGGGATTTTTCTGGCAATTTACGTAATGGGAAAACTTGAAATACAAAAACAGCATAAAACAGAAACTAGCACTGGGATGCACTGAGTTAATAGGTTAGTCCAAATATGATCAAAAGTGTATGGAAGTGTATAAATATCATAGCAATATCACACAAAAGAGGCATGGAGCAAGCAGAAATTATAGATACGTTTTGGACGTATCAACATCCCCAAGCTTAATTCCTCCTCGTCCTCGAGTAGGTAAATGATAACAAGCATTATTTCTGTGGTGACATGCTATTAACCATATAAGAACTTTTCACAGTCACATGCCAAATGCTTACTGAGATAATGAATCTGTAGTAATTAAGTTGCCTCATGAGAATATCACAAAGAACTGAAAGTTTTACAATATGATACTGAAACACTCAATAGATTTGTAGTGAGCATGGTGTGCAAACATGATAAAGTGGTACCTCGCTTGCCCCCTTTAGTAAAGCAAAACATAAATGCAGGGGCACCTCCAAGGTTTAAGTGACGACTAGATACAATGATTTCAGAATAAACGATATCATAATCATGCAGAAGACAATGGTACTTTGGGACAATGCACATTACACTCAGAGTGACAATCATGCCCTCAATAGTTGGTGCTTTAAAGAAAGAAGGTGGAGACTCTCGAACCATGGCTTTTGATGGCAAGGTTGAAAACCCGTGGTCGGAAACAAAAACTAAACATGTACCAGAGCTCTTGGTTTTTAAAAACAAAGGTAAAAATTATTTTTTAGCGATGCATATTTCGTCAACGAATGCTAGTAGATAACTCAATTACTTCTCGAGCTGGACAAGTTTCGAGGAACGGCTCCCGTACGAGGACGATCACATCCTCTTAATCTCCTTTGTTTATCACTGCCAAAGTTTTATGATTTCTCATGAACAAAGCGTGAATGAGGGTTTGTTTGTTGTATATTTTTTAATGAGCCGGGCGCACTCTTTGCCAGTTCCTTCTCGTATTAGGGGTTTGCACATTAGACATGCAATCCCGGGGTGAAGCTTGTCCAACTTAAAAAGATCATGAATTAACTACTACTTCCTCATGAGCTAAAACAGAGGCACAAAAGAGAAATGCTTTTGATTAATTTCAAGATGGTACATGAAAGTCTTCGTTAGGAATGGCAAGTAAATACCATGTATAGGAAGGTATGGTGGACTCATATGGCATAACTGGTTTAAAGGATTTTGGATGCACAAGCAGTCAGTCCGCTTAGTACAGGCGAAGGTTAGCAAATGACTCGGAGCGACCAACTAAGAGAGCAATGACGGTCATAATCATGCAGAGCGACAAAGCAACATTGAATCGGGCATGGAAGTTATATCGCTACTCAGAAATTAAAGATCATCAAGGCTTGATAGACTTTCTTTACAGTCTTAAATATGCGTGAGCATATGCCAAGTCAATCAAAATAAATTCTTGGAGGAAGATATCACTAAACCATACCACATCATAGGCAAACAAATCATGTTGGTACTTCAATAAAACATTAAGAACCCCCCAGCTATTTGAGACTAACCATAAGAAAACATGAACTACTAAGCACCATTATGCACATAGCATTTTTATCATAGACATATCAACCAGTGCAACAGAAGCCAACTCTCTTAACAAGATAAGCATGATAACTCAAGAGAGTTCCAGCGACCAACTAAACAAAAGCTCTTCAAAAAGTAAAGCATGAAAACTAAGAGCTGAACATGACAATAGCTATTGAAAGACAAAGAACATACACAGCAAAGATAAACATGAAAATCCCATGTTATGTTCTAGGTTGAAGTGGAGCGTGTTTCTCTCCCACACAAAGAAAGATGGGTTCCAACTCGTTATGAACAGCAAGCAAAGCTAAAGAAAACTAAAAAGGAAACTAAAAGCAAGACGCTCCAAGCATAGCACATAACACATGAAGTGATTAAAATATAGTGGAACGAAAGACGAACTAATAATTGTTGATGGAGAAGGGGATGCACGGGGGCATCCCCAAGCTTAGACGCTTGAGTCTTCTTGAATATTTCTTGGGGGTGCATGGGGGCATCCCCAAGCTTGAGCGTTTGACACTCCTGAATCTTTTTATCATCTTCCCTCGCACACTTGAAAACTCCCTTCATACATAACTCATCATAATCTGATTAGCGAGGTTAGTACCCATAATAAAATAATTTTTCCTTGCTGGAAATAAGGATAATCTTGAAGGTCTACTGTTTCTCAAGATTGCCAAAAGGTTTTTGCAAAGAAAAAGCAAGCTCAAGGTTTGCAAAACGAAGAAAAGGCAAAACAGGACAGAATCTGTGAAAAACAGACCAGCAGGTAGTAAATAATTTTTTCGGGGCACTTCTGCAACTCAAATTAAAAAACTCAGAGCAGACGCCCGAAAGCCAATTGTATAGAGCACGCTGTCGAAAAAATTCAGACCAAAAAGATTATCTGGTGATTTTATACGAATTTTTCTGTCCAAGGACAGAATCTGTTTCCTCGGCAGCACGTCACAACTTTTGAACTTTCTTGCAATCAGAGGCTAAACTTGGCACAAAGCTGAAAAGTAAAGATACAATGATGATGCTACTGTAGTAACAAACATCAAGACACAACAAAAGCAAAAATAAAATTTTATTCATTGTGGGCTGCCTCCCAAAAGCGCTTTCTTTTATGCCTTTAAGCTAGGCATAATGCAAAGAGATCAAGTTTTATCAAGAGTAAAAGAATAGCTAGCCCGTATGACGGACTCAAAAGGTAACTTAATCTTCTTTCTAGGGAAGTGTTCCATCCCTTTCTTGAGAGGAAATTGGAATTTTATATTCCCCTCTTTCATGTCAATGATGGCACCAACGGTGCGAAGAAAAGGACGTCCCAAAATAATTGGACAAGAAGGTTCAAATTCAATATCCATAATAGTAAAATCAATGGGAACACAATTTTCATTGACAATGATAAGAACATCGTCGATCCTCCCCAAGGGTTTCTTTATGGAAGAATCAACAAGACGAACACCAAAAGAACAAGAATCAAAAGGTTTCAATTTAAGCATATCATATATTCTTTTGGGCATAACGGAGGTACTAGCTCCAACATCACATAAAGCATAGCAAGAGAAGTTATTCAACTTAATTTTAATCATAGGATCCCAACCATCTTCTAGCTTTCTAGGTATGGAGGCTTCTACCCTAAGTTTCTCCTCCCTAGCTTTGATGAGAGCATTAGTGATATGCTCGGTGAAGGCAAGGTTGAGTGTGCTAGTGCGGGGATCTCTAGACATCTTGTGAAGGAAATCAATAACTTCGGTAAGGGTGCAATTATCAAAATCAAGGTCACTACCATCAAGTAAAGTGGTAGTGGTGTCCTTTAGGCTCACTTGTTTGGTAGTTTCTATGGTCATAGCATCACCATTAATAGGTCCAATGGGACCAGGAGTGCATTGGGTGCTAAGAGTTTGGATATCCTCAACAACTTGGATAGTAGCAACAGTGTGGTGGGTAGGAAGGTTCTTAATTCTATCTTCTTCCTCCTTTAGGGGTGCAACCACTTCGGGTTTAGCTGCCATTTGGTTTATCAAAGTGGCTTGTGTGTGGGACATATTGGAAACTTGGGTCTCAGTGATAGTGAGCCTAGTCTGGAGGTTAGAAATCTCAATATTTAGGCTCTCTAGTTGTCTACCAATGTCTTGCAAGATAGCAGTATGCTCATTTAATTGCCTCGAGAAGGTTTTGTTTTGTTCATATTGGGTGTGCATGTAGTTCTTAGTGGCCTTCTCTATTTCTAGAAGTTTCTCATAACCAGGCATGTCTCTATCCCTTTGGGTGGAGCTCTTGGTGCTAGGATAAGCATTGTTGTTCCCATAGGAATTAGAGGGGAACGGTCTAGGATTGCTACCAAAATTACTCCTAGAAGCATTGTTATTGAAATTGTTTCTAGAGATGAAGTTCACATCTACTTGATCTTGAGCAATCAAAGAATTTAAAGGAACATCACGAGGATCAATAGAAGATTGCTTGGAAAGTAGAGACATGATCAAGTCAACTTTTTCATTTAGGGAGGAAATCTCCTCGACAGAGTTTACCTTCCTACCTGTTGGAGCGCGTTCGGTGTGCCATTGGGAATAGTTGGTCATCATCTCATCGAGAAGTTTCGTGGCAGCACCAAGTGTAGTTGACATAAAGGTTCCTCCCGCGGCCGAATCTAACAGGTTCCGCGAGGTAAAGTTCAAGCCTGCATAAAAAGTTTGGATAACCATCCAAGTAGTCAAACCATGAGTAGGGAAGTTCTTGACAAGAGATTTCATGCGTTCCCAAGCTTGGGCAACGTGTTCATTATCCAATTGTTTAAAATTCATTATGTTACTCCTTAGTTGGATAATTTTAGCAGGTGGGTAGTACTTCCCAATAAAGGCATCCTTGCACTTGTCCCAAGAATCTATGCTATTTCTAGGCAAAGATTGAAACCAAATTTTAGCTCCTCCTCTCAAGGAGAAAGGAAAAAGCTTAAGCTTAACAATATTACCATCTATTTCTTGGTACTTTTGCATATCACAGAGTTCAACAAAATTATTTAAGTGCAAAGCAGCATCATCTCCAGCACCGGAGAATTGATCTTTCATAACTAGGTTCAGTAAAGCAGGTTTAATTTCATAAGAAGGTGCTGAAGTGGCAGGTGTAGTAATTGGTGTGCAGATAAAGTCATCGTTGTTATGACTAGTGAAGTCACACAACTTGGTGTTCTCGGTGGAACCCATAGCAGCAAGCAAGCAAGATAACTATTTTTGTGATTTTTGATAGAAGACACTAAAGCAAAAACTGAAAGGTAAACTAACAAGACTAAAAAGCAAAGGTTAAAGATAGTGTGCAACTCCCCTATCTTGAAGAGTGGAGTCCCCGGCAACGGCGCCAGAAAACTTTGCTTGATGGCTTCTCGCCCCTCGTTGGTTACCCCAAGTGGAAGGTTTGAGATGCAGTGTAGCGGTAGTTTTCCCTTGGCAAAGATACCAAGGATCGAATCCCGTGAGACTCCGAGGGTCAACAAGAAGGTGTCAACTGCTAGCGGTGCAACTTAGCGATTGACAAGACCTACACACAGATACAAATAACTTTGCTTCCAACGAGTACAGAGGGGTTTTCAATCCCTCCGGCCTTGTCATTTACAAAGGATCAAACGCAAGAGATAATAGTGATAGGTATGACTGCAACTAGTAGGTAAGAACAGGAAAGTAAATAGCGGGTGTGATCAGTGATGGTAATATGGACCGGGGTCCCATGATGTTCACTAGTGATGTCTCTCTCCCAAAAGACGATAAAACAGCTAAGCGAGGTAATCTAATTACAGCTGGGCAATTGACAGGATTATGTGCGCAAACCAATGCTAACTATGCTGCAAAGAAAGGTAGAGGCTCAAAAGCATGGGCGGTACGCCAAGGCAAGTAGACCAAAATCCATCTGCATCTACTACTAATCATCCACCTTGAGATATCTATCCAGAACATCTCGCTGGTATTAAGTTGCGAGTCCCACCCATAGTGTAAACTCAAAGCAACAGACAACTGCATTAAAAGAACTTTGCGTAAAGTAAACAATCCTTGCACCCCGCAAGTACAAGCACCGTTGTTTTCCCCCTTGTGGCAACAACACATCCCCTAGACTCATGTTTCTGTCACTCAAGCTAGTCATCGAGGGGCATGAACCCACAATCAAGCATAATGTTCCCTCTTGGAGTTACTACCTACTACTTGGCCAAAGCAATAAACAGCAACGGAGAACATGCAAGAATTACTCAAGAACATAAATATAAAAGAGGTGAATCAAATATATTACTCACACACAATCTGAACATAATCTCATAATCCATCGGATCCCAGCAAACTCATCATAGAAACAGCATAAGAATTACATATGTGCCTCAATCATGTAGGGCAGCTCACGAGGTCTAATCGGTGAAGAACAAAGAGGGGAGGAGAACATCACATAGCTACTGGTCATGGACCCATGGTCCAAGGGAGACTACTCACAACTCATCCGGGAGGCGTCCATGGTGGTGGAGAAGCTCCCAGTGGTGATCCTCCCCTCCGGCAGGGTGCCGGGAAGAGTTCTCCTGGTGCTCCCGATCTTGGAAGCGCGGCGGCGGCGGAGCAGAGATGAGATCGCGAAAAAGGGTTCCGTCCTCGAGGGTTTGGGGACGCAGTGTAAATATATGCCAAAGGGGGGCGTCAGAACAGGCAAGGGGGGCCCAGGCACCCTGGCGGCGCTGCCAGCAGGGGGGCCGCCCCCTCTGGTCGCCTGGAGCCCCTGTGGGCCCCCTCTGGCCCTACTTTGGCCGCATGGAAGCTTCCGGAATGCTGATTTTTTATATATTTTTCCCGGGATTTTTCTGGCAATTTACGTAATGGGAAAACCTGAAATACAAAAACAGCAGAAAACAGAAACTGGCACTGGGGTGCACTGAGTTAATAGGTTAGTCCAAATATGATCAAAAGTGTATGGAAGTGTATAAATATCATAGCAATATCACACAAAAGAGGCATGGAGCAAGCAGAAATTATAGATACGTTTTGGACGTATCAGCGATCAAGGTCGGTTCGACGGTGGTTGAGGATAAGGATGACGGCGGCGGCATTATTGCAGAACAGGGAAAGTGGGGACTGGCTGGCAGAGTTGGCAGAGGTAGACGACGAGGTTGCGAATGAGCACGGCGGTCTGGGATGCTCGGGGGCGTGCCAAGTGGCCCGTACGGCGCCGACCACAACATGCGGCGGTGGCGGCTAGCTCCTGGCTTGCCGGAGACGTGGCGAGGTGCTGTGGCGCCTGTGAGGGGGTGCAGGCAGAAGCTTGGCTCTATGCGGCAGGCTGCAGTAGTTTGGATAAGCTCGGGGGAGACAGGCCAGGGGCACGGCGGCTCGGGCGCGGCACGTGCAAAACGCGCGCTCTGGCCGCGCTCTGTGCACGCACGGCAGGTGCTCGACGAAAAGCCAGGGCGGCCAAACCTGCTTGGATGCCAAAGCAAATCAGCAGACTTAGGTTAGAGGCAGCTAGGAGTTTAGTGGACATGGCTGCTAGGTCAGGGGTTCAAGTCCACCATGTGAACTAAAAACTATGCCAACACTTGCATGCACACAAGGTGCTCGACAGAATGCTATGGGCAAAGGGGCATCTCCACTGGTGGCTAAACTCTCTAGATCATAGTCTCTTTAGGTGAAAGAGATGATGGTAAAACTAGTTGGGCAAAACCATGAACTTGTTAGTGCAAGATTTGCAAATCTTCAGTTCTGGACAGAAAATACAGGGCATTGTTTCATGAACCAAAAATATTCCAATAGGCCCTCTCTTCTGGACTTAAGGGTTCTGCAAGAAGGGCTATAAGCATGAGGAAGCTCAAGGGCACTAGAGCAAAATAAACTAGGGTTGCAGTGCAAAATACCAAACTGGACCAGAATGAAAATGAGGCTGGTTTACTCAAATTTGCCAAAGGACCTAAATGGGTTTTTGCATGAAGTTGAATAACATACTCCTATGAACATCCCATAATTTTGGTGGGAGCATTAAAGGAATATTTAAAGGGGTTGTAGTGCAAATTTGCCCACTGGACCAGAGTGGGAATCATGGTGTGGAGCTCAAAATATTAATTGAAATAAATATATATAAGCATAAAAGTGATCTAACAACATCACAAGACATCTCCAATTTTTGGTTGGAAATTTAGATAAATTAAACAAGTGGTTGCAGTTCAAAAGGGACCCTAAAACTAAGGGGAAAACATTTTTAGAGAGAAGAAAATTAGGGAGACAATTACATAATTAATTCTACTGATATAAGAAAAGTTTTAAAGAGTGAATAAGAGAGTCTAACATTAGCAGGAAGGTTTTCACATGAGGTAAAAACTCCAACATACAAGTGAAGGGATGGTCCTCAAATCTAAAGGAACATCCAACAGAAATGAAAATTTTAATTACTTGGCAAAATTTTAAATTATTAAAACAAGGTTAAACTTTGGGGTGTTACAACACTACCCCCCTTAAGAAAAATCTCATCCTCGAGATTTGTTAAGGGTTGCTTAAGAAAAGAAATCTACTGCCACCAAAAGGATACTACCAAGTATTAACCGTTCTGCAAATAAATGCCTCTACAGTGCATGGGCAATAAGTGGTGTAAACTGCAGTGTTAAACACTGGAGCGGCATGGGAAAAAAATCTACGGTCGTGGAAAACGAGATATTTCTACTCTGGGTTTCAGTAAATTTAGACATGGCATTTCTAAATTTACAAATATGCTGGTTGCACCCGAGAGCACAGTGCTCTCACTGGCTGACAGGTGGGGCTTGGACCCACTGTCAGCCTCTTCTTCTACCTCCGGTTCTCTCTTCTCCTCTCTCTCGCGCGCGTTCCCGCGCTTTCTCCATCGGCGACGGCTAGCTCGTAGGGCATCTAGGCCGTACTGCCTTAGTGCGCGGCGCGCTAGTTGCCGGTGCAGCGTGCACTCACCTCGCGGGCCAGCGTGCTGTCGGCACTGCTCGCGGATTCGCCTCCGAACACCGGCGGCCGAGCGACGAGCGGCGCTGGTGGACTTCACCCACCATACACCGATCTCGGGCTATAAAATGGCCGAGGTGCTTCTTCTTCCTCCTCACACCTGGCCTCTTTTCTTCTCCTCTCTTCCCTCTCCTCCATTTGTGTTTTGGAGGAGCTCGAGTCGAGGCTCTAATGGCGGAGGTGATGCCGGACTGGTGCATGATCCTAGTGTGCGTGGGGTTGGCGGCATTGCTGGGGGTATCCGTGCTCTTGTGCGCGATGATCCTTGATGATCGTCGTGATGATGTGGCTCGGGTGCTAGCTCTTCGAGGCAGTGGCGATCACGAGGATTAGGTGTCGATTGCTGACAGTGATTAGTGCGCGGTAGGCAATTAGTGTTTGAATAAACTCCACGGGTCTCTCAGCAAGAGACTGCAGTGCGTTGGAGAGGTGGTTAATAAGATGAAGCCGGTGTATGAGGAATAGCAACTTGGTGCACCGGGTGGTGTGGCCGGAGATGTATTACCGTTGTTGTGGTATTGCGCGATGAAATAAAAAAAATCTACGTTATGCAGATGGACATGTTGCAACAACTCATGGAAAAATTTATTAACACACGATACGACACACAGTTCTCATAAAAAGATTCGGGTACAACCACATAGCAGTTACGTCTAAAATATAAACGGTAAATGAACAGGGTCCTGGGAAAAGGTCTCTGGTGCTGGGGGACACTCTTCTTCTATTGGTGGGAGCGGGTTGACTAGTCGATGGATGTGCTTCTCCTACCCGGGCCTCAGTGGTCTGCCGATGGCGATCCGAGGATTTAAATCGGCGAGGCTCTGGAGATAACTCATTATCCGCTGGGTCAGACGCTCTTGCGCGATGACATACTGTGTAAGGTTGGCTAGTACTGGGTCTCTCTCAATTCGCCCACCATGAAAAGATGCTGTTTCTCCGGGTGCTGCGCGGCTTGGAAAGTAATAATACCCTTGTTCGCTGGCATAGGGCACCGCGAATCAAAGGCGGGCAAGCGCTTCACAAGCGGCATCCTCTATGGCCATCTGGGGAGTTGGCATGGATTTCCCCATGAAGGAAACTTCGGTAGGATCTTGGTTTGGGTTTGCGGGTGGGATGTGTACCACTGCCCAATATTTCGAGGTGGATGGCGTCATTCTCGATTTGAGCAGCTCATTCTGGGGTGGACGGGTAGCACTCATGGTACTGCAGGTAAAATCCCACAATATCTTCACGAAACTACCTGGGGATGCCTCTGGGGTTCTCAGATAAATACTAGGGATCATCATGGTGAGGGAAATGGCTCTGAGGGGAGGGCACTAGTCGAGGGATGCTTGGCAAGGTCACGATGTGCCCTCTTATATAGCAACCGGGCTGGTCTACCGAATCAGGGTGAGAGGCAGCTATATTGTTGGTTTCGCTTTATGGAGTTGGGGTTAATGCTACAGGTACTCATGTCTCGAAAAAAATGACGTCTTTACTGTAGGGGTTGTCGGTGAAGTGCTCTCGAAGTTACGCTCGGAAAAGGACGAATGCAATCGCACACTCTCACCACTGTGCACGGGTGCTACAACAGCGCAACAGTACTGTATATACATATCGGCATACAGGTTATATTACTACGAGGTGTGGACAGGATAAAGCTTGTTACTACCCGGGTGATCTAATCAACCTCGTTTATATCCAAGCGGCCTTGCCTTGTGGATCCTGAAGCTTCTCCAAGAGTTTCATCGTTGGTGTTGGCTGGAGGTGGCTGAGGGGGTGCAGGGTCGGGGTAGTGATGATGACCCTCGCGGGGATTATTGGCCACAATCCCATTGGAGCGTGCGCCAAACAAGCGACGCATCACCTCTGGAGATACCAAGGCATTCTGGTCAATGACCGCGGCAGGCCTTGGGGACTCGATTGGTTGTCCGAACAACACGACTGGGTTGTCGGTGCCAGACTCGTCTCTTCCTCTTGCTAGGGCTCGGCGAAGTAGTTCCCCACGAGCTGCGATCAGATCAAGAGTGATTTGATCGAACAGTTCCTCTAGCACACTGACATAGCGTACCAGGTGCAGTAATGCAGGATCCGTCTCGTGGTCTCCCTTCGCAACTCGGGGAGGCCTACCATACCCGTTGCGACTGGGGTAATAGTAGAATGAGCGACAGTTAACTCTGGGCGACAGGTGCCGGAGTTGAACTATAGCTTCTCGAGCAGCTAGTTGGATAGCTTGTGGCTCAAAGGAAGTTGTCCTTCCGGTGAACCTGTAGGGGCGTTCTAGTGACAGACCCCTGCCGTAGATGTGTACAGTGGCCCAGAATTGACGGCTTTCACCGCCCATGGAGTCTTGGTACACAACATATTCTGGGGGCTCTTCTAACGCAAAGGCACGACGGGTGAGGTTTGCGAGCACGGTTACAAAACCTCCAAGGTTGGCTGCTGTGGTTTCATTGTGAACGATAGGTCCTGGCATTATAGCTCAGTCTGGGGTAGAGGCTGTGTGGTGTTGGGTTTGGGGGCTAGCGTGCCCTATTTATAGGAAAGGACGGAGTCTTCCTTCGCACGCTTGCGAAGGGAACTGTTTAGGCGTCGATCACTGGCGGGTGATCGACAGGCTAGACTGATAGGTTGGACACCGAATACCAAAGGTGTCGGTCCACTGTGTGGGTATCTTACGCAGGAAGCTTGGCTTGGGTTTGGTTAAGGTCTGGTGGGTTGGTTTATCTAGGTTTTTGACTGGGCTAAGATAGGATTAGCCAATGGTCAGCCTGGCTCTGATACCAAGTTTGTCAGGACCGGATTTTCGGGATATTAATTTCCCAAAAGCGGCCCTTGTGCTCACCAGCCCCGGGATTACTATTAGCTGATGAGGCACCAACTTGTTACAGAAACTCCAAGCAAAGTACAAAATATGTAGTACAAGACCATTCTGTCCTGTGAGTACATCACAAGGTTTCTAGTGGCTGATGACGAAAGCGGTTTGTGGATCATCGGTGACTATGGGACTCCATTTTCCACAGAAACAGCTGACCAGGATAACTCCTATCTTCGCGAGGCTGCTATCCCATTAGCATGGGTTCCGTGGCTGTCATCGCATCGTCCCTTCCCACGCAAGGAATCTGGCCAAGACAATAGCCAGGGACAAGCCAGTGAGTACTTTGAATGTACTCGCAAACATTATGAATATGGGTGGGACATAAACATGCTAGAGGATGATTTATGATCACTATGATAATAATGATATGACAAACTATAATTGCAAGCAGGGCATCCGTGCAAAAAGGCATATGCAATCACAGAGTAGTAACAAAGTAAATAACAAGCATGCCACAGTCAGGCGTCTGAGCGACACCACTGAAAGGGCTTATAAAGGAAAGTAAATAACGAAATGCCACAGTCGGACGTCTGAGCGACATGACATAAAGGGCTTATAAAGAAAAGTAAATAATGAAATGCCACAGTAGGACGTTTGAGCGACATCACATAAAGGGCTTATAAAGAAAAGTAAATAATGAAATGCCACAGTCGGACATCTGAGCGACATTACATAAAGGGCATATAAAGGAAAGGAAGTAACAAAATTTGCCACAGTCGGGCGTCTGAGCGACATCACATAAAAGGGCTATGGGAAAAATAAAAGACAAGAATGCCACAGTCGGACGTCTGAGCGACATCACATAAAGGGCTTATAAAGGAAAGTAAATAACAGTAAATATCTGGGAGGTAGAACCGTCCCAAGGATACTCATTGTTCCAAAGAATACGAATGGTTAGTCCATAATAATAAATCACAATCACCACATGTCACAGGTCATAAATAATGCTCTGGTTTAATAGTTTCTCCTCCGAAGACCGACACTAAGACCGACACTCGACCCATCCCAGACTGTAGTCCTTAACCATGGACACGGCTATTCGAATAGATTTAATATCTCTGCAGAGGGTGTACTCTTTACCCACGAATAACGGATTTCCTATAGTCCCTCTGGACTAATTCCGTCCACGGTCTTTTAATTTGAATACGCACCTGACTGCACACACCAGCCTAACTTACCGGTGTCTGGAATCACCCACGACACTAGTTAAGCCAAACTCTAAGTGGGGAGGCTACAACCTCGGCTAGCATGGGATCACAAAAATATATAACGCGCGTGAAAACCGGGGAAGCTATCCCCTTCGGCTCCAACCGAAACACCCATGCCCCCGGACCCGGTGGCCTGCCTACCAGATGCAGCCGGTATCTTCTACCGTGGCCTCTCTGTATGGTGTGTGATAGAACAGGGGTCGATAATGTACTGAACCGTACCCTACCTCTAGCAGGGACACATGGTAGCACGAAACAAGCATGGGGGTTACTGGAAGAAGACTCGATCTATGGTCAACTCGGGAGGTTTTCAGCATTACTATAAGGTTAGAGCCACAATGCTCGTCACAGGTCCCTGACAGGGTCACCACCCCTCATTGATTTATCCTGCCTCACTGTACATCGTCGTCACAACGAGATGTCAGTCACGTGGTATGTAGCATGAGAAGTGGTTTAGTGCCACCAAAATCACAAACATAACAGAAAAAGATTGTACACCTCAAGTTAATATGCATGAGTAAGACTTCTACATGAAGTAACATTGCTCCATTCTAGTATAACCATGGAGTTTTTTGTTCTAGAAAACAACACACAACGTATATCACAACGGGGTTCAAGATGCTTGCCTTCAAGTAGAGGGGAGGAGAAATGCATTCCAAATATTTTTTGGAAGTTTTCTCCTTCTTCAAAATCCTAAAAGAAATAAAAGAAAATCAATACATAGACTTAAAACAGCCCCAAAAAGTTGTCTGGAAAATTTTCATATAAATATGAAAATAAACTAGACAATATTTGGGAAACAACAAAAAAAGAATCAAGTCATTTGGATTGATATTTAAAGAGATAAAGCCAGTCAAAGTTCAGTCAACTCTGGTTTTAATAAAAACCAGAAAAAGAAAAATGTATCGGCTCAGAAAACGTTTTCGGGGAAGAGAAGACGTACTTCGGGGAAATGCGCCTCCACTTAAACTGGTGGGCGGGGACAAGAGGGGCTGACAGTGGGACCTACGGGCACACCTGTCATATTTGACTGGTCTACCCGCCTTCTTCCTCCTTCGCCCGAACGAGACGGGGCTCCGGTGATCGTCGCCGGCGAACAGTGGCTCCTCGAGGGCGTCCGAGTGCAGGGATGGATCCGCTAGGCTGGGGCGGTCCTCCCGGTGGTCGTGTGGACGACGGAGGTGTAGGAAAACGACGGCGACGACCCTCGAGTCAGACGGCGGCCTCGGGTGGGTTTGGGGCTTTGCTATACGGTGGCTCCCGAGCTAGTTTGAGGCGATGGGCGGCTCCGCAGGATCATAGGGAGTCGAATGGTGGTGCTGGCTGGACGGGAGGGGCGTTGTTTGCGAAGGATTGGACTGGAGCGTGGCGGCGGCCGTATTCGCCAGAGATGAATGAGAAGACTCCCCTGGGGTGAATGGGGTCTACGGGGTTGCTCCACGGGGTGCCTAGTGGTCGTCGGCTGCTGCGGAGGGGTTCGGGGCACCCTTAAATAGGCGATCAAGGTTGGTTCGACGGTGGCCGAGGATAAGGATGACGGCGGCGACATTATTGCAGAACAGGGAAGGTGGGGACTGGCTTGCAGAGTTGGCAGAGGTAGACGACGAGGTTGTGGATGAGCACGGCGGTCTGGGATGCTCGGGGGCGCGCCAAGTGGCCCGTACGGCGTCGACCACAGCAGGCGGCGGTGGCGGCTAGCTCCTGGCTTGCCGGAGATGTGGCGAGGTACTGTGGCGCCTGTGAGGGGGATGCGGGCAGAAGCTTGGCTCTATGCGGTAGGCTGCAGCAGTTTGGATAAGCTCGGGGGAGACGGGCCAGGGGCATGGTGGGTCGGGCGCGGCACGTGCAAAACGCGTGCTTTGGCCGCACTCTGTGCACGCACGGCAGGTGCTCGACGAAAAGCCAGGGCGGCCAAACCTGCTTGGATGCAAAAGCAAATCAGCAGACTTAGGTTAGAGGCAGCTAGGAGTTTAGTGGACATGGCTGCTAGGTTAGGGGTTCAAGTCCACCATGTGAACTAAAAACTATGCCAACACTTGCCATGCACACAAGGTGCTCGACAGAAAGCTATGGGCAAAGGGGCATCTCCACTGGTGGCTAAACTCTCCAGATCATAGTCTCTTTAGGTGAAAGAGATGATGGTAAAACTAGTTGGGCAAAACCAGAAACTTGTTAGTGCAAGATTTGCAAATCTTTAGTTCTGGATAGAAAATGCAGGGCATTGTTTCATGAACCAAAAAAATTCCAATAGGCCCTCTCTTCTGGACTTAAGGGTTTTGCAAGAAGGGCCATAAGCACGAGGAAGCTCAAGGGCACTAGAGCAAAATAAACTAGGGTTGGAGTGCAAAATACCAAACTGGACCAGAATGAAAATGAGGCTGGTTTACTCAAATTTGTCAAAGGACCTAAATGGGTTTTTGCATGAAGTTGAATAACATACTCCTATGAACATCCCATAATTTTGGTGGGAGCATTAAAGGAATATTTAAAGGGGTTGTAGTGCAAATTTGCCCATTGGACCAGAGTGGGAATCATGGTGTGGAGCTCAAAATATTAATTGAAATAAATATATATAAGCATAAAACTGATCTCACAACATCACAAGACATCTCCAATTTTTTGTTGGAAATTTAGATAAATTAAACAAGTGGTTGCAGTTCAAAAGGGACCCTAAATCTAAGGGGAAAACATTTTTAGAGAGAAGAAAATTAGGGAGACAATTACATAATTAATTCTACTGATATAAGAAAAGTTTTTAGAGTGAATAAGAGAGTCTAACATTAGCTGGAAGGTTTTCACTTGAGGTATAAACTCCAACATACAAGTGAAGGGATGGTCCTGAAATCTAAAGGAACATCCAGCACAAATGAAAATTTTAATTACTTGGAAAATTTTAAATTATTAAAACAAGGTTAAACTTTGGGGTGTTACATATCTGTATCATATCACAGTCATATTTGAACAACTAAGCTTTGGAATTTTGAGTGTTGTGTTGTTTAGCTTGAAGGGTGGAGTAATGCTAGTATGACAGAAAGCACCTACGCAGATCACAGTAGAGTAGATAAAAGGGGAAAACCCTAAGCATCAAGAGTAAAATCAGGAAAGTGGAACTAGCTGGACCAGTGGGTGGCGCACATGCTTTTCGAAACGAATATATGAACATTAGGTGACTAATTAAACGTTCTATGTTTTATTAATAAGAGCATCATATCAGATTCGTATTTCAACACGTAAGCTTTGGAATTATGAGTGGCATGTTGTTTCGCTTGGTGGGTTGAGGTCTAGAGGAGCAGTGCTAGCACGACACGAAGCAGTGAAGCACCTACGATGATGGTAGTGAATATAAAGGGGGAAACCATAAGCTTTATGAGTATAGTGACCGTGACATGGCGGATTTGAAGGTGCAAACCGGACAAAGCTACTTTGCAACCAATGTTTGCTTTTAACTAGCCACCACGATTTGGTACGGACAAGAAAAGTACAGTAAACAATTTAAGATCTATTTTCCGGGTGAGATCAATAACTTAAACACATATGGAAGAGTGCCACCTCTCTTGCAACGCCGTGTAGGCCCCTGCTGATACATTGAGGGTGCTGCGGGTCCGATGGCTGTCGGCGGCGGGGAAGAAGACTTTAGATGGCATACTGCCGGGTTGGGGGATAAATCATGTTGCCGTGGACGAGGCGGTTGTAGGAGCAGCAACGACAAAGTGGATGACGGTGCCAATGAAGCGAGACGAAGCGATGAAAGGATCCTGGTCCGGCGCCGTGGATGAGAGACGTCCATCTCTTGCAGTGGCCGACGGGGTAGCGGTAGCGGATCCGCCAAGGTGGAGGATGGGGTGGCGGACGGAGGAGGCTGGCCATAGTGGGGAGGTTGTCGTGGCGCCGACGGTGTATGAATGGGGGAATGGAGGGGGAGGAGGGATCTCAAACTTTGGGACGCGCTTGTTTAAAATGTGGCAAAGTTACGAACTTATCCCCCTTTTAAAATTTCAAACATCACATCGGTTGGGGATAGGACGGTAATCTCGCATCTCCCAAATATTTGCCGGTAACGATTTCGGGCGAGGAGAGGGTGTTTTGCCGCCCATGGTTGGCGCCCACGATGTATGAACGGGGCTGACAGGTAGGGCGGTTGTGTCACGTCTGAGGGAAGTTACACATCTGCCCCTATGTAAAATATTAGCCTACATTGATTTCGGACGAGGAGAGTTTGTTTTGCCGCCCACCGTGGATAAATGGGGAAATGGAGGGAGAGACACATGTATTTCGGACGAGCTTGAATCAAATGTGTTTTGCCGCCCACGTTTGGCGCCCACCATGTCTGAATGGGCTCAGAGGCCGTCGTGTCACGTCTGATTGAAGTTACTAGTCTACCCCTATCGACAGCAGTGTAAATCCGGTCAATAAGGATGTCAAGTGTCAGGGTAGATAGTAATTTCCATCCCCCAAACACTTGCTTCGGGCAGCCCACAAATGATAGTGGGTGTTTAGCCGCTTCGTTCAAAACTTGGGAGAATTAGCATCCACCTTTGCCCTGGGCCCTGGCAACTAAATCCAAATCCAATTTTTATTCGATTACGAATATCCACAGATAATTCTACGTTTTCTTATTTATTTCTTCAAAACCACAACAAAGATTTATTCCACCTTTATATATGATTATGATTTAGAAATGTCGTGATCTTTGAATTCAGTAGGTTGGATACACTTTGAGTCAAACAGTTATTTCATCCAATACAATATGGTCACACGAAAAACATTTCACCTTATGTCAATCATACAAGTACTGAGGATTGCCTCGTCTAAAAAATTCGGATCATTACAACACATGGACAACATAGGGGGTCTTACAACATAATCCATTCAGAGATATGACACAACATGCAAGTACAATAATCTAATGACAATTTCAACTGCTATCTAAAGAAGAACTGGGATTACCCTGGGCTTCAGATAGCAAAAGTAGCAGGACCTCCTCCGTCTTCAAATGCAACATTCTTACTTCCTCCAATTCTTGGGTTGCTTGCATAATGCGTGCAGCTAATTTTGTAATTTCCAGCTTCAAGATCAAAACTACCTCATTCATGGTAGCCACACCATCTCTTTCTGCCTCTAGTAGAGCCTCAAGAACTATAATATATGTGCTCAGACTGCTCTCCGGCGGTGTTGCCTCTGAACTGCTACCATCTAGTAACATGGATGGCGCACTTCTTCCACAAAAATATTATGGGGTTGTACATTGTGTACTAGTGTGAACGGCATCCTGAAAGGTTTCCGCTAGACATAAGTAAGAGATAGTTATCGCATGATCCAGGCAGTAAGCTTACATGGTAAACGACATATGAATTATTGCCTAGCATGGCAAGCTATATTTAAATGGTTCGAAGCAGCATCAGCCGAAAAGAAATTAAAATGGTAAGACGAAAACTTGTAAGGGAGTGTACCACCGCTATATTAAGTTGCCAAGGCATCTAAGCAGTTGAAATAATCTGAGAAAGCACGTAACAGTGTGGCCTCATATAAACTACGAAGACAGTCTTGCGATGAAGTTCAGAGGAAAAGTTAAGGACTCAAATGAACTAGGCATGCATTTCTTTATGATAGTACAGCAGGCATTGCTGACATATTGGCCAACTCAGGTATAGCGTAACAAGTAACAAACAAGCATTCGAATCAAGCAATACAGCAAAGCAGACAACTGAACTATTTGTTATTCTGTAGGATTACATGTTGAGGGCACAAGCCAAGAAAGCATCCCACACGCATTACATTTCACATGTACTAAAACACACTGGCTTACCATATGTTGCTGTGAATCCTCACTGCTGTTGCAATGTTCTTTGAAGATATCGTCAGCATCCCGTGGTTGCAAATCTACTTGTTGTAGTTTATTCTGCACCCTCTATTTAGGTAAAATTAATTTTAATCGCATGCACTGGTTCGAATTGATCATAAATGGTTCATCTAAACTAATGAAAGAAGGGTGTGTGCATACATGACAATATATCTGCTTCCCTCTATTTTTATGCTTGTTCGAGGTGCGAGCCCTAAAATAACAAATATTTTGCTTGATGGGGTTGGCAGCTCCATAATTAATAGAAGCATCAAATTAGTCATGCAACTTGGGAATATCAAGAACACACAAAAAGTAATGAACAGAGGCTCGTAGCAGTGAAGTAATAGCTAGCATCAGAAAATGTAGGGTAAAACAAACAAAAACCAGCGGAACCACATGCTAGTTTCCTGATGTGTAATTAAGCATAGAGAACATGAAGCAGTCTGATGGAACCAACAGGTGGCATCAGAACAACACCATTATCATAAATATAGCATGCAAGAAGTAAAATAGTAGGCAGTGATATCTAGGAAGTATAGTAATACTTAGGACAAAACTAAAGCATATTAACTATATGTGCACTGGTATGTAATTTAGCACATGTAACATGTTCACTGCCAGAAGTATGGCCCTATAGGTGCAAGCAGAATAACGCATCTCATGAAAAACTGAATGATACCCTGAAGAAATTCAAAGGTGCGGTGCTTATGCTAAGAAAGTGAATGTAGGCGCCGGCCGTTGGATAATAGTACCTGATTCTCGGCGGCGTACGGGCATCGTTGGCATACTTGATAGCTAAGGATCATCGATGGTGCTCGTGTTGCTGTTGAGTTTGGGCCGGCTGTCGCCGTCGCTGAAGTGTCTCCGGTGCTACGGTTGCGGCGCCTGTCGACATACAAGAAAGCTCATCTGTGGTAAGTGAACAGTTGCACGATAAAGAGAAAAACCGAAGGAGTACTTATCGAAATAACCTGATGAGGCTGCGGCATCGGTAAAGCAGGGCCGGTGGAGTTGAATATGGCATCTGTGGAGCGGGTCCGGTGCAGTGGACGAAGGCTTCGGCTGGCGTGTTGTACAGTGCTTTCGTTGAGGCGGATCTGTTGCGGTAGACGAGGGCTTGTATGAAGGGCCAACGAAGGGACGGACGAGGGAGTCAGTGAAGGGCCTACACTATGGTGGACGAGGGCGCCGGTTAAGCAGATCCGGTGCGGTGGAGCATGATGGCGGTCAAGGAGATCTGGAGCGGTGTACAAGCCAGTCGTTGAAGCAGCTCCGGTGAAGTGGTGAGTTGGCAGTTGGGGGTTCCAAGGTGCGGAAGGTAGATCCGTCGGGGTGTGAGGTCCACGGCTACGGCGGAGGACTAGATTCGGCGGCTTGTCGTGGTTGGGGGGGTCGGGAAGGGGAAGGGGATGGGCTCTGGGAAGAATGTTGGGGGCCAAGAGGGGAAAACAATGGAGTTACCAAAGCAGCCCTTTTCCGTTCATGTGGCAGGGGTAAAACAGGAATATTGCAGGTCTAAAATTTTGGGCACAAGATATTTCGATGTGAGCGGGAAGTTTGAAAGCTTTTGGCGCCTGAAATTATATTCTGCTCTTGTACGGCCGACTATGATATCATGGCCGAGAATTTGTTTGTTTTGCACGCAAAAAAAAGTAAAAGATTGAAGATCAATGTCTCCAACTCAACACTTAGATTGTCCATTCAATTCAAATATGGATCATTGAGCTACTACAAGCAAATACCATCATATGGTCCGATTCAAATGAAATTCCAAATGTGTTTATCCTAAATATGATGACAAAAGCAAAAATGTGTATGTGTATGAATAGAGTGGATGATTATAAAGTTTGAACATGCCCGTATGTGTATATCTCTAGGTTTGATATATGAATTTGAAATCACGAAATCCTGGCTTAAAAATGTACCTCTCTTCAAATGAATTACAAAAACTAATGATGGAGTCAAATTCCAAAATTCCAATCCTAGGTTTGTAATTCTGGCACATCAAAGTATATCACGCATGTTCAAAAGTATCGTTATCTCATAGTCCAAAGTGTGAAACAAATTGAATCAACCTTGAGTGCACACACTATTGACCATGTATATCTCAATTACGCTAAAGTCCCTCAAATATAAACACCTCACTCTTTATCTGAAGCAAACCCCCCCCCTCGCCCCCCCCCCACACACACACAGAGAAGTCGTTCTCTCCCCCAAAAACCAACACACGAGCACATTAACACCCCTCTCTCTTCTAAAGTCCGGACCCCAACATAGGTCTCTATCACTTTGTCTCCTAGGCATGCACACATCTCTTACCCCACTCTCTAGCTAGGTCAACCGGCATCTCTCTTTCCCAAGCACACACACTATGTAGAGTGTATCTTTCCCATACACACAAAACGTCGCCCCCAAACGTCTATCTCCCTAGTTATGTGGTTCTCGCACACTCACCTCACACACAACCCCCACTTCAAAACAAGCACACTTTGTCTCCTTGTGCACCACTCTCCTATTTCTATCTCTCCCACATGCGGACCCACCCCAGCTCCTCCCTGTATACATATATGTCGTGACTCTTTCCATAGCTCCCTAATGTATCATCGTTCTCGATCTCGCAATTTTTCTCTACACCATCTATTCTAGATCTCTCACGAAGTCCCTATCAAACACACGATGACTCGCTTCCCTTGCGTCTCCGTACATAGGCCAATTTCAAACAACATCAACATTGTCTCCCTATCTATACGCCATTTATGGACACAAACGCCCCCTCTCTCGCCCCCCCCTCTTGCCTCTCTCTCTCTCTCCATCGTTAGATCT
>LR738709.1:488605192-488625422 GCA_902687465.1 Secale cereale | reverse complement strand
TTAGATCTCTCTCTCTCTCTCTCTCTCTCTCTCTCTCTCGCTCTCACAACCCTCTCCCACACACAATTGATGTCTCTTCCAAATAGCATGCTCCCCCCGCCCGCACCCATGTTATCCCGCTACTAAACATGTCACACCATTCCTCCTTCCCTTATACTAGGTTTACATCATTAGTGGTCTCTCTACTCCACATACACACACTCCCTCTCACACACAAACGTGCACACAAACACACACAGACATGCACAAACACCCATTCATCTGGATCCTCATCTCTCCCCATGTCCGCATGTGTATCTCGCACACTCACTCTCTAATTATGTATATGTGTCTCCACATTACACAACACAAAGCCCCATGTACATGTCTCTCTCTATCCTCCACACACATAGACACAAAGAATCTGCTATCATTGCATCAGTCTCTAGACATATCACACACGCACACTGTCTCTCTCTCTCGCAAACACGCTCAACAAGTGTTTCCCCGTGAATAACTTACCGTCTATTCATCAACAGTCGTGGTCGTACGGCGAACACGAGACGTGAAAAAGAATAAATCTACACGTGCTTAGACCACCTATTATGACTACTAGGACTAGAGAAAGCCAAAAAGCGCGCCGCCGTCAGCCCCTCCTTATCGGCGACGGGAAAACATTTGTTTTACACAGTCGAGAAGTCTATGTGCTAAGGCCTCACATGCTGAGGCCTTGAATAGAATGTAGATGCTAGTTTACGGAAACAAGTACCGATAATACGTTTGTATCTCCATACTTATATTTCTTCTCTTATAAAAAAACCGAGTTGGTGATGATGGTACGCATGCCATCTTGCAATATAGACCGTCCGATCTATATCTGACTGATGGAAATTAAACTAAAAGATACCCGTACCCCTCTCGTTCATCCTTGTCTCCAACAACCTCATTGTTGAGCAATTAAGAATGGAAGCCTCTGAAACAAACTTGCCTGGTGGCCGCTGCCAGCGTCGTCAATCCCCATGCCTCCGCTTATTCCGACCACCAATCACCACCACGCCCCACTCCTCTTCACCTTATCTCCTAGTTCTCGAGATATCATTAGTTTTTACACATGGGATTACTCCCGCATGGGTCAACCACAATGAGTGTTTTTAATAAAAAAAATGCATCTTGATGTTCCGTGCAATGCACGGATCTTGCTAGTACTCCTACAGAAGACTAAGTTGGTGATGATGGGGTGTCTGTCATCCGTCGTTTGTGACCATTAGATCTACATCTAATGACTGTGAGGTAAGTTGTTCCCTTTTCTAACAAACATCCCACTTGTCTACCAATTTGCAGGAAAACCCATAATTAGTATCTTAAAACCAACCACATCCCTCCCTGACCTCACCAAAACAGCCCAAGGAATATATTCTAATTGAAACATAATATATCTCTAGTGATATATGTATATCAAAATTAGAGTGTTTTGTATCAAGTTTGTGAATAAGTATTATTCTAATTATGATTCGTTGCAACGCACATGAACATTGCTAGTATTTGCAACCATGCAAGAAAAATCCCTAGTATTCCATAGTTTCGAGTTTTCCATCAAGATATTAGTCACTCATGGTTGATATTTACTTTCAATCATGTACACATATGCACTATGTAACTATTCTTGCTTATTGGATTCCAAAGCTTTACATTCACTCCTACTTACAATATGTAGAGTATTTAACAAAAAACTACCACTTTCAACTAGTCCTAGGAAGAATCTATTGTACAAAAAATAGCAAAAACATACCCAAAATTTCTTAATCCACGGCAAAAACTACTACCTACCGATTAGGTTAGTTTAAACCCATTTATGACAGGGTTGGCCCACACGTCCGTGCTGACGAGGCAGCTTAAACCAACACATTTTGTTTGACCGTTGACATGAGGGACCCACATCTGACCTTCTATCCCGTTATTCCCCCTCAAAATCATTATTTTTCCTGAACATTACTTCAAACAATAGTGATGCATGTTCGCCGGTGGCGCCAGTGAGGAGCGAGCTGGCCGCCGCTCCGCCGGACGGGCCAGACGCCGCGCTGGCCTCCGCACGGGTTGCCAGGCTGGCCCGAGCGTGACTCACGAGTGAGCAAGCCGCCGCGCTGGCCTACGCTCGAGCCAGACAGCTGGCCTTAGCGCGGCGCGTGCGAGCAAGCCGCCGCGCCAATCTAGCTAGCAAACATTGCAGCCAAGCAGCTGGACGGAGCTATCTTGGCTAGCTAGCACCCGCGAGCGCCGGACGGAGCTGGCATCCGGGCAGCCGCAAGATGGGCTCCGCACCGCCGGCGGTTTTAACCTCGCCTTCTGCCGGCGGCGGTAGTTGCGTCCCATGTCCGAGGATGACTAGGTGGATAGGCCGGAGGTAGGAGGTCACTCGGGGATTTTTGTGTAGACTAACATGTAGGTCCCACAAGTCATAACGCCCGATCGAATAGAAGGCGTTGACTTAATGGGTGACGTGGGCCCTGTTTGGATACTCTAAGTCATAGGTTAGATTCTAACCCTGAACTAACTCTAACCAAAGTGGTGTTTGGATGGCATGGTTAGATTGACAACAAGTGTATCCAAACAGGGCCATGGGTTGAAACGTGCCTATAACGGCACTTTGTAGAGTACTCCCTCCGTCCGGTGAAGAGTGTACATCTAGAAATTTTAGGACAAATTATGGAGTTGAGTAAAAAATGCATTGAAAAGGTGCAAGCCACCATCTCTCTCCTCTTTAATTATTCAACCCCCAATGAGCTAAGTGCATGTAGAAATTAAGAAGACCATGTGTAGATTGATATTGGTCTTGAATATCGTGTGATGAAAGAGAAGTATTTTTTCCCACTTTAAAGTGCATTGGGAAGATAGAAGTACACTCTTTTGTGGACAAATTTTGGAGCTAGATGTACACTCTTTACCGGACGGAGGGAGTAGTCGTTTCTTGGTAGGGCTGGTTGGTAAGAGCATGTACAATGGTTGATAAGGTAGTCTTATCTTAAGTCTGCCACGTATGCAAGTGGTAGTGGTTTCTTGGCATTATTAGTGGTTTCTTGCATTATTAGGGGTTTCTTGTAAGGAACAATGTACTACTAGCGACAAAAGGCGATTCTAGGTTGCGTTGTACTCCAACGAGTACTACTAGTGGTCGCGGGAGTGTATACATCGTTTTGTGGGTTCGATCCCGGCCGAACGCACGGCCGCCTTTTTTAAATAGTAACTTCGCTGCGAGCCAATATTTTACACGGGTAGTTTAAGTTTTGAAGTCAAACGGACGTGCGGCACCACAATCTGGGTGCACTGGATAGCCTAGCCATGTGAACGGGTTTTCCTTTCCAGCATCTCGTGGCTCGCGTGCTCGCCCTAGCCGCACCTTGCTTGCAGCTTCCACAACAGCTAGTAGCATATTTAAACTAGTGCCTCCCAATTAAGCCCGAGGAGCCGGAAAAGCCTGGCGGGGCATTGGGAACTGTGCAATATGGCTCTGTACGTAAAGTGCTCTACTACTACTCTGTAGCTTGTGGCGTTGCACACATGGACTTCACTCCATTCTCGGCTCCACTATAAAAGAAATTCATCTTGACATGTTTTTTTTTGAAACGGAGGCAAAACCTTTGCTTCATCTCATTCATAAAGAAGGAACTACTAACAAAGTTCAACGAGATCCATTACACCTCCACAAATGGAAGCGAAAAGCCTAGTCTCGATGTATCAAATAACTCAAATGTTCTGCCCCCGCAGTAACCGTCGCTGATAAACAGGCTGCTAGTGTGTGCGTGAGAGGAGCGGTTGAGGCCCTCCACTATGTGTTCGGTGCCAGAAATCTAAAAAGTTTGCCACATACACTTTGATGCCAAATGAAAAATATTTAGCACCGGCACCACAACGTGACGGATTTGGCATCCATCCACCTCTGGCCCACCTATCTATAAACTAGTAATATATCAGCTCAAATCAGTGGCTGCTTCGCATGCAAAAGTACAGTGGCTGCTTTGTTTATTGCCTCAACGAAATATGGAGTCGGAGCAAGTAGAAGCATCGATACCCTGAAATTTTTATATGGCATCGGCTGGGCAATGTAGGACACCGGTGCCAAATGTTCAAAAAGTGAATTTGGCACCGGTTTTGGCCTACATATGGCATCGGCTGGGCAATGTAGGACACCGGTAGTAGTGGAGGGCCTGAGTAGGCCAGCTACGTGAGAGGAGCGGCTGAATAGAGCATTGAGAGTACCCACTAGGCCACTACGCAGGCGTACTTTCCCTGCATTGATAGTATAGCGATGGTTCTAGAGAACAGTAGTAGCCTCCACTTCCAACTATAGCTCCTTGGCCCCGAGATTCAAGAGTTCAAAATTGGTGCACTGTATTGTACAGTACATAGCACTAGTAGTACCCTCGCACTACTAGTTGAGAAAGCAGTACTAGTACTGCTACAGTACGAGTACGTACTCCTCCGTCACATAATATAAGACGTTTTTTGACACTAGTTGGCGTGTTCAAAAAATAGCAAAAACATACCCAAAATTTCTTAATCCACGACAAAAACTACTAGCTAGTGCCAAAAATTTCTTACTAGTGCTATTATTTACAGTATAATGCAATCCCATAACGTCCCATAATGCTAGTACTAGTATTAAATAATGGCCTCACCCCTTTGCTACAGTTGGAAGGGACGCGGCCATGCGGTTACTATGCTCTTAACCCCTCCTTGCCAGTTCCCCTCCCCCCGAAGAGAAGGCAATTCGTCGCTGCTCCCATGGATTCGCCAGGCGGTTCTCCTCCTCGTCGGGGATGGGAGACCTTGGATGACGATCCTCTGGGAGAAATCGCACGCCGCTCCAACGTCCTCACCGTTGCAAGACTCGGTGCTTCCTGCACCAACTTTTTCAAGACGATGCTTAAAATGGCTTGGGAAAAGGCCATGCTTGTTGGTCTTCCATGTGTCCTCGAGGAGAAGGTTCTTCTATGGGACAATCCTTCGAATAGTCCGCCGCTCCCTGGCCATGGTTGCACGTTGACTCCGCTAGAGTTGCCGACGTTGAGAGGTAGTCGGATTTTGTCCGATGAGCAGGTCAGTAATGGAGTCTGATCATGTAGTACTTAGTTATTCCATTTCCATCCCGTAATTTCTCTGCTGCCCACTGTCTTATATATAGGTCTGGGTCGGTGCCAATGAAGATTGGCTTGCATACCTCCCACCGGCTACCACCATCATTTTGCATAACATCCACAGCAGTGCGCCGTTCCGGTAGACCCCTTCTCCACCATTGGGATCGGCCCTCCGGGCTGGCTGGGCTTGAATACGTATGATGATGCCTACATGAGATTGAAGAAGATAGCAATTGCGAACCCGCCGACAAAGCGACGCGGCTACGATGATTACTATCTCATCGCGGTGTTTGACATAAGGATTTCCATCAATGCAAGAGGCACTAACGGTAGAGGATGGCGAATGTTGGTGGTGGAAGATTTGTACCCCTACACGTTCGAAGCCGCCGTGCACCATCTAGGCTGCATCTTCGCGGTGATAAGCCAGGGGACTTGTTTCATCTGGTTGCCATCCTATGGTACGGGAGATTACAAACGGAATGCACAAACCATCATTTGCATCCCTAAAGGTACTCCATTATTTTGCAGGGACCAGTCATCCCGCAATCAAAATAAGATCGCCGACCCTGGATGTGCATTTGCATCCGCGATTCGGTCTAACCTGGAACCTTGTAGCTGATTATTGCATATTGGGATCAACTATCTTAGCAGTCGTTACCCATGGTACCACTGATGTGCAACATGGTCACACAATCTACCACGATCAGACCGTCACCTTCTACCCAGGTAATCCATTTTTTAACCCTCTCGCCTTCTCTTTCATTGTTGTACTAGTAATCTACTTACGTACAAGTAGGAGTACTTTTTACCTTGGAGGACGCGTATAGCTAGCTAGGCCCTTGAAGACTTGAACCCACTAGCTGCCACCATTTTTGTTTTTCCATGTCTTACTATCTCATCCATGTAGCCAAGAGTGGCTATATATATAATAAGACGGTTATTTTACTTCCTCTATACCGGAGTATTACTGACCGCCATATTTGAGCACAACATTATTATGCATGGACCTTGACTATGTATGTCACCATGTGTCCAGATATGAGATGTCGCGTGTACCAGATGAACGGCGCCGAGTTCGACTCCTGTGATGCTACGTGGGTGCCGAGGAACACTCTTGGCGAGTACTCGCTTTTCATTGGGGACAGCTAGCCCGTTGTGAAGCGGATGCCACCTTCTGTGCACGACACGGGAGGCCTGCCGTTCATGAAGCATGGTTGTGTCTCCAGTGCACACCGCCGGATGCACGACGTGCTGGGACACGCTATCCCTAATTTATGCTGCTTCAGCTTGGATGAGTCTCCATCGTGTGGAACCGGACTAGAAAGCTGCGACAATGATTCCCGTTTCCCACCGCTATGGATCGTGCCATCCATGAAGAACACCTGGGACTGGAACCTGGGGGAGGACATGTAGCCCATCTATAACATGTAAGTGGAGTACGGTAAATTGTGAACAGTAGCGCTGTGAATATATGTAGACTGGTCGTGCACAAATTTATCACATGAATTGGAGATGAACTTGTGTGGCATACTGGCACTTGTCCTTTACAATTTATTACTAGTAAACGTGTTATGTGTACGTGCATCTTGTGTGGTTGTTGCATGGGCTCCAACACGCTCTTTGAGAAAAAAAAGATGGCACAACTTTGGATATACGTGATGTGGCGGCATCATACAGTAGCATCGTTCGCTATAGTTGTACTCCATGTAGTACGCTCCTACTAGGACGACAACTCCTATAAAACCTTGCGCTTGGCTCTTTGCCTCTTCGGGAGGTTCAACAGATCGTACTTGTGTGAACCTTGCACTTGGCTCTTTACCTCTTGGGAAGGTCCAACAATGATGATACTACAGTACACATTATGCTTCTGGCAATCTGACACCGATTGAACTGCTGCACGTCCCCCGCGAGGGAGAGGGAGAGGGAGAGGGCGCTGTAGTCAAAACCCTCTCCTCGTCCTATGAACCACCGCGCGCGTGGGCGAGGGAGAGGCGTAGTAAGCAAGCTTCTCCTCGTTCGGCGAGTTGACGGGACACATCAAAGCAGTAATAGTACTAGTCCATACTGTGTCCTTTCAGGTTAATATGGCTTAATTTGAAACGAGAAAAATACACTGGCGGTCAACGTATGTAACAATACGCTATTTACGGTCGCTATATATAGTTTTGCATTGATTATACGATCACTAGCTCATCGTAGAGCACCGTATTGCACCCTACTGACCGGCCACATAGTCGACGTGGCACTTTGTTGACTGGTTAAATTGTCACCTGGTTTCTGGGTCCCACCTGTCAGTTGGCAGAGCAAAGAAATCACCTAAAAAACAAAGGGTGTAGTACATCTACACTTCCAATGCATTTAGCCTTTAATATAAATCGATATTGATTGACTAATGCACCAACTTGTGCTCTAGGTATAGGTTACATGTCTATCCTTAATTACAGCATGCAACGACCTTCATTTAATCTTCCTCTCTCAATGGTCGCATGCACACATAAGTCTGCTACTTTTGGGCGTTAATTATGCCCTGGACAACGTGTAAATCTCTAAATGTATAGTCTTTCACAGACGTAGGGAGTAGGTTGAGCACTTGAGCGTGAGCGTGTGTGTTGCGTCGTGTGCTGTGTGCCGCATGGGTGCGTGAGTGTTGCGTGCGTCCATGTGTACGTGTGAGTGTTGCATGTTGCATGCATGCATGCATGCATGGGGCTTACTCCCTCCCATTCACATGCTCATATTTCAAGCTTCCTCTGTTCCCTCCATATGGTGATACTCCCTCTGTTCCCAAATACGGAGTAAAATCATGCCTCTGTTCCCAAATACGGAGTAAAATCCTCCCTCTGTTCCCAAATACAGAGTATTTGTCTTTCTAGAGATTTCAACAAGTGACTACGTACGGAGCAAAATAAGTGAAGTGAGCGTAGAGGCATAGGAAAGGAAGTCTTCGCGATCCATTATTCCCCATCTCGGTCAGAGAGAACTATTCAACTACTCTTCATAGTGAAGTGACAATACACGCAGCAGCAGATGGGACACTTAATTAATAAGCTAAACCGCTGTGTTGGTGTTACTAAATCAGCCTTACCCAGTACTGCCATCATGTTTGCCACTAGAGCACGCTTCTATCCTCCATTAACTGACGTATGGGCCCTCTTGTGGTAGACACATATGTCATCGGTGTAACTATTTACACTCCTAAGGACGGTATATCCTGGTAGTAGTAGAAGAATTGAGATTTAATGCACTTTCTTCCCCGTCTTCCACTCTTCTTCCTCCTCTCTTCTTCTTCCTCCTCTCTTCCCCATCATCGGCCGCACACCATTCCCCCCCACTCTCTGCCCGCCCGCCCGCGCTATCTTCCTTGGTAGCTCGCGCGTACCATATCCCCCCGCTCACTGCTCGGCCACACGAGGAGAAGCTTCTTCGCTCGCCCGCCCGAATCAACTTCCCCGCTGGCTTGCAGGCACCGAAAACCCCAATGGCAGAACCGACTGACACGTAGAGCCGTGACTGGAATTCCCTCCCCGATGTTCTCTTGGAGGAGATCTGTAATCGTATGGACCTACTCAGCACCGTCCGTTTGGCCGCATGCTCGGTGTCTTTGTACCGTGTACTCGTCTGCAACCGGCCGGCTCTTTTCAAGACACCCTGCTTGCTGATGCCCGATCCTCGCAGGTGGCTCAGACACCGACCCGACGATCCTACGGAGGTTGCCGTGGTGCCCCTCGACATGCTACCACTACCCGTCCACCTGTCCTTCATGCGCGGCCACTACTGGGCGGGCATGAAAGCCAACTAGATCGTCCTCATCCACCAATCCGGTAGTCCGTGGCGTCTCGTGGATATCTACACCCAGCGAGAGATCACCCTTCTAACTTTGGATACCGCAACCATCGAGCCTCGCGGCCCGCCGGACACTCCTGCCTACTACGCATGCGACGTGTCGAGCTTGTGGCTCGACCTCTGTTTGCTGAAGGTTGTAATCTGTGAAGTGCCCACACCATCAGAAGACTACATGGATTACAAGCTCATTGTCGTGTTCAACATGGGATTAGTCTATCTGGAATCTGGTCGCCATACATGGTTATGGCTCATCGTCAATCCTCTTTACCTAACACTTCTGTCTGATGCTATAGTGCACGATGGCATCGTTTATGCGGTCGACGCACAGATTGGCTGCCTATACTGGTGCAATCTATCGTCGTGTAATTGTTCTATCTCATCTCATCTTTACCTTAAGAATACGACTGCCTGTTCATTGTGACAAATTTAGAATATATAGTATGTCTATAACCACATCATTGCTATATATTCCTCTTATTTCTTAGATTTTTATGACCACATGCTACTTCTCGAGCTTGCGTTGTATTCCCTCGAAGAGGAAAGGGTGATGCAACACAGTAGCGTAAGTATTTCCCTCAGTTTTTGAGAACCAGGGTATCAATCCAGTAGGAGACCACGCGTGAGTCCCTCGCACCTGCACAAACAAATAAGAACTTCGTAGCCAACGCAATAAGGGGTTGTCAATCCCTTTACGGTCACTTACGAAAGTGAGATCTGATAGAGATGATAGTTTGATATTTTTGGTATTTTTGATTATAAGAACAGAAAGTAAAAGCGGAAAAGTAAAGTAGATTGTAGATTGATATGTTGAGAATAGACCCGGGGGCCATAGTGTTCTCTAGTGGCTCCTCTCATGATAGCGATATTCTACGGCGGGTAAACAAATTACTGTTGAGCAATTGATAGAAAAGCGAATAATTATGAACCTATCTAGGCATGATCATTATATATAGGCATCACGTCCGAGACAAGTAGACCGAAACGATTCTGCATCTACTACTATTACTCCACACATCGACCGCTATCCAACATGCATCTAGTGTATTGAGTTCATAAGAACAGTGTAACGCCTTAAGCAAGATGACATGATGTAGAGGGATAAACTCAAACTTAGTGATATAAACCCCAACTTTTTATCCTCGATGGCAACAATACAATACGTGCCTTGCTGCCCCTACTGTCACTGGGAAAGGACACCGCAAGATTGAACCCAAAGCCAAGTACTTCTCCCATTGCAAGAACTATAGATCTAGTAGGACAAACCAAACCAATAATTAGAAGAGAATTGCAAGGATATTATAATCATACATAAAGAGTTCAGAGAAGAACCAAATATTTCTCAAAGATAATCTTGATCATAAACCCACAATTCATCGGATCTCGACAAACACACCGCAAAAAGAGATTACATCGAATAGATCTCCTCGAAGACCGGGGAGAACTTTGTATTGAGATCCAAAGAGAGAGAAGAAGCCATCTAGATACTAGTTATGGACCCGAAGGTCTGTGGTAAACTACTCACAACTCATGCTGAGGCGATGATGATGATGTAGAAGCACTCCGTGGTAGATCCCCCTCCGGTGGTGCTCCGGAACAGGGCCCAAGAAGGGATCTCATGGGAACAGAAGGTTGTGGCGGTGGAACTAGAATTTTCTCTCCTCTTCTGGTGGTTTCGGGGTACGTAGGCATATATAGGAGGAAGGAGGGCACTGGGGGCCAAATGTGGGTCCCACGAGGCAGGGGGCGCGCCCTATAGGGGGGCGCCCCCCACCCTCGTGGGCACCACGTATGCCCTACTCCGTGGTTCTCAAATCTCCCGTGCGTGATTTTCTCCAAAAATATCTCTCCCGAAGGTTTCATTCTGTTTGGACTCCGTTTCATATTCCTTTTCTGCAAAACCCTGAAATAGGAAAAAAAAACACAATCTGGACTGGGCCTTTGGGTTAGTAGGTTAGTCCCAAAAATAATATAAAAGTGTATGACAAAGCCCATTAAACATCCAAAACATCATAAATAATAGCATTGAACAATCAAACATTATAGATACGTTGGAGACGTATCAAGCATCCCCAAGCTTAATTCCTGCTCGTCCTCGAGTAGGTAAATGATAAAAACAGAATTTTTGATGTGGAATGCTAACCAACATAGTTTTTCAATGTAATACTCTTAATTGTGGTATGAATGTTCAGATCTGAAAGATTCAAGACAAAAATCTATATTGACATAAGAAATAATAATACTTCAAGCATACTAACAAAGCAATCATGTCTTCTCAAAATACTATGGCTAAAGAAAGTTATCCCTACAAAATCATATAGTGTGGCTATGCTCCCTCTTCATCACACAAAATATTCATATCATGCACAACCCCGATTTCAGCCAAGCACTTGTTTTCATACTCTATTCTTTCAAACCTTTCAACTTTCACACAATACATGAGCGTGAGCCATGGACATAGCACTATGGGTGGAATAGAGGTGGTTGTGGAGAAGACAAAAAGGAGGGAGATAGTCTCACATCAACTAGGCGTATCAACGGGCTACGGAGATGCCCATCAGTAGATATCAATGTGAGTGAGTAGGGATTGCCATGCAACGGATGCACTAGAGCTAAATATGTATGAAAGCTCAACGAAAGAAACTAGTGGGTGTGCATCCAACTTGCTTGCTCATGAAGACCTAGGGCATTTGAGGAAGCCCATCGTCGGAATATACAAGCCAAGTTCTATAATGAAAATTCCCACTAGTATATGAAAGTGACTAAACATGAGACTCTCTATCATGAAGAACATGGTGCTACTTTGAAGCACAAGTGTGGAAAAAGATAGTAGCAATTGTCCCTTTTTCTTTTCTTTTTTCTTTTTTCTCTTTTTTTGGGCCTTTCTTTTTTTTCCTTGGCCTTTCTTTTCTTTTTCTTTTCTTTTTTTGAAGGGGCTTTATTGATTTATCCTTTCCTCACATGGGACAATGCTCTAATAATGATGATCATCACACTTTCATTACAACTCAATATTACAACTCGATACTAGAACAAAGTATGACTCTATATGAATGCCTCCGGCGGTGTACCGGGATGTGCAATGAATCAAGAGTGACACGTATGAAAAATTATGCATGGTGTCTTTGCCACAAATACGATGTCAACTACATGATCATGCATGGCAATATGACAAATATGATGCGTGTCATATGAACGGAACGGTGGAAAGTTGCATGGCAATATATCTCGGAATGGCTATGGAAATGCCATGATAGGTAGGTATGGTGGTTTTTTTGAGGAATATATATAGTGGCTGTTTTGAGGAAGGATATATATTGGGTGTATGGTACCGGCGAAAGTTGCGATACAAAAGAGGCTAGCAATGGTGGAAGGGTGAGAGTGCGTATAATCCATGGACTCAACATTAGTCATAAAGAACTCATATACTTATTGCAAAAATCTACGAGTCATCAAAACAAATCAATCAATGCATGCTACTAGGGGGAGGTTAGTAGGAGTTAACCATCGCGCGCCCCCGACCTCCACACAAAAGTTGACACTTTACAAATACATCATGCTCTAACTTCGTCACATAGCGGTTCACCATACGTGCATGCTACGGGAATCACTAACCTTAACACAAGCATTTCTCAATTTCATAATAACTCCACTAGCATGACTCTAATATCACTATCCTCATATCTCAAGACAATTATCAAGCCTCCAACTTCTCATCCTATTCAATGCACTTAGTGTGAAAGTTTTTACTACATTGATATTGGATGTCTATCATGTGAAGACTAGTTTTATAGCCTAAACACATTACCATGCTGTTTTAATAGACTCTCAAATGGATATAAGTGAAGCATCAGAGTTCAACAATTTCTTCAAAATATTATCACCATCGTGCTCTAAAAGATATAAGTGAAGCACTAGAGCAAAAACTATTCAACTCAAAAGATATAAGTGAAGCACATAGAGTGTTCTATCAATTCCTAGGCCATATTTAACTCTCTCAAATAGGTGTGTCCAGCAAGGATAATTGTGGCAAACTAACAAGCAAAGACTCAAATTATACAAGACGCTCAAAGTAAAACACATATCATGTGGTGAATAAAAATATAGCTCCGAGTATAGTTACCGATGGATGAAGACGAAAGAGGGGATGCCTTCCCGGGGCATCCCCAAGCTTAGGCTTTTGGTTGTCCTTGAATTTTACCTTGGGGTGCCTTGGGCATCCCCAATCTTAGGCCCTTGCTACTCTTTGTTCCATAGTCCATCAAAGCAATACTCAAAACTTGAAAACTTCATAACACAAAACTTAGACAAAAATCTCGTGAGCTCCGTTAGTATAAGAAAACAAACCACTACTCAAAGGTACTGCACTGAATTCATTCTTTGTTTATATTGGTGGTAAACCTACTGTATTCCAACTTCTCTATGGTTCATACTTCCCAATACCACTCATAGATGCATTGAAATAAGCAAACAACACAGAAAAAACAGAATATGTCAAAAACAGAACAGTCTGTAGTAATCTGCAGGTTTCACATACTTTTGTAACTCCAAAAAAATCAAACTAAAATTGTAAACGTGAGGAATTTGTCTATTAATCATCTGCAAAAAAATCAACTAAATAGCACACTCTAGTAAAATCTGATGACCATTCTAGCAAGCACTAACGATTATGTTTTTCACAGCAAGATCATATAAACATCACACAAGTCTTCCCAAAGGTTCTACTTAGCACAAACACTAATTAAAACACAAAACCACATCTAAAAAGAAGCTAGAAGCAATATTTATTCCTAAACAGAAGAAAAAACAAACAATACAAAATTGGGTTGCCTCCCAACAAGCGCTATCGTTTTACGCCCCTAGCTAGGCACAATACATGGATAGATCTAGGTATTGCCATCTTTGGAAGGCAATCCATAAGTGGCTCTCATAATAGATTCATATGGTAATTTGATTTTCTTTCTAGGAAAGTGTTCCATGCCTTTCCTTAATGGAAATTGGAATCTAATATTTGCTTCCGTCATATCAATAATTGCACCAATCGTTCTAAGGAAAAGTCTACCAAGAATAATAGGACATGAAGGATTGCAATCTATATCAAGAACAATGAAATCTACGGGCACATAATTTATATTAGCAACAATAAGAACATCATTAATCCTTCCGATAGGTTTCTTAATAGTGTAATCCGCAGGATGCAAATTTAAAGAACAATCATCGAGCTCATGGAACCATATCAAATCACACAAAGTTTTTGGGATAGTGGAGACACTTGCACCCAAATCACACAAAGCATAGCATTCATGATCTTTAATTTTTATTTTGATAGTAGGTTCCCACTTGTCATAAAGCTTTCTAGGGATAGAAACTTCTAACTCAAGTTTTTCTTCATAAGATTGCATCAAAGCATCAACTATATGTTTAGTGAAAGCTTTATTTTGACAATAAGCATGCAGAGAGTTTAGTACGGATTGCAACAAGGAAATACAATCAATCAAAGAGCAATTATCATAATTGAATCCCTTGAAATCCAAAGTAGTGGGTTCATCATTATGCAAAGTTGTAATCTCTTCACTCCCACTTTTAGTAATTTTAGCATCAAGATCTAAAAACTTCGAATCATTGGGACACCTTAAAGTAGAATCATCTCCAATCCTATGTTCATCAAGATGTATACTAGAAAACAAGGATCTAATAGGAGACACATCAATAACTTTCAAATCTTGAACTTTATTTTCATGATAACTAGAAGAACACGCTTTTATATAATTCTCTCTTTTAGCACGCATCCTAGCGGTTCTTTCTTTGCATTCATCAATGGAAATTCTCATGGCTTTGAGAGACTCATTGATATCATGCTTAGGTGGGATAGATCTAAGTTTCAAGGAATCAACATCAAGAGTAATTCTATCCACACTTCTAGCCAATTCATCAATCTTAAGCAATTTTTCTTCAAGAATAGCATTGAAATTCTTTTGCGAAACCATAAACTCCTTCACACTAGTTTCAAATTCAGAAGGCATCTTTCCATAAGAGTTGTTGTAGGAATTACCATAATTTTTAGAGGAATTACTAGGAAAAGCCCTAGGATTAAAGTTCCCTCTATAAGCATTGTTACCAAAATTATTCCTACCAACAAAATTCACATCCAAAGATTCATTGTTATTTTCAATCAAAGTGGACAAATTCATATTATTAGAATCAGAAGAAGCACTCTTAGCAGCAAATAATTTCATAAGTTCATCCATCTTTCCACTCAAAACACTAATTTCTTCAATAGCATGCACTTTTTTACTAGTAGATCTTTCGGTGTGCCATTGCGAGTAATTAACCATAATATTATCTAGGAGTTTGGTAGCTTCTCCTAAGGTAGTTTCCATGAAAGTGCCTCCTGCGGCCGAATCGAAAAGATTTCTAGAAGCAAAATTCAAGCCAGCATAAAAGTTCTGAATAATCATCCATAGATTCAAACCATGTGTAGGGCAATTACGTATCATTAATTTCATTCTCTCCCAAGCTTTTTCAACATGCCCATGATCTAGTTGCTTAAAATTCATAATATCGTTTCTAAGAGAGATGATCTTAGAAGGAGGGAAATACTTAGAGATAAAAGCATCTTTGCACTTATTCCATGAATCAATACTATTTCTAGGCAAAGAGGAAAACCATGTTTTAGCACGATCTCTAAGTGAAAACGGAAATAACTTCAATTTAACAATATCGTTATCCGTATCCCTTTTCTTTTGCATATCACACAAATCAACAAAGTTGTTTAGATGGGTAGCGGCATCTTCACTAGGAAGGCCGGAAATTTGATCTTTCATGACAAGATTCAACAAAGCAGCATTAATCTCACAAGATTCAGCATCGATAATAGGAGCAATTGGAGTGTTGATAAAATCATTATTGTTGGTATTGGAGAAGTCACACAATTTGGTATTGTTCTGAGCCATAGTGACAAGCAAGCAATCCAGCACACACAAGCAAACAAGAAGCAAGCGAACGATAAACGCACGGTAGAAGAAGGGCAAATAAAACGAGAGGCAAAAATGTAATGTGAAGGATAATGGTTTGTGACAGGTACTTGGAATATGACTTTTGCGAAGCCTCCCCGGCAACGGCGCCAGAAATTCATCTTGCTACTTCTCGAGCTTGCGTTGTATTCCCTCGAAGAGGAAAGTGTGATGCAGCACAGTAGCGTAAGTATTTCCCTCAGTTTTTGAGAACCAATGTATCAATCTAGTAGGAGACCACGCGCGAGTCCCTCGCACCTGCACAAACAAATAAGAACTTCGCAGCCAACGCGATAAGGGGTTGTCAATCCCTTTACGATCACTTACGAAAGTGAGATCTGATAGAGATGATAGTTTGATATTTTTGGTAATTTCATTATAATAACAAAAAGTAAAAGCGGAAAAGTAAAGTAGATTGTAGATTGATATGTTGAGAATAGACCCGGGGGCCATAGTGTTCTCTAGTGGCTCCTCTCATGATAGCGATATTCTACGGCGGGTAAACAAATTACTGTCGAGCAATTGATAGAAAAGCGAATAATTATGAGACTATCTAGGCATGATCATTATATATAGGCATCACGTCCGAGACAAGTAGACCGAAACGATTATGCATCTACTACTATTACTCCACACATCAACCACTATCCAGCATGCATCTAGTGTATTGAGTTCATAAGAATGGAGTAACGCCTTAAGCAAGATGACATGATATAGAGGGATAAACTCAAACTTAGTGATATAAACCCCATCTTTTTATCCTCGATGCCAACATTACAATACGTGCCTTGCTGCCCCTACTGTCACTGGGAAAGGACACCGCAAGATTGAACCCAAAGCCAAGCACTTCTCCCATTGCAAGAACTATAGATCTAATAGGCCAAACCAAGCCAATAATTCGAAGAGACTTGCAAGGATATTATAATCATACATAAAGAGTTCAGAGAAGAACATATTTCTCAAAGATAATCTTGATCATAAACCAACAATTCATCGGATCTCAACAAACACACCGCAAAAAGAGATTACATCGAATAGATCTCCTCGAAGACCGAGGAGAACTTTGTATTGAGATCCAAAGAGAGAGAAGAAGCCATCTAGATACTATCTATGGACCCGAAGGTCTGTGGTAAACTACTCACAACTCATGGTGAGGCAATGATGATGATGTAGAAGCACGCCGTGGTAGATCCCCCCTCCGGAGGAGCTCCGGAACAGGCCCCAAGATGGGATCTCACGAGAACAGAAGGTTGCGGCGGTGGAACTAGGGTTTTGTCTCCTCTTCTGATGGGTTCGGGGTATGTAGGCATATATAGGAGGAAGGAGGGCACCGGGGGCCAAACGTGGCGCCCACGAGACAGGGGGTGCGCCCCCACCCTCTCGGGAAGCACGTACGCCCTACTTCGTGGTTCTCAAGTGTCTCGTGCGTGATTTTCTCCAAAAATATCTCTCCCGAAGGTTTCATTCCGTTTGGACTCCGTTTGATATTCCTTTTCTGCAAAACCTTGAAATAGGCAAAAAACAGCAATCTGGACTGGGCCTTTGGGTTAGTAGGTCAGTCCCAAAAATAATATAAAAGTCTATGACAAAGCCCATTAAACATCCAAAATATCATAAATAATAGCATGGAACAATAAAAAAGTATAGATACGTTGGAGACGTATCAGCACACATGTTATTGTTAGAGTTGATATGAGAACAATTGGTATCTAATGATTGTTAGAATACATATTATGAGTATAACATCATGATTGCTATATGTTACTCTCATTTCCAGGATTTTTATGACAACGCGTGTTATTGCTTAGAGTTGATATGATAACTGTAGTAAGTGCTATGGTAGAATATGAGTAGGCCCTGTCATATCTGTTTTCCTCTCATTGTTACATGATGTTTGAACCATGGTATATTGCTAGAATATGAAAGACGTTGGCTTATTTTTTTAACTTCGGGTATGATTATGACCACGGCATTGCAATTATCTATCTCTGATATGTGTCACTAGTATAATAATCTTAATTCCACACATACTCTGAACATGATTGTTTATTTTTGTCCTTTTGGTCTCCAATTTGAATTGTTGTAGCAGACGCAAATGCGCTGGCCTTCATGATTCCAGGACCTGGAATCATACCAGCCGATGGGTGGTGGTTTATCGCTCGTTCAGCTAACGGTGGTCATTTGATGCTCATTTGCACGTACCAAATTGACCAAACCATTTCATCAAACAGCATGCAGTCCAATGCCTGGGGCGTTCGTGACATTGATGGCTATGGCTGCTTCGTGTTCGAGAAAGATCCCAGCTCCATTGAGCCAGGCGTATTCAATTGGAGGCAGGTTTACAACCTCGGCAACCACTCCATGTTCCTCGGGCTCAATTATCCGATCATCCATCCAATCATCGATCATATCACCGGCGATGATTACTGTGCTATGCAACTTCCATTCGCCAGGGGGGCTGTGTTTACACATCATACCATGGGTTTCATGAATCACCATATCCAAAGATTCGTCGACACAGCTTGTTGCCAGATAACTTCAGTGTGTGAAAGGCATCAAGCTTCCATGCGATGGATGGCTTTTGTAAACCCGACATGCGGCGACGTGGTTCATGCCAACATCAAATATGCACAATTTGATTCGTACTGATATGTATACTTAGCCATGTATTCTGCTGTTGTAGCTGTTGGAAATATGAGGCTAAAGGCCTACTAGCAAAATTCCAACAGTAGCACGACCCTCTTTTGTTGGATATTATGCATAGCTATCAGAACCGTTGATCGACGCGTCAAGATTGGAACTGCTCACATGGTCATGTGCCTTATCCTCCCATTTGATGAATTATTTGAGGTGAGTGGCAGGGCAAGTACTGTCCGCTTTATCCTGCACCGGCTGGCGAAAAGCCTACACGTTGTGGCCCAGGCCTCGTGTTCGTTTGAATCCTTGTGGCCACGCAAGTTCCTCTCCGTGAAAAGCATTTGAGCAGGTTCCAAGCGATACGGACCACGTTACGTCCCCCGTTGTACCCACGTGCTTCCACTGGCGCGGTTGAATTTTCTCAAAAAACAAACTAGTTGGTTGAACAGGTTCGGTTAAGCCATCACGACGGTTCTGGATGGCCCCTTCGAGTGAACCTCGAGCCACCAGGTGGAGAACCTAGTTAGCATTTTTTAACAGCATGTACTCTCGTCACGCGGATCCATCTTGATGACATGGTCTTCATGTAGTGTCCAGCGGTTCATCTTAATTAAAGTTTCAGCGAGGACTGGTGGCTAAGCAAAGAATCCGAGTATACACGTACACATGTTAATTACTCACTCAATCCCAAAATATAAGAACGTTTTTGACACTACACTTATATTTTGGGAGGGAGGGAGTAACTTTTTGGTACTCTGGTTTGTGTGCATGCACGTGTTCTAACTAGTACATGTGCCATCTATACGACCGATACGCATACATATGCGTACGTATCTAAAGTACGCATGCCTGGCCGGCTGGCCATGTGCTAGCTAGTATGTACTACATGCTGGTATGATAGACTATTCTTTGCAGGTGAAGGTATGATAGACTTGGTGCACCATCTATACAACCTGTACGTATGCGTATGTATCTGCATGCATGTGCTCCCTCCGAATAACCGAATACACTTGATAAGTTGTCTCCGTAAATGGCTTGATATAAGGTAAATTGTAATAACTTTGATGAGTGACATCGGTTCTTCATAAAAATATATTTTAGTAAATTTAACAGTTCTTCATGGCAATCCCTCGTGCCTTGTCAAATGTCTCTCAGTAGGTTGAATGACAACTTCGAGTTGGCTGGTCTCCTCGCAAAAAAAAGATTTGGCTGGTTCCGTCGTACCGTTGACCGGGGCTTCATGTATTGTCCTCTGGTTCCACAATAGTGATCGAGTGACCCAATCTTTTGTTCATCTTTCGGCCAACCACTTTTCACAAACAACTGATTCGTGGGTTGGTATGATTGGTTTCCGGATCCCCTTGGTTCCTTACTTCTGTTACATCGACTCTTCGTGGTTTGCATCATTGGGATCCCCTCGGTTCCTTACTTCCGTCACATCGGTTCTTTGGGCTTTGCATCATTTGGATCCCCTCGGTTCCTTACTTCTGTCACATCGGTTCTTCGGGGTTTGCATCATTATGATCCTCTCGGGTCCTTACTTCTGTTACATCAGTTCTTAGGGGTTTGCATCATTGGGATCCCCTTGGTTCCTTACTTCTGTTACATCGGCTCTTTGTGGTTTGCATC
>LR738709.1:488564596-488605081 GCA_902687465.1 Secale cereale | reverse complement strand
GGCTTTGCATCATTCGGATCCCCTCGGTTCCTTACTTCTGTCACCTCGGTTCTTCGGGGTTTGCATCATTCGGATCCTCTCAGTTCTTTACTTTCGTTACATCGGTTCTTTGGGTTTGCATCATTCGGATACCCTCGGTTTCTTACTTCCATCACATCGGTTCTTCGGGGTTTGCATCATTCGTATCCTCTCGGTTCCTTACTTTCGTTACACCGGTTCTATGGGTTTGCATCATCCGGATATCCTCGGTTCCTTACTTCCATTACCTCGGTTCTTCGGGTTTGCGGCTTCCCGTTGGAGATGCCCTTACATCACTATATTTTTACATCCATGGCTTAGTATGTCTCGTTCTAGTCATCTCGCCCCTCTTCCCACCCTTCATTTTTTGCTTTCCTCAAGCCCTTTTCAGCGAGGAAGTTGGCTTCTCTGCAACAACTAGTTTGGCTCTGCAGGGAAGGAGCACGCCGGCAAGGTATGGCGACTACGCGTGCGGAGGAGCGCGTCGGTGACCATGCCGTGGGGAGAGGAGCTTGAGTAGGAGCACAGCGCTGGTGGCCACAACGCCAGGCGAGACATGGGAGAGCTCGAGTAGGAGGACGTCATCGGCAAGAACATGTCATTCCAGAGGTGACGGGAATTGTGTTGGGACGGGGGTTGGCTGTGTTGAGAATTCGAGAGGAGATTCTTCTTTGAGAAGATGAGCGATGCTGGGACGAGACAGACGAAAGAAAGAAAAGGAGAGAGCGAGCTAGTCCACGGGCATAGTGCGGCCCCTCCCAAAGATTCCCCACACATACGTGTAGAGAGTGAGAGAGTTGGAGATGCAACACGATCAATTCCATTGCAATCAATGGTGTATCAAGCACAAACACTAGCGTCTAGCATCACGGAAAATACACAGGAGCTCTCGGGTTCTCCTCACCCCTATACGAAAAATATTCATAAAAAGTTCCCAGAAAATCAAAAAAATCCAAAATTTTGTGATGTCAAACCTGGTTTCCCAATCTACTTCCGTGCGAAATTTCGTGAAAAAAATACCAAAAAATGTATCCGTGGCGATGGAATTACTGCCCGGAAAAATTTACACCCAAATAGTGTTTTGCTATACATAGGATTATTTTGTCTTTTTAGTCGCGAATACGTTTTCTGGTATTTTTTTCATCAAATTTCAGACGGGAGTACATCGGGAACCCACGTTTGATATCCCAAAATCCAAAAAAAAAATAATTTCTCGGTATTCTTTTCTTGGTATTGTGCGTATAGGGGTGCGGAGCACCCGAGAGCTCTAAATCCTCATCCCTAGCATCACGTACTATGTTCTGTTTAACTTTAAAATGTGTGGCATTGTTGGCTCTGTGCCCGTCCCTCCGCTGCACCACACTAGCTTCGAGATCACATGTGCAAACAAAACTCAAATTACCACCAACTAGCGTCACCTATCTCTCTTGTACTATAACTGATGATGGCCTTTCCGGCAAAAAATAAATAAACTGGCAGTGGCTAATCACACCTCGAGCCACTCACCTATTTATCTGATACTGTGCTTACCAACCGTACTATAGCTGCCACAGGGCGCACACATGAATCAAAAAAATTAATAGTCATAGCCAAGTTCGCTTGAGACAACCCATTCCATGTCCAAATGGACCCACCAAGTGCTCACATGTGAAACCGATCATCACATACTCCGTTCCATCCAAATTATATGTTTGATTCAAAGGTTCCATCGGTTGGGAGGCGCAAATTCACATGTGAGGAATTAGCCCCACTACCACCATAAGCTCCAGTTGGACCACATAATCACTACCTCATGCACAGTCTTTTCTCTGACAAAAAAAACGCAGGAACTCTTGTGAATTACTCCACCTCTTTTCTCTTCTCTGCCCCACACGAATCACAAAGCACAACCGTGTGGCTGTGATAGCTATTTCGCTAGCAAACTATGGTAGAGACAATTTTGCCTATATATATACAGCCGGTCTATTCTCATAACATAATGAGAATAATATTCTCATAACACTTCCGAACTGCTTTGTGTTACTGCATTGGAAAGCTATGCGCACTGCACCGCACAGACCAGCGAACTTCATGTTTGAAAAACCTATACGTGTTGTTTTTTCGGTACCTTTTTTGCTCTAGTTTTTTAACCGTTTATTGGAATTATGCGTGTAATATACCGTTGAAAAGCTATGGAGTAGACGCAACTTCGCCATGTTGAACACTTTTCAAAATTCATCATAGTTTAAGAGCAGTTTCGAAAATCGTGCGGCTCACAACGAATGGCAGCGAGCGTTTTTTGGCGTTTTTTTCTAAACCGCTCGTCGGAATGAAACATATGATACATCGTTGGAAATATATCGTCGGCGCACATCTTTTTCATATCTATTATTTTTTCTAATTCGCTACGGTTTAAGAGCAGTTTTGAATTTACTAAATCGCGGAATTGTGTTTTTCGAATTTTTTCAAATTTTCGGTACTGTTTTCAATCCAGTTTTCTAACCGTTTGTCGAAACAAGGCGTGTAATATACCGTTGGAAAGCTATGAATGAGGCACAACTTTCATATGTTGAAATGTTTTCGAGATTCCTTACGGTTTTTAGTTAAATTTGAAAATCGTGCGGTTGACTACGAAGGGCAGCGGCCGTTTTTTCGTGAATTTTTTACAAAACGTTGGTCGAAATGATCCAAATGATACACCGTTGGAAAGATATCGTCGAGACGCTACTTTTTCATGTAGAACACTCCCTCTAATTCATTACGGTTTAAGAGCAGTTTTGAAATTACAAAAACGCGGAAACTCTGTTTTTCGCGACAACAAAATCGACGTGTGCACTGCATCGGACAGAAAAGTGCACTGCTTCAAACTGAAAAACGTACTGCATCACACGGTCAATCGAACCTCATGATTTATTTTGTTGGACGTATATTTTTCTCAGAGGAGTTTTGTTGTCTTTTTTCCAACTTTTTTTTTCGAAGGAAAGTGGACCGCAACACTCCCGAAAGTGAAGCGGAACACTACCAAAAGTGAACCTCATGATTTGTTGTTGTATTTTTTCGTACTAATTAATTTTTTACGCGCGTTGAGAAGTGTTAAGAAGTGAGCTGCTTTCCGATGTGCTTTTTTTTTTGGATCAGCAAGTGAACCACAAAGATTTTTTTATTGCCAACTTCGTGAGAGAACAAAGTGAGCTTCAAAGAGTCCTTTGCAATTGACTTTTTTTAGACCAGTGAACTGCATGTTTGAAAAACATGTACGTGTTGTTTTTTCGGTACCTTTTTTGCCCTAGTTTTTTAACTGTTTATCGGAATTATGCGTGTAATATACCGTTGAAAAGCTATGGAGTAGACGCAACTTCTCCATGTTGAACACTTTTCGAGATTCCGCACGGTTTAAGAGCAGTTTTGAAAACGGTGAACTGCATGTTTGAAAAACTGTACATGTTGTTTTTTCGGTACCTTTTTTGCTCTAGTTTTTTAACCGTTGATCGGAATTTTGCGTGTAATATACCGTTGAAAAGATATGGAGTAGACGCAACTTCGCCATGTTGAATACTTTTCGAGATTCCGCACGGTTTAAGAGCAGTTTTGAAAACGGTGAACTGCATGTTTGAAAAAACTGTACGTGTTGTTTTTTCGGTACCTTTTTTGCTCTAGTTTTTAAACCATTTATCGGAATTATGCGTGTAATATACCGTTGAAAAGCTATGGAGTAGACGCAACTTCGCCATGTTGAACACTTTTCGAGATTCCGCACGAATTAAGAGCAGTTTTGAAAACGGTGCGACCGACGAATAATGGCTGCGAGCGGTTTTTTGCGCTTCCGAACTGCACAAGAAAACCGCACTGCATCAGGGTAGAAGCCGGCGCAACGGTGCTGGGGGAAGGAGGTGGGGCGGCAGCGCGGGGGTAGGAGGCGGGGCAGTGGTTGCTATCCTCGGGGCGCTCCGCGCTAGAAACCTATTTAAGTGGGGGTGTTATGAGAATAAGGTTTTTGTTATGAGAATAAGGTCTTAACGGGTGTTATGAGAATAGACCCACCCTATATATATATATATATATATATATATATATATATATATATATATATATATATATATATATATATCACTTAGGCTTCAAGTGCTGACAGCGCGAGATCTCACCCTCTCATCGACTTGTTCATACCAACCATCGACAGCGAGCACGACATATGCTACACCCATCCTGAGAAACTTCCAGGTAAGACACCGATCGGCCATCTACTTGCACAAACATATTCCTTTGTTTATAGCTCTATTTTTCTTTTTAGACGCAGGCCTGGTGAAGCAATTACAATTTGACAGTTAATAAAAAGTGAAACAAGTGACTACAACATGCCAAAGATGTTATGCAAATGCCAACTACGTACACTAAAACTTGTATTCGACAATACTGCAAGTATCACACTGAGTGGCCTAAGCAAGCATTTCTTCCAGCGCAATTCCATGGCGTTCAAAAAAGGCACATGGATGTGTGGCAAGATATAGTCGGAGTGCAGCTTGCACGCGATGTGGCACAACACCGGCAATACCTTGCCGGTGATGATCAACGGCCGGCAAACGGGCAACAAAAAGGTTCTGGTGCTGCACACCAACAAGAACTTCGACTAGCAGAGGACCAACTGGGTGATGCACCAGTACCACCTCGGGGACCTGCAGCAAGAGAAGGAGCGGGAGCTGGTCCTCTGCAAGATTTTCTACCAGACGAACACTAGGGCCAGGAGTAAAAAGATTAAAAGTTAGTTTGGTATTGGTACTTGTACTACCTTGTCGTTCGCAAGTTGGTATTGTTGTTAACGATCTTTCGGTATGAACTTGGCATTTGCTTCCAACCATCATGCTGAGGGTCGACGTGGATATAAAGCTGAATCATTTGTTTCGAAACGAATTTTTAGGCACCCGATTTTTATTTGATGGGTAGCATAAGCACCTGCCGTTCGAATTCCCAATTCTCCAAATTTTTCGAAACAAGTGCATGCTCTTATTATCATGATGAAAAAACAATATCTCTGCTGCATCCCAGTTATCAGTCTATACTTGCAGAATTATCTCGTTTATTGAGCACATATATTGTTTTTTCAGGTCGAGCAAGTTTCAACTGGGCTGTAGACTGCCCAGGCTTGGTTTTGTTTTTAACATGCCTAGCCCATGACGACCAACGGAGCACAAAGATCCAGCAAGTATCTACTGGCCTCTGGCCCGCCAACGTTAGTTATATTTTGTCTTACAACATCCGCAGACACTTTTTTTACTGAATCAAACACACATCCCAGTTCTATTTTCCTCCTGAAACGCATGTCCTACATCCGTTTTCTAATCTCTACCTATAGTTTTACTAGTTCATATACACGTATCGTTATATTGAAAATACATAAAATTGACTTTTCATATTTACATCCTTATTTTTGTTGTTGTTTTCCCTCCCATCGCAGATTTTTTTACCACTGGTTTTCCCTTAAACCAACTCAATTGTCCCACGTCTTATTAGCTTACAAAAACAAAACAATTTTTTTTGGCAAATCAATAAGTTCTTAAAAAATGTTTATCATTTTGGGATTACAAAAGTTCGGACTCCACCAAAATATGCAAAATAAGGTTGAACTTTTTGACCGTGGTCGTGGGCAGAAAATGGGCTGTAATAAATTACTTAAGAATTAGCAAATGGGCTGCAAATTATTAGAAAATAGCTAATGGGCTCTATGTTGTCTGCCACAGATTTGGAGGCTGACTTGTGGGCCTACTAAGTTCATCCGTACACAAGGTTTATCAAAAAAGAAATTAGTCAACAATCGAGTCTACCAGCGTCAGATCGTTAGATGTCGATCTAACGGCAATCGTGCTTCTTCCGTCCCTGATCTTCCTGCCCCAGCCGCCCAAACCAGCTCCGTCGAAACCGCCTCCTCCCGCTGCCCGTGGCTGACTGTGCTGCCGGGCAGGCCTTATGGCCCCATCATATACTCGCATCCCTGGCCTGTCTATACCTCTACTCACCCACACCTCCTGTTATTTTCCGGCGACGGCAGCCGAACCAGTCAACCCTTGTACTCTCCACCGCATGGGCAGCCACTGCCGTGTCTTCCCTGGCTCCGTGTCGTTCTCTTCGTAGGCCTCACCGTCGTCCACCGCCCTAGTGCTCTCGGCGCGGCGTGGTCAACATGGTCAACGAACGACATCCATCGGAAGTGGACTGTACGTGGAGAGATTGACAACTGGGTCCACTGCCGCACACAAGGAAATGCCTCCTTATTACGCGCAAAATAATGATTCCTCCGCCTGACATCTGGGACCCGCTGGAAGGGCCTCTGTATTTCACGAAAAAACATTTCCTTCGCTGACAGGTTGGACCCACCAACTATATATTTGCACGCAAGGAAGTGCCTCCTTATTGCGCACAAAGAAAATGAATACCCACCTGCCAGCTGGGACCCACCACGGTGGGAGGCTGACTTGTGGGCCTACTAAGTTGACGGGGACGGAGGGCTTTGTCAACTTAGTCAATATGAACGATTCTAGCTCCAGTGACCGTACGATGTCCCACCAACGGCCTTAGTGCTTCTTCAACCTCTGATCTTCTTGCTCCAGCCGCCCAAAGCAGCGCCGGTCGTGCCGCCTGCTCCTGCCTCCCGTGGCCGGCTGTGCTGCCGTGGAGGTCTCACCGCCCCCATACTACTCCCACCGCTGGCCATGTCATCCCTCCACTCACCCACACCCCCTGTTATTCTGCGGCGACGGCAGCCTCACACCGCAGCCGAACCAGTGAACCATCGTATTCCTCTCCGCGCGGGCATCAACTGCCGCGTCTTCCCCGGCTCCGCGTCGTCCCCTTCCTAGGCCTCGCCGTTGTCCACCGCCTTGGTGCTCTCAGCGCGGCGTGGTAAATGTGGTCAACGACCGACTTCCATCGGAAGATTACTGTACGTGGAGAGGCTAACAGCTGGGTCCTGATGTCTACTACACGCTTCTATTCCTGTAGATAGTGTTGGGCCTCCAAGAGCAGAGGTTTGTAGGACAGCAGCAAATTTCCCTTAAGTGAGTAACCCAAGGTTTGTCGAACTCAGGGAAGTGGAGGTTGAACGTACCCCTTTCAAGCAACCCTGCAATCAAGATACAAGAAGTCTCTTGTGTCCCCAACACACCTAATACAACTAGGAGTTGTATAGGTGCACTAGTTCGGCGAAGAGATGGTAAAATATGGATGATAGGAGTGGCAAAGCAAAGTAATATAAATCTGTAATAAAAAGTGCAGCAAGCAAACAAGTGGTAAACGTGAGCACAAATGGTATTGCAATGGTGGAAACAAGGCCTAGGCTTCATACTTTCACTAGTGGCAACTCCCAACAACATTAACATAATCAAATCACATGATATTTCCCATAAAACATGCAAGGGGGACGCACTCGGAGGTCATTCCTTTGTGGTCAAGAGAGGACGAGAATTATGTAGGGCTACAAAAGCACACCTCAAAGTTCGTAGTTCTCAATCTATGGATTTCCCAATGTCACCGCGGCCATCCAAAGAGAGTACCACAATCACCACAACATATCTCAAGGATAGTCAAAGACAAGCACCAAGAGACTCTCAATCTTCAATCCACACACAAAAGAGGAAATCACTCATGAAAATATTCTTCTAATCCATGTCCAATAGACCGCTGTGACCTTGGTCTCGGAGATTATACTAGATAAAGACAAGTGAGTACATCAATCCAATACATAGAGGAAGGGGAAATATCATGGGATCACCCTAGATTAACATAGCCTATGATCACAACGAAGATCACATCATGGGAGAGAGAATTGACCACATAGCTACTGGTAGAAACCTCAGCCCCGAGGAGGAACTACTCCCGCATCATGGAGGGAGGAAGCAACGTCGATGGAGATGAATCCGGGGGCACTTCCCCGTCCCGGCAGGGTGCCGGCACAGGAATTCTGGTCCCCCGAAACTTGGTGGCGATGGCGGCGGAGATCGGAATAGCTTCTGGAGAAAGGGGTTCTGGAATCAGGGTTTTCGCGACGCGTGGTAAATATATGCCAAAGGGGGTCACCAGAGGCGGAGAGGGGGGGCCCAGCCCCCCCCCGGCGCGGCCAGGGGTTGGTCCGCGTGGGCAGGCCGCCTGGGCTTCCCCTGGCTCCCCTCTGGCCCCACTTCTGGCGCGTGGAAGCTTCTGGAGCGCTGATTTTTTATATATTTTCCCGGAATTTTTCTGGCAATTTAAGTAATGGGAAAACCTGAAATACAAAAACAGCAGAAAACAGAAACTGGCACTGGGGTGCACTGAGTTAATAGGTTAGTCCAAATATGATCAAAAGTGTATGGAAGTGCATAAATATCATAGCAATATCACACAAAAGAAGCATGGAGCAAGCAGAAATTATAGATACGTTTTGGACGTATCAACATCCCCAAGCTTAATTCCTGCTCGTCCTCGAGTAGGTAAATGATAACAAGCATAATTTCTGTGGTGACATGCTACCAAAGAGTCTTTCACAATCACATGACAAATGCTTATTGGGATAATGAATCTTTAGTAATTAAGTTGCCTAATGAGAATATCACAAAGAACTGAAAGTTTACAATATGATACTGAAACACCCAATAGATTTGTAGTGAACATGGTGTGCAAACATGACAAAGTGATACCTCGCTTGCCCCCTTTAGTGAAGCAAAACATAAATGCAGGAGCACCTCTGAAGTTTAAGTGACGACTAGATACAATGATTTCAGAATAAGCGATATCTCAATCATGCAGAAGACAATGGTACTTTGGGACACTGCACATTACACTCAGAATGACAATCATGCTCTCAATAGTTGGTGCTTTGAAGGAAGAAGGTGGAGACTCTCGAACCGTGGATTTTGATGGCAAGGTTGAAAACCCGTGGCTGGAAACAAAGACTAAACATGTACCAGAGCTCTTGGTTTTTAAAACAGAGGTAAAAATGATTTTTGGGAGGTGCATATTTCGTCAACGAATGTTAGTAGACAACCCAATCACTTCTCGAACTGGACAAGTTTCGAGGAACGGCTCCCGCACGGGGACGATCACATCCCCTTAATCTCCTTTGTTTATCACTGCCAAAAGTTTTCTGATTTCTCATGAACAAAGCGTGAAGGAGGGTTTGTTTGTTGTATTATTTTTTATGAGCCGGGCGCACTCATGCCAGTTCCTCCTCGTATTAGGGGTTTGCAGATTAGACATGCAATCCCGGGGTAAAACTTGTCCAACTTAAAAAGATCATGAATTAACTACTACTTCCTCATGAGCTAAAACAGAGGCACAAAAGAGAAATGCTTTTGAATAATTTTGAGATGGTACAAGAAAGTCTTCGTTAGGAATGGCAAGTAAATACCATATATAGGAAGGTATGGTGGACTCATATGGCATAACTGGTTTCAAGGATTTTGGATGCACAAGCAGTCAGTCCGCTTAGTACAGGTGAAGGCTAGCAAAAGACTGGGAGCGACCAACTAAGAGAGCAATGACGGCCATAATCATGCAGAGCGACAAAGCAACATTGAATCGGGCATGGAAGTTATATCACTACTCAGAAATTAAAGATCATCAAGGCTTGATAGACTTTCTTTACAGTCTTAGATATGCGTGAGCATATGCCAAGTCAATCAAAATAAATTCTTGGAGGAAGATATCACTAAACCATACCACATCATAGGCAAACAAATCATGCTGGTACTTCAATAACACATTAAGAACCCCCAGCTATTTGAGACTAACCATAAGAAAACATGAACTACTAAGCACCATTATGCACATAGCATTTTTATCATAGACATATCAACCAGTGCCACAGCAGCCAACTCTCTTAACAAGATAAGCATGATAACTCAAGAGAGTTCAGCAACCAACTAACCAAAAGCTCTTTAAAAAGAAAAGCATGAAAACTAAGAGCTAAACATGACAGTAGCTATGGAAAGACAAAGAGCACACACAACAAAGATAAGCATGAACATCCTATGTTGTGTTCTAGGTTGAAGTGGAGCGTGTTTCTCTCCCAAATAAGAATGATCAGATGCAATTTTTTTAAGACCAGCAAGTAAAACTAAATAAACTAAAAAGAAAAGAGCAAGACGCTCCAAGCATAGCACATAACGCATGAAGTGATTAAAATATAGTGGAACGAAAGACGAACTGATAATTGTTGATGGAGAAGGGGATGCACGGGGGCATCCCCAAGCTTAGACGCTTGAGTCTTCTTGAATCTTCTTTTATCATCTTCCCTCGCACACTTGAAAACTCCCTTCATACATAACTCATCATAATCTGATTAGCGAGGTTAGTACCCACAATAAAATAATTTTTCCCTACTGGAAATAAGGATAATCTTGAAGAGCTACTGTTTCTCAAGATTGCCAAAAGGTTTTTGCAAAGAAAAAGCAAGCTCAAGGTTTGCAAAACAAAGAAAAGGCAAAACAGGACAGAATCTGTGAAAAACAGACCAGCGGGTAGTAAATAATTTTTTCGGGGCACTTCTGCAACTCAAATCGAAAAACTCAGAACAGACGCCCGAAAGCCAATTGTATAGAGCACGCTATAAAAACAATTAAGATCAAAAAGATGATCTGGTGATTTTATACAAATTTTTCTGTCCAAGGACAGAATCTGTTTTCTGGACAGCACGTCACAACTTTTGAACTTTCTTGCAATCGGAGGCTAAACTTGGCACAAAGCTGAAAAATAAAGATACAATGATGTTGCTACAGTAGTAACAAACATCGAGACCACTAAAAACTGAAAGAACAAACTGAAAGCAAAGATAACAAGGGTTGTCTCCCTAGAGCTCTTTCTTTATAGCCATAAAGATAGGCTTAAGCCTTTAATGGTGCTCTCGTGGGAATAAGAGTTGAAGAACAAAAGAGAGCATCAAGAAGCAAATACCAAACACATTTAAGCCTAACATGCTTCCTATGCATAGGAATATTGCAATAGAATAATTCATTGAAGCACAAAGCAACTAGCATAGGAAGGCAAAACAAGCATAACTTCAAAATATTCACCATAAAGAGAGGAAACTTCTTATTATTAAGATATTTAGAACCATGTCTCCCTCTCTCATTATAAATTTCAGTGGCATCATGGATGAACTCAACAATATAAGCATCACATAAAGCATTGTTACCATGATCCACATGCAAAAAGGTACTCTTACTCTCCACATAAGCATAATCTTTCTCATTGGTAATAGTGGGAGTAGGACTATCATAAACAACTTGAACACTATAGATTAATTGTGTATTGGGAAGATGGTGTTCAACAAGGGAGTAATTCCCTCCATGATTATGACAAGTTTCATAAGGATAATTTCTCCTTATGTCATAGGTACCTTTATAATCACTATAGATTGGAGTTATAACATCATCATAGTAGAGAAGAGCATTATCATTGCTAGCAACTATATTTGTAAACATGTTGTCTTTATTCTTACTAGCAAAAGAATTATCAATTATCACATCACTAGTGGGTAAAGGATTTGCAATCCTATCATCCCTAACCTTAGAGCTTTCCATATCATCACTTTCAGAGTTGGTACCAAAAAGATTTTCAAGATCATAAGTAGCATTATCATCATTTTCCCAATCACAATAAGTAACATGCATATCATAATCAAAATCATCTTCAATAGTACCTACGGACGTATCATCAAGATGATAATTAAGGCAATAAACTTCACCTTCTTCTGTAAACTTACAACCGTTAGGATAAAAGTTGATGGGAGGAATATGCTCAGGCCAGGTTGATACCCATTCTTCTTCCTTCTTGCTCCTCTTCCTCCTCGTCTTCTTTTTCTTCTTCTTCACCTTAGGAGGGAGTGGTTGGAGATGAAGCTTCTCCACATATCCTGGTTTATCATTAGAAACAATAGGGGAAACTTGGGAGAAACTCTCCTTTTTATTAGCAGAAATATAAGAGACATTTTTATACTTTGGTAAAGTTCCATCCTTTCTAATCTTACTTATGTAATCATTTTCATGGCAATTAACAACACAATAGAGATGGCAATTTTGCAAAGTGTTTTTTATTCCTATGGCATTAACATCTAGCCAAGAAGTCTTTTCTGATAACTCTTCACACATCAAAAATAACATAAGCTCATCATAAAGATCAGGGGTGATCATGTTATCACACAACTGGTTAACAGTTATGTTTTGAAAGTGCATGCATTGAAAATTAAAGTGACCCTCTATACAGCAAAGTTCACAAGTAAAAGGATAAAGGTCACACAATTCTCTAGCAATTTCATTTAAATCTTTGACCCAAGTGATTGTTCTTTCATGCTTATGTTGCTTACAATACTTCTCTTCTTCAATCATAGGCCTTTCACAAGGTCTATCCACTCCACAAAAATTAACATGCTTATATAAAACTTCATTTTTAGGAATTGGATCTTGCATGTTGCAATCATCATGAACAATTTCATTTTCTTTGCAAATCTCTCTAAAAGGTTCATGATGCTTGATCCAATCCTCCTTAGGCATATTAAGATGTGAAGCAAAAGATTTGAGGAAATCAACAAGGAGTTGGGAATCAAGCCCAAACTTAGCACTAAACTTATTAAAACTTGTAGTTTCAACAGAGGACTTAATGCAATCATACTCATAAATTATACCTGACTCTTTACCTTTGTCGATCTCCCAATCTTCAGTGTTGCGTTGAATTCTTTCAAGGAGTTCCCATTTAGCATCAATCTTTTCGTTTGTGAAAGAACCCATAGAGGAAGCATCGAGCAAATCTTCATCCTGTCGAGAGAGCCTCGCATAGAAATTAATAATAATCATATCTTTGGGGAGCCCATGGTTAGGACATTTTAGCATTAACGTTTTAAGTCTCCCCCAAGCTTGAGCTATGCTCTCTCCGTCATGAGGATAGAAATTATAAACATAATTCCTATTCTCATGGACTTCATGAAGAGGATAAAACTTGGAGTAAAAGAGAGACTGGATCTCTTCCCAATCCAGCAGGTGAGAGTCATCTAGTAGCCTATACCATTCCAATGCTTTTCCTTTCAGTGACAAGGCAAATAATTTCCTCATGACTCCATCTCTTGTCAAACCTGAAATCTTAAACAACTCACAAAGTTCTGTAAGTTTCAACAAATGAATACTAGGATTGACTGTCCCATCATAACAATCATTCCTAATTATTTCAATTATCCTAAGTGATATTTGGAACGGGATACATTCAGTAGGTGGAGGAGACTTCTCTACCACGGGTGTGGTAAAGCCGCCTTCCCCAAGCAGCGAACTAAGAGTGCGGTTTTCCATAAACATAACTAGTGAAACTAAAAACAAGAAACGAAAAGATTTAATTGCAAGATCTAGAGAAGGTACCTTCACTTACCTCACTTCCCCGGCAACGGCGCCAGAAATAGCTTGATGTCTACTACACGCTTCTATTCTTGTAGACGGTGTTGGGCCTCCAAGAGCAGAGGTTTGTAGGACAGCAGCAAATTTCCCTTAAGTGAGTAACCCAAGGTTTATCGAACTCAGGGAAGTGGAGGTTGAACATACCCCTTTCAAGCAACCCTGCAATCAAGATACACGAAGTCTCTTGTGTCCCCAACACACCTAATACAACTAGGTGCACTAGTTCGGCGAAGAGATGGTAAAATATGGATGATAGGAGTGGCAAAGCAAAGTAATATAAATCTGTAATAAAAAGTGCAGCAAGCAAACAAGTGGTAAACGTGAGCACAAATGGTATTGCAATGGTGGAAACAAGGCCTAGGCTTCATACTTTCACTAGTGGCAACTCCCAACAACATTAACATAATCGAATCACATGATATTTCCCATAAAACATGCAAGGGGGACGCACTCAGAGGTCATTCCTTTGTGGTCAAGAGAGGACGAGAATTATGTAGGGCTACAAAAGCACACCTCAAAGTTCGTAGTTCTCAATCTATGGATTTCCCAATGTCACCGCAGCCATCCAAAGAGAGTACCACAATCACCACAACATATCCCAAGGATAGTCAAAGACAAGCACCAAGAGACTCTCAATCTTCAATCCACACACAAAAGAGGAAATCACTCATGAAAATATTCTTCTAATCCATGTCCAATAGACCGCTGTCACCTTGGTCTCGGAGATTATACTAGATAAAGACAAGTGAGTACATCAATCCAATACATAGAGGAAGGGGAAATATCATGGGATCACCCTAGATTAACATAGCCTATGATCACAACGAAGATCACATCATGGGAGAAAGAATTGACCACATAGCTACTGGTAGAAACCTCAGCCCCGAGGAGGAACTACTCCCGCATCATGGAGGAGGGAAGCAACGTCGATGGAGATGAATCCGGGGGCACTTCCCCGTCCCGACAGGGTGCCGGCACAGGAATTCTGGTCCCCCAAAACTTGGTGGCGATGGCGGCGGAGATCGGAATAGCTTCTGAAGAAAAGGGTTCTGGAATCAGGGTTTTCGCGACGCGTGGTAAATATATGCCAAAGGGGGTCACCAGAGGCGGAGAGGGGGGCCCAGGCACCCCCCGGCGCGGCCAGGGGTGGGGCCGCGTGGGCAGGCCGCCTGGGCTGCCCCTGGCTCCCCTCTGGCCCCACTTCTGGCGCGTGGAAGCTTCTGGAGCGCTGATTTTTTATATATTTTTCCAGGAATTTTTGTGGCAATTTAAGTAATGGGAAAACCTGAAATACAAAAACAGCAGAAAACAGAAACTGGCACTGGGGTGCACTGAGTTAATAGGTTAGTCCAAATATGATCAAAAGTGTATGGAAGTGCATAAATATCATAGCAATATCACACAAAAGAAGCATGGAGCAAGCAGAAATTATAGATACGTTTTGGACGTATCAGGTCCACGGCCACAGCCCAATTTTTTGTGATTTGCTAAGTAAGTCTCTTTGTCAGGCCTGTTGGGCTGCAAATCTTTCAAGACGAGGAGAGCTTCATTTGGCTAGCCGAGAAAATGGCCTATCAGTAATGAGAAATGGGTTGTACATTTTTAAAACACATCAAACCGATAATTAATTTCAAATTTTCTTTTTTTCATTTCGTGATTTTAAATTGCATTGATTTTTATGCGTGGACAATTTTTTGGATTTTACATTGATATACATTTATTTTTAAAATCAGTTTGATTGTGACTCGAAATTTTGGGATTAAAAACAGTTCAGACCGCACTGAAATATGCAAAATTTCGTATAATTGTTTAACCGTGGCCACAATATGGGCTGTAATGCTAACAAAAAGAATATGGGCTCCAAAAAAACCGTAAAAATTAGCAAATGGGCTGTAAATTATTAGAAATAATGGCAGATGGGTTGTATGATGTTTTCCACAGATTTGAGGCTTTCCTAAAAAAAGGTTGACGAACAAGCGGTGACTATTGGATGTCCATCCAACGGCCGTTGTGCTTCTTCAATCTCTGCTCTTCCTGCTCCATCCGCTCAAACAAGCACCGGCAGGACTGCCTGCTCCCTCCTCCCCGCGTCCGGCTATGCTGCTGATACGTCTCAAACGTATCTACTTTTCCAAACACTTTTGCTATTGTTTTGCCCTCATTCTTGCATGATTTGAACTAAACTAACCCGGACTGACGTTGTTTTCAGTAGAGCTGCCTGTATGGTTTTATTGTGTGCAGGAAAACGGATTTTTAGGTATCTCAGAAAATTCCAAGAAAAATCACAGAAAATCCACGCACCCGAAGGGCCCTTGTGCCAGAAGAGGGACCAGAGGGCAGCCAGGGGGGCCCCAGGCGCCCTGCCTAGGCGGCCCCACCCCTGGCCGCCTCGGGAGGCCGCCTGGGCGGGTCCTTCCCCCTCTGGTGCCCTACCTTGGCCCGTATTTATCCCCGTGATGCGAAAACCCCAAAACAGAAGTTGTTTTCCCAGTTTCCGTCGCGGAGCCGCCGCCACCCTCCGTTCTTCTTCGGGAGGGCTAATCTGGAGGCTGATTTGGCCTCCGGAGAGGGGAGATCGTCGCCATCGTCATCATCATCACCAGTCCATCCTCCCTCCATGACTTCTCCTTCCATGTGTGAGTAATTCCCTGCTGTAGGCAAAGGGGATGGTAGGGATTGGATGAGTTAGATCATGTAATAGTTTATCAGATTGTTGGGGGCATGTTGCCTATCATCTACTATGGTGTTTATCATCTTTGCTTCAACTTGTTGCTCTTAAGGCTTGTCACTTAGGGCCCGAGTGCCATGATTTCAGATCTGAACCATATGTGTTTGCATGAATATATTTGTGTTCTTGATCCTATCTATGAGTTGTTTGCACCTATTACGGTCCGGAACCGGCGATCCCAAAGGTGACAGGTTGGGACACCAAAGGGGGTGGTCCATAATTTGAGGATTCCATGTATCCATTGAGTTCATTGCTTTGTTCCGGTGCTCTTTGACAGGAGCACCTTAATCTCTATAAGTTCCTTTTGGCCCCGTTCGTAGCGGGATGGTAGGACAAAAGATGTTGTGCAAGTTCTTATTGCAAGCACGCACAACTACCTGTGGGATACATGCCTAATGTTTGATATTTGCCTAGATGATCATTACTTTTCTATGTGCCTTGCCCCAAGTTAGATTCATGACGTATCTCATCCATGCAGCGCCCAACCATCCATCTCCCTAGCCTACAGTATTTTAATCCTGCTGGTTATTAGTTGTTACTTTTGTTGTTTACTTTTGCTGTTTACTTTTGCTGTCACCACCATCACTATCATATCACCGTTACCACTTATCTTTTGTTGCAAGTAAGTATATTTCAGGTGCGGTTGAATTGACAACTCAACTATCAAAGCTTATAAATACTCTTTGGCTCCCCGTGTGTCGAATCTATAAATTGGGTTATTCTTACCCGCGAAGACTATCTCGATCCCTTACGGTTGAGGGTTATCAAGTACCGTTTTCTGGCGCCGTTGCCGGGGAGCATATCAATATTTACAAGTCTACTTGAAGTATCCTACCTGTCGCACTTCATCCGCTATGGGTAAGAAAGGAGACCCCAAGGTTCCGATCTTACTATCCACTACAAGAATAGGTACTGTTCTGAACACTAGTGCTACACTTGATTCACCTTCTGTTATGAGTAAGTTTGCCTCACCACCACCACATGATGCTTCTACTGAATCTGTTACTATGTCCTATACTTCTGATGATGCTTCTACTACTCTTGATGATATTGGTTCACTTGGTTATGCTCTTGAGAAACAGATCACTACTGCTGCAAAAAAAAATCTGGAATTGAAATTCCTGTTACTCGCTACCCTATTGGTGGAACTTATGATTATCCTGATTTGAGTAAACTCAAGGAGAGACTCCTTGATGATGATTACATTATACTTGATGATGATTTATGTAGGGAACTGACAGAGTTTACCGACTCTGACCCTGAAGCTATTAAGAAGCTGCTTGAAAAACACTCCTTGAAGAACAAGACAGTTCCTGATCCTGAATTTGCAACATCTCCTATATCCATCAATGATCCTGATTATGATTTCTCTGTTGATCTTTCACTTATATCTATGGTTGAAGCTGACCCCTTTTATGGCAGAGAAAATGATGATGCTATTGCACACCTGACCAAACTCACTGAGTTGGGTGGCTTATTTACCACGAATGAAAAGATACAAAACTTTTATGTGACTAAGCTTCTTCCTTTCTCTTTGAAGGAAGGTGCTAAAACATGGTATGATGCACTACCACGTGGTTCCATTAAGAGTCCTCAAGACTTAGCTCACTCTTTTGTTGATAAGTACTTTCCTGCTCATATGCAACATACTGCTTTACAAAAAAATTATAACTTTAAACAGTTGCAGGATGAGCACCTCCCTAAAGCTTGGGGGAGGTACTGTAGTCTGATCCGGGCTAGACCAGGACATGGAGTCCCTAAGAATGAATTAATCCATATATTTTATGCTGGTCTAACTGATGAATCCAGGTCCTATTTGACTTGTGTTGGTTGTGTTTTCAGGAAAAGAACACCGGACGATGCAGAGGATTTGATGGGCAGGATTGCCAAAAACCATGAAGATTGGTCCGTCCCTGAACCACCTCCACCACCAAAGAAGAGGGGCATGTTTGTTCTAAGCCCCGAAGATATGCAAGAAGCAAAGAAGTCTATTAGAGAGAAGGGTATTAAAACTGAAGAAGTGAAGAATCTACCCCCTATTGAGAAGTTGTGTGAGCCTACCACTCACCCTCCTATGATAGAGGTACACTCTCTTTTAGATTTCAACGCAAGTGACATCCCTCATGGTAAGCCTCCTGATCAATGTTTAGATGATCTTGATAATTTTATTATGAAACAAAATCATTTTAATGAGAGGATACAAAGTCAATTGCATGATAATTCCCTTGCTATCAAAAGTTTGCTTGATGTTCTAGGTAGAATAGTTAATGATGTTAAATGTCTTGTGAAGCATTTTCATATGGTTCAACTCACCTTGAACAAATTTCTAATGTGCAAAAAGATTTGCTTGCTAACAATGCCAAACAAGATGATTTGCAGGCCTTCGGGATTAAGACCCGAGGAGGAACTAGCACTCAAGATCCTCTCTATCCAGAGGGGCATCCGAGGAGAATCGAGCAAGATTCTCAAATGCAGGAAGAAGAAATTGTTGGCTCTCCAAAGAATTAGAAGAAGAAACACAAGGAGGCTGACAATTCCAATGATCCTATTACAAGTGAAGAGCCAGCTGTTGATCCCAACAGTATATCTATCTCCGATGCCGAGACTGAAGACGGTGCCGAACCTGAAGATAAGGATAAGGAGAAGAATGATCCGCCCGAGGTTCGAGAAGAAGAAGCACCTAACAAACGCAAAAAGTACACTAGAGAAGACTTCGTCGCAAGAAGACATGGGAAGGAAAGAGAACCATGGATACAGAAACCCATGCCCTTTCCAGGTAAGTCTCTCAAATCTAAAGAAGAAGAGCATTACAATAAGTTTTGTGAGTGGATGAAACCTCTTTTTCTTCAAATTCCTTTGACTGATGCTATTAAGTTACATCCCTATTCAAAATATATGAAAGATATTGTTACTAATAAAAGAAAAGTTCCTAATGAAGCAATATCTACTATGCTTGCTAACTACTCTTTCAGTGGCAAGATTCCTGAGAAGCTTGGTGATCCAGGTATACCCACCATTCCTTGCTCCATAAAGAATAATTATGTCAAAACTGCTTTATGTGATCTTGGAGCAGGAGTGAGTGTTATGCCTTTCTCTCTTTACAAGAGGCTTTGTTTAGAGAAACTAATTCCTATAGATATCTCTCTTCAGATGGCTGACAAGTCAACAGCCGTCCCGATAGGTATTTGTGAGGATGTTCCCGTAGAAGTTGCTAATTGTTTGATCCTTACTAATTTTGTCGTGCTTGACATGCCCGAGGATGGGAGCATGTCCATTATTCTTGGTAGACCTTTTCTTAACACCGCAGGTGCTATTATTGATTGCAATAAAGGAAAGGTTACCTTCAATGTGAATGATAAAGAACACACGGTGTAGTTTCCAAAGAAGACCGACAAGAGGCATGGCCTCAACTCTATAGAAGATATCGAGATCGTGAAGATTGGAGAATGGGACTGTCCACTACATGTGCACCACAAATACAAAACTATTATGGTGGGGACAATGTCCATTAAAGTAAAGGTGCAATGATCACTTGGTAAAAAGTTAAGCTTGTTACGTTTTCATTTGTTTTAGCTTTTGTTCTCCTTGTTGTACCAAGTGGTTATGTTTTTGAAGCTTCACAATACTAATCACTGCTTTAAGTTTTCAGAAAGTTTTGCAGCTTTTTGAACTTCGAAAAATCTTCAACAGTGAAGTTTTCAGAAAAATTCCAAAAAATAAAAAATAAAAATTTCCATGCCGGGAGTGTCCCAGAGGCACCTGGGGCTGACCAGGGGGGGCCACCAGTGGCCCAGGCGGCCAGCTGGCGCGGCCTGCCCCCTGGCCGCGCCCATAGGGCGCCTGGGCCCCACAGGCCCCGCCTCTAGGTGAGTCTTCTTCCTCTCTCTCTCTTTCTCTCCAAAAACACGAGTTCTGCACCTGTTCTTGCGTTCTTGCTGTTCTTGGAGGCAATTTTCGATTTCTCTCTACAGCCTATCATTCGAGCTGAGATTTTGAACAAATACTCCCTGGTATGTAACTCCTCCACCCCTCCAATTAGATTTTTGGTTGGTGGCTTCATTTGTGAGTATTTAGTAGTTCTTGGTGCTGTGTAGATGAGCTTGCATGCATGTGTAGAAATTTATTTTCTAAGTTTTGATGCAAGTTTATGCATTAGGTAAGTGAGTTGAGTAGTTTGCCTTAATCCACTTTGCTTAAATCCTTGTTTTTGTAATTTGCCAAAAAATTCAGAAATGAGTTTGTTAGGAAGGGCAAAAGGGTGGCTTGAGAAGAAGAAGCCCACGCGCTCCGATCGAGTTACTAGAGCCGCAGCTTCACCCTCGACTACTAGGGTGAGCTACAATGAAGATCATGTGCCCCTAGAGTTGTTGGAAGACACAAAGCCAGCACGTGCGATGATGTTCTCAGGTGATGAATTCCTTGAAGCTGCAGGAATTAAGGATGAGTTTTATAATCTTTGTGCTAATGCAATTCTGACATGGCTCGTCACGTGCCGTGTTGTTCAGTATCAAAAACTCACCTCCGGTTTCATTAACAGTTTTAGATATAACCTTGATACTGGTTCTATTGAGTTTAAAATTTACAATAATCTTTTGACCATGACCTTGGAAAAGTTTTGTGAAATAATAGGTGTGCCAAACGTTGGGCGGACGGCGAAGATGACCTCTCAGCCCTCCGAGCTGAGAACCGTCCTCAACTCTCTCTGCAGCATGGGTACGAGGGATATACATCGGTCAAAAATCTCCAGCATATTATTCCCTCACCTCAGGTATTTTGCGTATTATGTTGCTAGAGGGGTGTTAGCTCGTGACAACACGAGCAACATTTCTGCGCCGGATGTTGCTATCCTGGCAGCCGCCCTCTCAGGGAGGTTTGATTATAATTTGGGTGCCCTAATTGCTCGACGCCTTGCTATGAACGGTAACAAGGGAGATTTATTTGGTGGCGTTTATGCCACACTTATCTTAGAGTATCTTAAAGGCACCCCACACCCTGATGATAAGCCTTTTACTTATTTAAGTTTTGATCTTGCTGCTATGAAAAGGCATAAGTTTTTTACCATGACTTCTGAATTTGGTAACCTTGTTTATATCTTGCGTTTCGGAACTACCGCGGAACGCAAGATCCGTCTACCTGCACCTCTTTTGTTTGATTTTTCTCGCAGGAACGGATGGTCCTTTGATGTTATCCAGTTCGATGAGTTCATGGTGCAGCATCAGCTTCATAACCCCATGGAGGGGGTTGTGCCCGACGACAAGGAGCACGGTGAGTTACCACCTTTCCAGGGGGAGACCGTCACACAGTTTGGTGAAGGGTCTTCCTCTGCCTGGAGTGCGGACCCTTCTTCGTGGGAGGATCCGAGAACTTCGGTGTATGCGCCGGAATCCTTTTACGACCCTTGGACTCACCAGTACCACCCCGGAGCAGGAGGCTCCTGGGGGCAGTAGCTACTACCAACTTAGGCCAAAAGCCTAAGCTTGGGGGAGTACGTGCCCTTCTCACTTTTCCATTGTATTATCCATTTTATTTTTGTTCGCTTTGATCTTTTTGAAGTTTTTGCCCGTTCTTCTTTGTTCTTTCTTTGCAAAAACAACGAAAAGATTTTCTCTTTCTTTTGCTTTCGTTCAACCTTTGAAATAACCCAAAAAGATTTCCTTTCTCTCTTTAGTTTGCTTTGTTTTCAGAGTTCAGCTCGAGTCCGTGATGGCATTTAATTATATTTCCTACGTTCGATCGTTCAAGTGACAAGGCAGTAATGACGAAGATCGACGGAAGGGAAGCAACAAGTAAAACCGGTATGAACTCTTCTTGTTTCTACTTTTGTACATATGCCTGTACTTATGATCTAGAGACCAGCTTGTAGCGACATAGTGCTATGTTTACAATGCTTTCCCAGTGGTTCATGCTTTCCTTGTGGCTAGTCTCAAATAGCTAGAGTATATAATGTGTTATTGAAATGATTTACATGCATTGCATTGTTTATAGTTTGGTATACTAAGGTGGTATTTCCTTTTGGAGAATTCTTGGATTGACTTGGCACATGTTTAAGACTAAAAAGTCTGCTTTGCCTTGATGATCTTTGAGTTTCAGAATAGTTATATCACTTTCATGCCCGATTCAATGTTGCTTTGTCGCTCTGCATGATTATGACCGTTATTGCTCTCTAGTTCGTCGCTTCCCAGTCTCTTGCTAGCCTTCGCTCGCACTAAGCGGAATTCTGCTTGTGCATCCAGATCCTGTCAAACCAGTTATTCCATATGAGTCCACCATACCTTCCTATGTGGTATTTACCGGCCATCCTAACAAAGACTTTCTTCTACCATCTCGAAACTATTGAAATTTACTCCTATTTTGTGCCTCTGTTTTAGCTCATGAGGAAGTAGTAGTTAATTCATGATCTTTTTAAGTTGGACAAGTTTTATCCCGGGATTGCATGTCTAATCTGCAACACCCTAATACGAGGAGGAACTGGCATGAGTGCGCCCGGCTCATAAAAGATAATACAACAAACAAACCCTCCTTTACGCTTTGTTCATGAGAAATCAGAAAACTTTTGGCAGTGATAAACAAAGGAGATTAAGGGGATGTGATCGTCCCCGTGCGGGAGCCGTTCCTCGAAACTTGTCCAGCTCGAGCAGTGATTGGGTTGTCTACTAACATTCGTTGACGAAATATGCACCTCCCAAAATCATTTTTCCCTCTGTTTTCAAAACCAAGAGCTCTGGTACATGTTTAGTCTTTGCTTCCAACCACGGGTTTTCAACCTCGCCATCAAATTCCACGGTTCGAGAGTCTCCACCTTCTTTCTTCAAAGCACCAACTAGGAGAGCATAATTGTCATTCTGAGTGTAATGTGCATTGTCCCAAAGTATTACATTGTCTTCTGCATGCTTGTGGTATTATTTATTCAGAAATTCTTAGTTCTAGTCTCCTTTAAAACTCTAGAGGAGTTTCTGCATTTATGTTTTGCTTCACTCATGGAGGCTAGCGAGATACCACTCTAGTATGTTCAAGTTGTGTGCAATGTAATCTTGTCTTGATTTTCAGTAGCATATTATTTACTTTTAGGTATTTGTGATTGGTCACTTGAAAGAAGGATTGCTTCGTGCATTGTCCTCATAGCATTGTTTCTATACTTGCTAGACTCTTTTCGTAGTACATGCTTATATACATCTAATGAAGCAAAAGAGTTTGTCAAAGTTCTCTTTGTCGCGTCCAGTTCGTTGAACTGAATTGCTTGAGGACAAGCAATATGCTAAGCTTGGGGGAGTTGATACGTCTCAAACGTATCTACTTTTCCAAACACTTTTGCTATTGTTTTGCCCTCATTCTTGCATGATTTGAACTAAACTAACCCGGACTGACGTTGTTTTCAGCAGAGCTGCCTGTATGGTTCTATTATGTGCAGGAAAACAGATTTTTAGGTATCTCAGAAAAATTCCAAGAAAAATCACAGAAAATCCACACACCCGAAGGGCCCTTGTGCCAGAAGAGGGACCAGAGGGCAGCCAGGGGGGCCCCAGGCGCCCTGCCCAGGCGGCCCCACCCCTGGCCGCCTCGGGAGGCTGCCTGGGCGGGTCCTTCCCCCTCTGGTGCCCTACCTTGGCCCGTGTTTATCCCCGTGACGAGAAAACCCCAGAACAGAAGTCGTTTTCCCAGTTTCCGTCGCGGAGCCGCCGCCACCCTCTGTTCTTCTTCGGGAGGGCTAATCTGGAGGCTGATTTGGCCTCCGGAGAGGGGAGATCGTCGCCATCGTCATCATCATCACCACTCCATCCTCCCTCCATGACTTCTCCTTCCATGTGTGAGTAATTCCCTGCTGTAGGCAAAGGGGATGGTAGGGATTGGATGAGTTAGATCATGTAATAGTTTATCAGATTGTTGGGGGCATGTTGCCTATCATCTACTATGGTGTTTATCATCTTTGCTTCAACTTGTTGCTCTTAATGCTTGTCACTTAGGGCCCGAGTGCCATGATTTCAGATCTGAACCATATGTGTTTGCATGAATATATTTGTGTTCTTGATCCTATCTATGAGTTGTTTGCACCTATTACGGTCCGGAACCGGCGATCCCAAAGGTGACAGGTTGGGACACCAACGGGGATGGTCCATAATTTGAGGATTCCATGTATCCATTGAGTTCATTGCTTTGTTCCGGTGCTCTTTGACAGGAGCACCTTAATCTCCATAAGTTCCTTTTGGCCCCGTTCGTAGCGGGATGGTAGGACAAAAGATGTTGTGCAAGTTCTTATTGCAAGCACGTACAACTACCTGTGGGATACATGCCTAATGTTTGATATTCGCCTAGATGATCATTACTTTTCTATGTGCCTTGCCCCAAGTTAGATTCATGACGTTTCTCATCCATGCAGCGCCCAACCATCCATCTCCCTAGCCTACAGTATTTCAATCCTGCTGGTTATTAGTTGTTACTTTTGTTGTTTACTTTTGCTATTTACTTTTGCTGTCACCACCATCACTATCATATCACCGTTACCACTTATCTTTTGTTGCAAGTAAATATATTTTAGGTGCGGTTGAATTGGCAACTCAACTGTCAAAGCTTATAAATACTCTTTGGCTCCCCGTGTGTCGAATCTATAAATTGGGTTATTCTTACCCGCGAAGACTATCTGGATCCCTTACGGTTGAGGGTTATCAGCTGCCGGGCAGGCCTCACCTCCCCACCGTTGTCCCATCGCTGGCCTAGCCATCCCTCTACTCACCCACACATGTTGTTATTCTCCGGCGACTGCAGACAAACCAGTGAACCCTCGTACAGTCGTACACCCCTCCGCGTGGGAAACAACGGCCGAGTCTTCCCTGCCTCCGTGTTGTTCCCTTCCTAGGCCTCGCCGTCGTCCACCGCCTTGGTGCTCTCGTCGCGGCCTGGTAAACGTGGTCAACGACCGACATGCATCTGAAGTGGACTGTACGTGGAGAGGCTGACAGCTAGGTCCACGGCCGCACGCAAGGAAATGCCTCCTTATTACGCACAAAATAATGATTCCTCCACCTGACATATGGGACCCACTGAAAGGGCCTCTGTATTTCGCGAAAAACCGTTACCACCACTGACACCTCGGACCCACCAGCTATATGTTCGCACGCAAGGAAGTGCCTCCTTATTACGCACAAAAAAAATGAATACTCCCCCTGCTAGCTGGGACCCAGTATAGTGGCAGGCTGACTTGTGGGCCTACTAAGTTGACGGGGACGGAGGGCTTTGTCAACTTAGTCAATATGCACGATTCTAGCTCCAGTGACCGTACGATGTCTATCCAACGGCCGTAGTGCTTCTTCAACCTCTGGTCTTCTTGCTCCAGCCGCCCAAACTAGTGTCGGTCGTGCCTCGTGCTCCTGCCTCCCGTGGCCGGCTGCGATGTGGCGGAGGCCTCACTGCCCCCTACTACTCCCACCGCTGGCCAGGTCATCCCTCTACTCACCCACACCCCCTGTTATTCTGCGGCGACGGCAGCCTCACACCGCAGCGAACCAGTGAAGCCTCATACTCCTCTACGCGTGGGCATCCACTGCCGCGTCATCCCCGGCTCCGCGTCATCTCCTTCCTAGGCCTCGTCATCGTCCACCGCCCTGGTGCTCTCGGCGCGGCGTGGTCAACGTGGTCAAGGAACGACTTCTATCGGAAGAGTACTGTACGTGGAGAGGCTGACAGCTGGGTCCACGGCAGACGCAAGGAAGTGCCTCCTTATTACCCGAAAAATAATTATTCCTCCACCTGACAGCAGGGACCCACCGGATGGGCCACCATATTTGGCGAAAAAAATGTTTCCCCCCTGACTGCTGGGACCCACCAAACGGGCCACCGTATTTCGCGAAAAAAAAAACAATCCCCTCGCTGTCAGCTTGGACCCATCGGAAGTGCCGCCTTATTACGCACAAAAAATGAATACTCCCACTACTAGTTGGGACCCAACTTGGTGGGTGGCTGACTTGTGGGCCTACTATGTTGACGGGGACGGAGTGCTTTGTCAACTTAGTCAATATGAACGATTTTAGCTCCAGTGACCGTACGATGTCCATCCAACGGCCGTAATGCTTCTTCAACCTCTGGTGTTCTTGCTCCAGCCGCCCAAAGCAGCACCGATCGTGTCGCATCCTCCCGCCTCCTGTGGCCGGCTGTGATGCCGCGGAAGCCTCACCGTCCCCTACTATTCCCACCGCTGGCCAGGCCCTGCGGCGACGGCAACCTCACACCACAGCCAAACCAGTGAACTCTCGTACTCATCTCCGCGCGGGCTTCCACTGCCGCGTCTTCCCAGGCTCCGCGTCGTCCCCTTCCTAGGCCTCGCCGTCGTCCACCGGCCTGGTGCTCTCGGTGCGGCGTGGTCAATGTGGTCAAGGAACGACTTCCATCGGAAGAGTACAGTACGTAGAAAGGCTGACAGCTGGGTCCACGGCCGCAGCAAGGAAGTGTCTCTTTATTACGCACAAAATAATTATTCCTCCACCTGACATCGGGGACCCACTGGACGGACAACCGTATTTCGCGAAAAAAATGTTTCCTCCTGACTGCTGGGACCCACCAGCTACATCTTCGCACGCAAGGAAGTGCGTCCAGGCAAAAAACGATTTGCCCCTCTGACTGCTGGGACCCACCAGCTACATCTTCACTGGCAAGGAAGTGCCTGATAGTTGGGACCCACCTGGTCGAAGCGTACGTAGCGTTGTCATTCTGGTCGCAAACGTGTACGTACATACTGGTCGATGTAGAGGCGCACACGTGTTGTAGTAGAGGCGCGCACGTAGCATGTACCCCTATGTACAACGGTCAGGGTGCAAGAAAGAAAATACGGCCACGTACGTACATACGGGCGGTGTCTCGAACACCTACTCGCGCGTACGTACGGCCAGGGCTCGTGTACATGGCTGGGTCGGAACAGAGAAACTGCTTCGTCGTCGTGTTCATGGGGAGCCAACCGACTGGGTCGGAACGAAATGTGTCGTCGTGTTCATCGGGAGTGCTTGGATGGAACAGCCGATGGAAACGAGGCCTGGCATACCACAGAACGGAGGAAACGGCATTGTGTTCGACTGTCAGGACAGGATTTTCGGGATATTAATTTCCAAAAAGCGGCCCTTGTGCTCACCAGCACCAGGATTACTGTTAGCTGATGAGGCACCAACTTGTTACAGAAACTCCAAGAAAAGTACAAAATATGTAGTACAAGACCATTCTGGCCTATGAGTACAACACAAGGTTTCTAGTGGCTGATGGCGGAAGCAGTTTGTGAATCATCGGTGACTATGGGACTCCATTTCCCACAGGAACAGCTGACCAGGATAACTACTATCTTCGCGAGGCTGCTGTCTCCATTAGCATAGGTTCCGGGGCTGTCATCGCATCGTTCCTTCACACGCAAGGAATCTGGCCAAGACAATAGCCAGGGACAAGCCAGTGAGTACTTTGAATGTACTCGCAAACATTTTTAACAAGGGTGAGACATGAACATGCTCGAGAATGATATATGGTCACTATGATAATAATGATATGACAGTCTATAATTGCAAGCAGGGCATTCGTGTAAAAAGGCATATGAAATCAGAGAGTAGTAATAAAATAAATAACAAGCATGCCACAGTCGGGCGTCTGAGCGACACCACAGAAAGGGCTTATGGGAAAAAAATAAAAGACAAGAATGCCACAGTCGGACGTCTGAGCGACATCACATAAAGGGCTTGTAAAGAAAAGTAAATAACAAAAACGCCACAATCGGACGTCTGAGCGACATCACATAAAGGGCTTATAAAGAGAAGTAAATAACGAAATGCCATAGTCGGACGTCTGAGCGACATCACATAAAGGGCTTATAAAGGAAAGCAAATAACAAAATGCCATAGTCGGACGTCTGAGCGACATCACATAAAGGGCTTATAAAGGAAAGTAAATAACAAAATGCCACAGTCGGGCGTCTGAGCGACACCACAGAAAGGGCTTATAATAGGAGTAGATAACAGTAAATATCCGGGAGGTAGAACCGTCCCAGGGATTCTCATTTAATCTAAAGAAAACAAATGGTTAGTCCACCATATTAATCATAATCACCATTTATCGCAGATCATAATCAGTGTTCTGGTTTAATAGTTTCCTCCGAAGACCGACACTCGACCCATCCCAGACTGTAGTCCTTAACCATGGACACGGCTATTCAAATAGGTTTAATATCTCTGCAGAGGATGTACTCTTTACCCACGAGTAACGGTTTTCTTTAGTCCATTTGAACTAATACCGTTTACAGTCCTTTAGTCGGAAACCGCCTGACTTGCACACACCAGCTTAACTTTACTTGTGTCTGGAATCACCCACGACACCCGTTAAGTAAACTCTAAGTGGGGAGGCTACAACCTCGCGTAGCATGGGATCAAATTTCTATCGCGCGCTCTAAGGGGTGTTTCTCCTCTCGGTCCCAACCGGATACACCCATGCCCCCGGACCAGATGGCATGCCTACCGGATGCACCTAGTATCTTCCACCATGGCCTCTCTGTACGGTGTGTGCCATGAAAAGGGTTGACGACTTACTAAACCGTACCCTACCAGCGGCAGGGACAAATGGTAGCACGAAAACTAGCATGGGGGTTACTTGAGCAAGACTCGATCTATGGTCGACTCAGGAGGTTTAAGTATTCCCTGTATGGTTAGTGCCACAACGCTTTTCATAGTTTCCTGACAGGGTCACCACCACTCATGCTTCATCTTGCCTCACTGCACATCCTCACCACAACGAGATGTCAGTCACGTGATTGTGTTCACCGGAACACAACCTTCCTTCGGACTCCATCCGAACTATCACCAGGCATACGTGGCATGAGAAGTGGTTACTGTCACATACATAACAGAAAAAGATTTCTCACCAGATGTGGATATGCAAGAGTATGACTTTCACATGAAATAACGTTACTCCATTTTAGTATATCGATGGAGTTCTTATGTTTTAGCAAACAACACACGACGTATATCATAACGGGGTTCAAGATGCTTGCCTTCAAGTAGAGGGGAGGAGAAATGCATTCCAAAAATATTTTCGGAAGTTTTCTCCCTCTTCAAAATCCTAAATGGAATAATAAGAAATCAATACATAGACTCAAAACAGCCCAATAAAGTTGTCTAGAAAATTTTCCTATAAATATGAAAATAAACTAGACAATAATTGGGAAACAACAGAAAAAGAATCAAGTCATTTGGATTTATATTTAAAAAGATATTGCCAGTCAAACTTTAGTCAACTCTGTTTTTAGAATAAAAACAGAAATAGGAAAACGTTTCGACTGGAATACGCTTTCGGAGTGGGGAGACGTACTAGAGGTTTTGCGTCTCCACTTATGCCCGCGTGGGCTGGCGCTGGCTCACTGACAGAGGGCCCAGGGGGCCCACTGGTCAGGTTTGACCAGTCGCCCCCCGCCTCCTTCTTCTGGCCGAACCGAGGCGGGGCTCCGACGATCAACGCCGGCGAACGGCGGTTCCTCGAGGGTGTCGAGTGCAGGGATGGATCCGCCGGACTGGGGCGGTCCTCCTAGTGGTCGAGTGGGCGACGGAGGTGTAGGAAAACGACGGCGACGAGCCTTGCGGCAGACGGCGGCCTCGGGTGGGTTTGGGGCTTTGCACTACGGTGGCTCCCGAGCTAGTTTGAGGTGATTGGCGGCTCCGCAGGATCATAGGGAGTCGGACGGTGGTGCTGGCTGGATGGGAGGGGCGTTGGTTGCGACGGATTGGACTGGAGTGCGGCGGCGGCCGTACTCGCCGGAGATGAAGAAGAGAACTTCCTGGGGACGAATGGCTGCTACGGGGTTGCTCTGCGGGGTGGCTAGTGACGGTCTGATGTTGCGGAGGGGTTCGGGGCACCCTTAAATAGGTGATCAAGGTCGGTTCGACGGTGGCCGAGGATAAGGACGACGGCGGCGGCACTATTGCAGAGCCGGGGAGGTGGGGACTGGTTGGCAGAGCTTGCAGAGGTAGGCGACGAGGTTGTGGATGAGCACAGCAGTCTGGGGCGCTCGGGGGCGCGCCAGGTGGCCCGTACGGCACCGACCACAGCAGGCGGCAGTGGCAGCTAGCTCCTGGCTTGCCGGAGAGGTGGCGAGGCGCTGTGGTGCCTATGAGAGAGTACGGTCGGGGCTTGGCTCCATGCTGCGAGCTGCAGAGGGTTTGGATAAGCTCGGGGGGACATGCCAGGGGTGTGCTGGCTTGGGCGCGACACGTGCAAAACGCGCGCTCTGGCCGCGCTCCGTGCACACACGGCAGGCGTTCGACGAAATGCCAGTGCGACTAAACTTGCTTGAATGCCAATACAAATCAACAGACCTGGGTTAGAGGTAGCTGGGAGGTTAGTGGACATGTCTACTGGGTCAGGGGATCAAGTCCACAACGTCTACCAAAAACTATGCCAAAACTGGCCATGCACACAAGGTGCTCGACAGAATGCCATGGGCATATGGGCATCTCTTCTGGTGGCCAAAATCTCCAGATCATACTCTCTTTAGGTGTATGTGATGATGCTAAAGCTAGTTGGGCAAAACCAGAAACTTGCTAGTGCAAGTTTTGCAAATCTTCAGTTCTGGACAGAAAGTGCAGGGCATTGTTTCATGAACCAAAAATATCCCAATGGGCCCACTCTTCTGGACTTAAGGGTTTTGCAAGAGGGGTTATAGGCATGAGGAAGCTCAAGGGCTCTAGAGCAAAATAAACTAGGGTTGCAGTGCAAAATACCAAACTGGACCAGAATGAAAATGAGGTTGGTTCACTCAAATTTTCCAAAGGACCTAAATGGGTTTTTGCATAAAGTTGAATAATATACTCCTATGAACATTCCATAATTTTGGTGGAAGCATTAAAGGAGTATCTAAAGGGGTTGTAGTGCAAATTTGCCCATTGAACCAAACTGTGAATCATGGTGTGGAGCTCAAAATAATAACAGAAATAAATATAAACTAGCATAAAAGTGATCTAACAACATCACATGACATCTCCAATTTTTGGTTGGAAATTTAAATAAATTTATCAAGTGGTTGCAGTACAAAAGGGACCCTAAAACCAAGGGAGACCATTTTTAGAGAGATTAAGATTAGGGAGACAAATACATAATTAATTTCTACTGATATAAGAAAAGTTTTAAAGAGTGAACATGAGAGTCTAACATTAGCTGGAAAGTTTTCACTTGATGTAAAAACTCCAACATACAAGGACAAGAATGGTCCTGGAATATATAGGAACATCGAGCATAAGACAAATTTTAATACCCTGGCAAAAAAATTAATTAATAAAACATTGTTGAAAATTTTGGGGAGTTACATCGACCGGCCACGTTCGAAACGAGATCCTGTTCATCGGGAGGGGTCTGGCGTACCGCAAAACGGAGGAAACGGACCTCCTACGGTCGAAACGGGGGTCCTGTTGATCGGGAGGGGTGTGGCGTACCGCAAAACGGAGGAAACAGACTTGTGTTGGAGCGCTATGGTCGAAACGGGGGTCCTGTTGATCGGGAGGGGTGTGGCGTACCGCAAAACGGAGGAAACAGACTTGTGTTGGAGCGCTACTGTCGAAACGGGGGTCATGTTCATCGGGAGGGGTGTGGCATACCACAAAACAGAGGAAACGAACTTGTGTTGGAGCGCTACGGTCGAAACGGGGGTTCTGTTCATCGGAAGGGGTGTGGCATACCGCAAAACGGGACTCCACAGGATATTGTTCATCACCACCGTCGACCCCTCCACCCTCCACGGGCTACTATTCATCCATCGTCGATCTCCTCCAGCCTCCACCTGCGACTGTTCAGCCTCCACCGTGCGCTACTCCACCGGCTACTGTTCAACCAGCCCTCTCCACGGGCTCCTGTTCAACCACCCCTCCACGGGCTACTGTTCATCCAGCCCTCCACCGTCTACTGTTCATGCAGCCCTCCACGGGGTGGTCCTGTTCAAGCAGCCCTCCACGAGGTCCTGTTCATGCAGCCCCAACCGGCTCGATCGAACGGGGTCATGTTCATGCAGAGGCAACGCCACGGGGTCCTGTTCAGCCACCCCCACCGGGAACTGTTCATCCAAACTCCTAGCAACGCTCACTGTTCATGCAGAGGCAGCATCGAACGGCTTCAGTTAGCAGCAGTAGCGAAGGAATCGCTCGATCGGGCTCAGTTAACAGCCATCGATCGATCGCTTGGGTTCAGTAACGTGTACCCTGCAGTGCAATCGCTCGGGTTCAGTTAGAGCCCAATGCCTCGCTCGAGTTCAGTTAGAGCCCAACGCCTCGCACTCAAGCGCGTGCGTGTACGAGAGAAACGTGCATCGCTCGGCCCCGACCACCCATCGTAACCGGGAACACCTCGATATTTTCCTCGCCCTCGCTTCTACCACGATTTTTTCCATCATGGACGGCCCAAAGAATGTCATGCAGCTGCGTCACCGGCCCGCCCAGGATGAAAAGCCCATTTTCTGTCATGATGTTTTGTCATAGAAGTAGGACCCCACCACATCTATGATGATACTGTGTTTTGTCACAATTATTGTCATATAAGTGTCATAAGTATGACAGAAAAAAGTTTCGTTTGGACCAAAATGTCACGGATGTGTCTTTTTTTGCAGTGATACTCAACTATGCCAGAGCCCATAATGGCTTGTGGCTGCACACGGAAGTTTCTAGGCATGAATGATATATGATCCCTTTGAGCCTGGGTGGTATTCCATAGGATTCTCCAGGTGCCCTGCAACCAATCCACCCAGATATGTATTAAAATTTCCACCTTAAAGAAACCCTTAGTTGTTATTACACTCACAACTTTCATAAAATCACTCGTACTGTCAGGGATATAACTAGCAGGTATAAACCGGCTAGTGTAAACCGTCTTAGTTATATTATACTTTGTTGTAATATTTAGTAAAGGCTACGGCCCATGAGATCTTAGGGCCCATGTGTAGAATTAAGGTTTGTAAACCGCCAAGCGATGTAACTTGAGAGATAAGGAAGAAAAGACAGAGACCGAGGCAGACACAAGTATGAGCCGGCCTCGGGACTCTGTAAACCGGACCAAGCGTCACCTCTATATAAAGGGACGACCCGGACGGTTCAGGGACATGGCAACAATCAACCCGTCGAGACACAGGCAAGCGAATCCGCTCCCTGTAATCCGACGCCCAAGCAATACCAAACCAACTAGACGTAGGCTTTTACCTTCATCGAAGGGGCTGAACTAGTATAAATCCTCTGTGTCCTTTGTGTGCTATGAACCCCTTCAAGATAACCTGTGCGATGGTTCCATCATCAAGTCCGCTAAACCGGACATCTGCCGTGCTATTTCCACGACAGTTGGCGCCCACCGTGGGGCCTTCGCACGATGGTTTCGAGTTCTTGAAGGGCAGCTTTGAAGGGCTCAAGGGTTACGTGGTCGGCCGGATGACCAAGAGTCACCGCGGCCGGATCTACATCGATGACGCAGGTTGGGGACCGGAGGCCGATTCAATCGAATACGGGTACCGGGTTCCTTTCGGTGGCATCCAAGTCTTCATTGGAAAAATCGGCGAACCGGGACCTGAGCCGGACATCTTCCCCAACATCGCCGAGCCGGCTCAGCGTACGAGATCGGTCCGGATTCAGCCCGCCGTGAAGCACGTGTTCGTTGGAGCAATCCACGGAGTTCGAGCCGAGGACGGATTGGAATCTGATGGTGCAACGGTTGTCTACTCAGACGACGAATCTTCATCCGGAGAAACTGAGTCTCTGTATCAGTTGCAGGACGGCCGGTCTGAGGGTGAGTCCGATGGAAACAGTATTCCGGGCCCCTTTGGCCCGCCAAACCGGGTGGCTGTCTTTATGGCCGGTTCACAGCCCCCGGTGAACGGGACGACAGCTGAAGCTGGCGTAGGGGGGAGCGGCACGACCCTCTCACTTACTGATGTTCTATCCACCTTGATGGATGAATTCACAGCTAAAGCGGTGGAAACAGTAGCTCCAGCAGACAAGGCGCATCATGATGCAGAGATCCTTCAGTTGAAAGGCCGGATTGATCAATTAAAAGAAGATCTGAAGGCAGAGAGAGAGATGATAGCAGCGAGACAGGCGGAGCTGGATGATCAGGCTTTCTACCTAAGGATGGAGCAAGCTTCTATGGAAGGAGTAAGGGGACGAAAGTACCAGTCTCGTCTGCCGCCGGTTTATGAGGCAACAAGGCTATTCAGGACACCTAGGGCTGGGACTAGTAATAATCCGGTTCGAAGCCGAAGGGCACCTCCCGCCAGGGAGGAGCCGGTTCAGCAGCCCGCCGCAGAGCGGGATCGTCGGATTACGTCGGCACCTTACGTTCCCGCCCCTCCAGGTCATTATTCAAACCCTTTGGATAACATCGCTGCAGCTGCTGCACGTTTGGCCGCTTTACCTGTGGAGGAGACGTCTCCGGTGGCAATGGAGGCGCGCAGGGTCAAGGAGCTGTTTAACACGGCGTTGATACAGCAGCAAGCATATTCTCATAGGAGGGAAAGGCTACATTCAACACCACGTCCCAGCCGAAGTTATACTAGGCATTGGGAGGAGCCGGAAGTGTCTAGCAGTGAACGCAGGAGGCATCAGCGCAGGCAGGATATTCCGGCGGGTGCGGCGGCACCAGCTCCAGATGTAAACCGGGTTAGATTAGGAGCCCGGGAGGAGGTTCGTCAAACGACGCCGGGTCACACCGTTACAGCGGAAACAGGGATTACGACGAGTTCTTTCGGGGTGCAGTGTCTTATCCCCGCTTTACGGGGTGTCAAGCTGCCTAAAGATTTTAAGGGGCCCCGCAAGGTACCTAATTACACAGCAGATTTAGCTCCAGAAGCTTGGGTTGAAAGTTATGAGATGGCCATGGAGATGCTAGATGTGGATGAATCGGCTTGTGCTAAGTATTTTACTATGATGCTCGAAGGTATGGCCCGGACCTGGCTGAAAGCTCTACCCCCGAACTCTATTGGATCATGGGGGGAACTACGCAGCCAGTTTATCAAAAACTTCAAAGATACATGCAAACAGCCGATGTCAGTGGTGGATCTAGCAGCTTGTGTGCAAGGAGAACAGGAGTCTACAACATCTTGGGTACGGAGAGTAGCAGAGATTTTACACTCTTCGAATAGTATCAATCCTAGTACGGCGATAGTGACTTTGGAGAACAATTGCCGGTTTGAATCTTTAAAGTTAAAACTCGGACGGCTTAAAAGAGATTGCAATGATATGGGAACTCTCATGAGTGCCCTGGTGAAATATGGAGACTCTGATAATACCAAGTATCCAGAAGCGGAAGGAGACAAGACTGGGAAGGTTAGCAAGTCTGGTAAACCGGCGCAAGTTAATCCGGCTACCACAAGTTTTTTGGGCAAACGGAAGGCAGAAGGTGGTTCTAACTTCGTGGCCAGCACTCGAGTTCAAGGGGATTTTCAGCATAGCCTGGAAAATCCACCTTCACAAACCGGCGGAGGAAAACTTAGCTGGGATCAAGAGTTAGATCAGCCTTGTCCGAAGCATGGCATAAAAGGGCGACCGGCAAAGCATACCATGAGGGAGTGCATACCCCTTATGAAGGCAGTGGCGGGCCGTTTCAATCCTCATAATCGGCCTCCAAATGGCGGTTCAGGTCCTGGATTTTATGGTCCGGGTCATCAGGGGAACAGCTCCGGATCAGGATATAGGGGCAATAGCAATGGTTATCAAAACCGGGTAGGTAATCAGAATAATCAAGGGAATTATAATAGTCAGGGCAATCAGTCGCATCATCAAGGTGGTTACAATAATCAGAGTAATCAGCAGCAGGGCCAAGGGAATTATAATAGTCAGGGAAATCAGCAGCAATAGCGTCAGCAACAGCAGCCGCAATCTGGATATCAGAGTAATCCGAAGGAATTGAGCAGTGGGCAATATCATGTCTTCACCACAAGTCTGTGTAAGAGAGACCAGAAGGTTTTGAAGCGGGCTGTTAATGCAGTTGAACCGGCGACACCGCAATTTCTGCGCTGGTCAGAGCAGCCCATTATGTGGAGCAGGGAAGACCACCCGATGCGGGTGGATAATCCGGGCCATTTAGCCTTGGTGGTAGCACCTCAAGTGGGAGGCAACAAATTCACTAAGGTTCTCATGGACGGTGGTAGCAGTATCAATATCTTGTACTATGAGACTTTCCGTCGTATGGGTCTGACGGATAAGAAGCTAAGGCAATCAAATACAGTGTTTCATGGAGTGGTCCCAGGTAAGTCAGCTTATCCGGTTGGAAAGATTGACTTGGAAGTTACCTTTGGGAATGAGTATGATTCCAGATCAGAGATGATCACTTTCGAAGTCGTCAAAATCAAAAGTCCATATCATGCCCTGTTTGGAAGGACGGTTTATGCTAAGTTTATGGCTAGGCCATGTTACGTTTATTTGCAGCTTAAAATGTCGGGTCATAAGGGCACGATTACGGTTCATGGAAGTCGCAAGATAGCAGTGGAATGTGAAGAAGGAGACGCGGCTTATGCAGAAGCAGTATGTGCCACGGAAGAGTTGAAATTTTATACAGATAATGTTGATCCGGCAGATATGACTCCGCTAAAGAAGCCAACTACCGAGCATGATCCAGCATTGAAGTTTAAATCAGCAGAGGAGACCAAGCAAGTTGATTTTGTGCCTGGAGATTCGTCTAAGCAATTCACTATCAGCGCTAACCTCGATCCCAAATAGGAAAGCGCGCTCATCGAGTTCATCCGTGAGAACCGGGATATCTTTGCATGGAAACCTTCTGACATGCCAGGTGTACCGAGGGAACTCGCTGAGCACAGTCTTAATATTGATCCGAAGTTTAAACCGGTCAAGCAGTATCTGCGCCGCTTCAATGAGGAGAGGCGCAAGGCTATAGGAGAAGAAGTGGCCAGACTTTTGGCCGCAGGGTTCATAGTAGAAGTTTTTCATCCGGAGTGGTTGGCTAATCCAGTGCTGGTGTTGAAGAAGAATGGGAAGTGGAGGATGTGTGTGGACTATACAGACCTCAATAAAGCTTGCCCAACTGATCCTTTTGCTCTCCCTCGCATCGATCAGATCATTGATGCCACGGCAGGGTGTGAGCGGCTAAGTTTTTTGGATGCATATTCAGGATATCACCAGATCAAGATGGCGGTTAAAGACCAAGAGAAGACAGCTTTCATAACTCCTTTTGGTGCTTTTTGCTATGTATCTATGCCTTTTGGGCTTAAAAGTGCACAGGCAACTTATCAGCGTTGTGTTCAGAATTGTCTAAAAGGGCAAATAGGGAGGAATGTTCATGCCTATGTGGATGACATTGTGGTCAAGTCAAGAAAGGAAGAAACAATGATAGAAGATCTCAGGGAAACTTTTGATAATCTTCGAGCTTATAAGATGATGCTTAATCCGGAAAAGTGTGCTTTTGGTGTTCCGGCAGGTAAGCTACTGGGATTCTTGGTCTCAAACAGAGGAATAGAAGCTAACCCAGAGAAAATCAAGGCCATCACATCTTTGACTAAACCGGTTTGCATCAACGATGTTCAGCGCATAGCTGGCCGGATCACAGCATTAAGCCGGTTCATCGGCCGTTTGGGAGAGAAGGCGATCCCACTTTACCAGATGTTGAGGAAAACAGACCGGTTTATATGGAGTGATGAGGCAAAAGCAGCGTTTGAGGATCTGAAACGACAACTGGCAAAACCACCGGTTTTAGCTGCTCCTATTGACAAGGAGCCGTTGCTGTTATATGACGCTGCTAATGCACGGGCAGTTAGCGTTGCAATCGTGGTTGAGCGTAAGGAAGCAGGGAAGGAGTACCCAGTTCAGCGCCTGGTTTACTACGTGAGTGAAGTACTCATTGAATCCAAGCAGAGATATCCTCATTGGCAGAAGTTGGTATATGGTGTGTTCATGGCAAACCGGAAGTTGAAGCACTATTTCCAAGGTCATCCAATAACTGTGGTTAGTTCAGCACCGTTGGGGGATATAATCCAGAACAGGGAAGCTACGGGCAGAGTAGCGAAGTGGGCCATCGAGCTCAGCCCACATGAGTTGAAATATGTACCACGCACCGCTATAAAATCTCAGGCATTGGTAGATTTCATCAATGATTGGACAGAGTTGCAGACTCCTGAGGAGAAGCCGGATCTTACTTACTGGACGATTCATTTTGACGGTTCAAAACAGTTGGAGGGCTCGGGGGCTGGAGTTGTCTTAACTTCCCCCAGAGGTGATAAATTTTGTTATGTCCTCCGCTTATTGTTTCCTTGTACTAATAATGCAGCGGAATATGAAGCACTACTTCATGGTTTACGGCTAGCAAAGGAAATGAACTTGAGCCGGGTTAAGTGCTTTGGCGACTCAGATCTGGTGGAACAGCAAGTTTCTGGCAAGTGGGATTCAAGGGATCCCCTCATGGCGGCTTATAGACAAGAAGTTGAAGCAGTCGCAGGATACTTTAAAGGATATCAGGTGGATCATATAGACCGGCGGAGGAACGAAGCGGCCGACGCTTTAAGCCGGCTGGGGTCTCAACGTAAACCGGTGCCACCAAACACTTTTTTGGATGAATTGCACAGTCCTTCGGTTCAGATACCATCGGAGGAAGACCTAGCTGTTCCTGACCCAGAGGCACAGTTAGTTGCAGCGCTCCATGTTATTCCAGATTGGACGCTGCCCTATTTGGCATACCTGAGCCGAGGAGAGTTACCAGATGATGAAGAAGAAGCACGACAGATAATCCGGCGCTCTAAGTCCATGACGATTGCAAACAGAGAGCTTCACCATCGCAGTACTTCTGGAGTATTTCAGCGGTGTGTATCAGCTGAGGAAGGTTGTGAGATTCTTCGCGAGATTCATGAAGGGGATTGTGGTCATCATACCGGTTCAAAATCATTGGTGGCTAAAGCATTCCGGCATGGTTTCTATTGGTTAACTGCTCATGCAGATGCGGCAGATCTGGTCCGGAAGTGTGACGCTTGTCAGAAATTTTCAAGACGTGCTCTGGTTCCAGCGCAGGAACTCCGGATGATACCAATAACTTGGCCGTTTGCGACTTGGGGGCTTGATATGGTTGGACCTTTTAAGCGATCCCAAGATCAGAAAACTCATCTACTGGTAGCAGTAGACAAGTTTACAAAGTGGGTTGAAGCGGAGCCTATAAGCAAGTGTGATGCGGCAACGGCAGTCAAATTCATCAAAAAAGTAATTTTCCGGTTTGGCTTTCCACACAGCATCATCACAGACAATGGCACCAATTTGTCACAGGGTGAGATGGAAGAGTTCTGTCAACGAGAGCATATTCGTTTGGACGTGTCTTCTGCGGCTCACCCCCAATCCAATGGTCAGGCTGAAAGGGCAAATCAGGAGATTTTGCGAGGTATCAAACCCCGGCTTATGACACCTTTGCAGAGAACCCCAGGATGTTGGGTTGAGGAATTGCCATATGTTCTTTGGAGTATCAACACTACACCAAACCGGTCTACAGGTTACACACCTTTCTTCATGGTTTATGGTGCTGAAGCAGTCCTTCCGAGCGATATACGTCTTGATTCACCAAGGGTGACGGCTTATGTTGAAGCAGTCAACGAGAGAGCAAGACAGGACAATTTAGACCGGCTGGATGAAGAGCGTGATATGGCTGCAGCACGATCTGCGATTTATCAACAAGACTTACACAGATATCATAGCCGCCGGATCAGAACAAGGACGTTCCAGGAGGGTGACTTGGTACTCCGGCTCATCCAAGATCAAACAGATATGCACAAGCTATCCCCGCCTTGGGAAGGGCCCTTTGTGGTCAGCAAGAATCTACACAACGGTTCATATTACCTGGTGGACGTTCGAGAACACAAGGACTCACGGACGTCAGAAGAGGAGACGAAGAGGCCGTGGAACATCGCCCATTTACGGCCATACTATACTTGAGCTACGTGCTCCAATGTATCCTATGTATATATTATGAGTAATGAATAAACCGGCACCCTCGGTAAACCGGGGGCTTAGCCCTTTTTCCATATACAGATATCTTGTGAGGAAAACCATATAAGTTTTTTATCAGAGATTATATTTCAATATATTGGTCGGTTTAGAAATTGATTTTTTGCAGAGTACACAAGGGAGCAATAAAACTTTCTAGAGAACATGAGATCATATCCGGTTCGAAGAGAGGATGCTTCACGATTTGCCCACCGGTTCAGGAGGAACCATGGAGGCCCCCTGGGAAGAGATGGATAAACCACGTCCCATTGATTGGCTCAGTTTTTTACAATTCTATCGGCCCTCTAAAAAGAATGGTTCGCCCACGTTCAGTGATTGGCTAGGCCCCCTGGGAAGAGATGGATAAACCACGTCCCATTGATTGGCTCAGTTTTTTACAATTCTATCGGCC
>LR738709.1:488534820-488564516 GCA_902687465.1 Secale cereale | reverse complement strand
TCTGAAAAGAATGGTTCGCCCACGTTCAGTGATTGGCTAGGCCCCCTGGGAAGAAATGGATAAACCACGTCCCATTGATTGGCTCAGTTTTTATTTGCGGTTCCATCGGCCCTCTGAAAAAATGGTTTCTCCCACGTTCAGTGATTGGCTAGGCCCCCTGGGAAGAGATGGATAAACCACGTCCCATTGATTGGCTGAACCTTGCTTTGAGCCTGGCAGCTCTTAAAAAGCCTCGACTACATGGTCTTATTTGCAAAATTTGCATCTTTTTGTGTTTGTGTTTTATAACCCGTTAAACCGGAGTGGAGCAGCCACAGAAGCTGACCACGTATCTATAAAGTTGAAAGTCTGGGTCATGAATACCAGCATGAGTAACCCGGTGTTCATTAAAACCCGGATCATATATCAGGCAACAAGCTATAAATTTCTGAACAAAGTCTTGGAGAACAAGATGAACCGGAATTTATCATCAAGATGAACCGGAGTTTTCCAGGTTTCTAATTGGATCCATGAAGGTCTTCATCAAGCGACTTTAAAGTCCTACCGGATTAAGAATATTGAGCGTATATAATCTCAGGTATAAAGTTATTTCTGGTATAAAGATATACTTATTTGACGTTTTAAGAGAACAATTTAATCCGTCCAGTGGTAAACCACTAGGACATATTTTTAGTATTATTTCTGCAGAAGCAGAGGATATGCAAGATAAACAATATCAGACAACATTTCAATCGGCAAATATTTCACATAAAGAAAGACAGAATATCCGGATTAAAGCAGATCAAGTTTTAGCTATCCTATTACAAGGCATAGCAAGCCCGACGGATTGGAAATATTGTTTGGCGAAACACAGACTGCGATTACAGCAATAAATTTTAAAGTTATGCTCCTCCTTGTTGAGACGGCTGGCCATCACCTTGATCCGGAACATCTTCATCTTCTTGAAGCGGTTGGAAATCCGGCACACGCCAGTCAATCTTCGTCAAAGCCCGGAAATACATCTCTTCGTTGATCAGTTCAAAAGGTTCGATATCTGGAGCGAAGGTATGAGGACGAACCGGCGGGATTAAGTTGATGGTGTCATAAACCGGTCGGTCAACCCGTTCGTTTTGCAAGTCATATCCAGGATGATACCTCGATAAATCGGACTCAGCTGCAAGCTTGCTGGCGAGGGGACGCATCTCCTTTGTCAAGGCGTAAAGATCTTTTGCAGTAAAAGTCGAGCCGTCGTCTTTTGTATCAGGAAAACCGGTTAAAGCTTCCTCCGGATCAAGATCCGGGACCCAAGCCTTAGCCCTGGTAAGGGCCAGAAGAGCGCCACCTCGGGCAGCAGATTTTTTGACTTCTTCAAGACGAGCCGGCAAAACAGATAACTTGTTCAACGTATCTTGGATCGTCGTAGGGGCCGGTTTACCAAAAGAAGTTGCACTAATGATCCTCTGAGCGCCGGAATACAGCTGCTCGACCAAGGTGTAACATGCTTTAAGTTTCTTCCGTAAGTCATCCCCAAGATGGGAGACACGGCGCCCTGCATATAGATATTATGGTTAAACCGGCACAAATGGAGATTACAGGGATAAAAGCAGAAGTTCAGGTTGTACTTACCAAAGACTGCAGAGGTCATCAGTTCAATCTGTCGTTTTAAACCGGTTAATTCTTCTGTAACCGGATTAAGCGCCCCTTCAGCGTCCTGAACCCTTTTCTCCAGATCTTTCTTTTGAACCTCAAAAGTGGTCCGCTCTTCTTCAAAGTATTTCTTCAGATCTTTAGCAGTCTTTAAACTCACCTGAAGATCTTTTTTAGCCTTTGAAGCGGTAGATTCTGTTTCAGCAAGACGGCTCCGAAGTTCATTAATTTCAGCAGCGTTCCGGTTCAACTCAGCCTGCAAGCACAGTTAAAAGACAAGAGGTAAAAATCAGACAAGTCTCAAGCACACAAACAAGTTGTATACTTGACACTTGGGGGCTAATGGCAGTTGAAGCAATAAGTAACAGCAATTCAAAGATTACAAGTCTCAAGCACACAAACAAGTTGTCTACTTGACACTTGGGGGCTAATGGATGGTTGAAGTATCATCAGAAAATTTTACAAGTATCAAATACATAAACAAGTTATCTACTTGATACTTGGGGGCTAATGGATGGATCAATTGTTCAAACTATAAAGTTCCGGTTCACCTTTAGCACACAGCTAAACCGGAACTTGGGGGCTGTTATGGGATAGAAGCATATCAAAGGTACAAAGTCAGAAGGAAAGAGTTACCTCATATTTCTCCCTCATTAAGTTAACCAAACTTGCTTCATAGTCTCGGCTGTTGTGGAGCCGGTTTAGATACCCAGAGTAAATTTCTTGGGCGCTCATATCGGAAAGATTGGATATCTCAGTACTCCATTTTCCCTTCTCTTTATATAGCTTCTCCGTTTTAGCCGTATGCTTGGCTAAAACGGTGGGCTCAGCCGGAGCAACGAAGGCAGCCCCAGTTACCACAACATCTGGAGAAGCAGGTGCATTTGGGGGAGTCGCAGTATGGGCCGGATTGGGAGATGCCGGATTAATCTGAGGAGAGTTGACCCGGGCCGGACTTGGCGGATTATGGGCATCTTCAGCAGTAGGATTCTCAGGAACGAAGATTTGATCTGTAGGCGCAGGATCTTCAAGAGGAGCTACGGGCTCGCCTTCTGGAGGAACGGCCATCGCCGGATTAATCACCGGATTATCTACAGAGGTCTCAGCCGGAGGCTTGTTTGCCTTGGGTTTCTTGCTGGGCTTTGGCTTGCTGGAAAAGTTTGCAAAATAAGTTAAACATTGTAAAGCAAAAAGGAATCATAAACCGGAAAAGTTAAAAAGTTACCCTGGGACAGTTTTCAAGGGAGGAAGGTGCGTGGCAGTTGATTCACCAGAAGAAGAAAGCGGAGTTTCCTGATAATCAGGATCAGACGGTTTAAGAGGTTTTCGGATAAGCCCGGCCTTGGGATGAAGAAGAGTCGGAGAAAGTATCACCTCAGCACGGCGTTTTCGAACCGGAGTTAAAGAAATCCCGGATGATTCGACGGCCAGGCCACTATGGCGAGTGGTCCGGCGAAGAGCTTCATGTTGCTGCTTCTTCAAAATAAAATTAGGATCCAACTGAGCATAAGGGTGAGAAAATTGATATTTCCGGACGGTCCGACGACTTTTTTGTGGAAGAGGTTCTGAATCAGAAGAAAAAATGGTTACCTCAACTTCGGCCGGATTATCACCTTCAGCCAACTCCTGTGGAAAGGTTATCATTAGATACAGATATAAGTTCAAGAAAGCAAAATTCAAACCGGATTAATTCATACCTCGGAATCCGGATCATCATCTTCAGCGGGAGAACTGGCGTCAACAGCTGCTTTTCTTTTCTTATTGGCAAAGGTTTTTCGGCGTGCTTGTTTGCCGGTTTTCTCCTGAGGCTTTCTCTTCCAGAAAGGATCATCAGACTATTCAAAGGAAAGAAAGACAATTCAAAAGACGGTTTAAAGAAACGGGTTACAAATACAGGGCGAAGTAAAACTTACAGCAGGCAGTTTGTTCTTTTTATAATACGGAGCCAGCCCGACTTTGCTGCAGTCTGCTAAAGTGACGTTGAGCATCTTTTTAGCCGACTCAATAACCTCCGATTCAGATAATTTGTCCTTAGTAAACCGTTGAGGATCGTCCGGTTTACCAGAGTATTGGCACATCAGCTGTGATCGCTGGCTTAAGGGAAGGATGCTCCAAGACAACCAGTAGCGCATAAAATCAGTTCCAGTCAAGCCATTGGCTATGAAAGCTCTTAACCTGGAGAGCTATGATGAAAACTGGGTCCGCTCGATAGAGCTGAGCCGTTGTGGTAGAGGATGATCTTCCGGAATACGGGTTTCACGATAACCCGGCAAAGGGTTCTCCCCTTCAGGAGAAGTGTCAACGCAATAAAACCATGACTTGTTCCAATCCTTTGGATGCGTGTGTAAAGCGGCGTGAGGAAAAACAACGTCTCTCCTCTTCTGGATACTAACGCCTCCGAGCTCCTGATGCGGTCCACTGGTGAACTCTGTGCGCCGGTTCAGGTGAAAGAAGTCCCGAAACAGATCGACAGACGGTTCTTCTTGCAGATATACCTCCGAAAACACTTCGAAGTCACAGATATTTGAAACAGAGTTGGGTCCAATGTCCTGAGGGTGGAGTTGGAAGGCAGCAAGAATATCCCGGAAAAACTTTGAACCGGGGGGAGAGAAGCCTCGAGATATGTGATCAAAGAACACAATGACCTCCCCGGACCTGGGAGTAGGAGGACATTCATTCCCCGGGGCCCGCCACTTCAAAACAGACTGAGGGCCTAAAGTACCAATTTCAGAAATTTTGGCCAAGTCTTCCTCAGTAATGATAGAAGGGACCCAATCGCAGGAGACATACTGCTTGGCCATTGCAATGGAAGGACAAGTACTGGAAAAGATAAAGTGCAAAAAATGGATTATGCGGGTACAGCAGTATAAACCGGAAATTTATGAAAGTTACGCAACGGTTTGAACTGAGGACTAATGGCATGGTTAAACCGGCAATAACAGTGAGCTACGTCATTTCCGGTTCACGATAGTAAAAGAGGAACCGCTAAAACCGTCGCGTTTAATTTAATGAGTTTTGCAAGAACAGGGCATAACAGTTTAAACCGGAGTATATCTAATGGATCTATAAGGGAGAAGAAACAGTTTCCTTGTAAACAGATAAAGTGGAACAGATCTGGGCGTGCGAGGAAAAGAAAAATAAAGTGCAAGAAAATACGAGAAGAAACGCCAGGGATCTTATGCGGAGCAGATGAATCTATAGGGTTCAGTATAGGTGGCGAGATCTAAAGCTAATACTAGCGGAAGATCTGTTGACTGGGCCTAAAGGTCACAAATTTTCTACGAAGTATGTATCTACGAGGAACAAGACGAAGCTTTCATTGAAAACTCTAATGGCGGAAGAACAAGGGAAGAACCCTAGAAGATACAGATCGGTAATGAGGAAGAAAGGACATACCTGAACAATGGAGGACAGCGGCGGAGTTTTCTGGTCGAAACAGGTTGATTCAGCGGCCAGGGAGGTCTTGACTCGGCGAGGTGACGGCGGCGCTCCAAGCTCGGGCGTCAATGGAGTCTTGAAGCTCGGGCAGCGAACGAAGGAAGAAGAGGCGAGAAGAAGGAAGAATGAAGGGGGACGGCGGTATTTATAAGCGAAAGGACATATGCGAAGCGACAGGTGCGGGATTCGAGGGGGCAAAGATTGGATAAAGATCCTTGTGACGCCTCGATTTTCGGATAACCATTAAACAAAGTTACGGTACAGCTCACAGCGTTAAATGCGGAGATGATGTCACGGTCAGATCTAGTGAATCTCGAAGATGACATCAGAACCGGTTTACAAGAATGTGAATACAGAAGAAAGTTATACAAGACAAAGAAGACTGATATGAACAAGTTCAAATCATTCTGGGGCCTAATGTCAGGGATATAACTAGCAGGTATAAACCGGCTAGTGTAAACCGGCTTAGTTATATTATACTTGGTTGTAATATTTAGTAAAGGCTACGGCACATGAGATCTTAGGGACCATGTGTAGAATTAAGGTTCGTAAACCGCCAAGCGATGTAACTTGAGAGATAAGGAAGAAAAGACAGAGACCGAGGCGGACACAAGTATGAGCCGGCCTCGGGACTCTGTAAACCGGACCAGGCGTCACCTCTATATAAAGGGACGACCCGGACGGTTCAGGGACAGGGCAACAATCAACCCGTCGAGACACAGGCAAGCGAATCCGCTCCCTGTAATCCGACGCCCAAGCAATACCAAACCAACTAGACGTAGGCTTTTACCTTCATCAAAGGGGCTGAACTAGTATAAATCCTCTGTGTCCTTTGTGTGCTATGAACCCCTTCAAGCTAACCTGTGCGATGGTTCCATCATCAAGTCTGCTAAATCGGACATCTGCCGTGCTATTTCCACGACACGTACCAATCCACGTCTACAAGCATGGCTAAGCAATAAGTAACAAAGTGTATATTCCCTTGGGTTGATCACAGGTCATTGGGTTCCTACCTCATGAACTACAAAGCATCATCACATGTAACCAGTCCTACTCATGCAAGTGTTTGAGGATATAGCTAATGCAATGAAAACTGGGTATTTGGAAAGTATGATCAAAGTATGAACTTGCCTTGCTGGCAATCGCTGAAACCTAGAGACTCGTAGTAGCACTCTTCGCACTCCGGAAATTCTATCGCAATCAAACAATAGCACACATAAGCAATAATGCAACAGAATCGAAGAACATATCTCGAAAGACTTCGAAAAGGAACGAATAACTCTTGCAATAGGAAACAATTTATAACAGTACCAAAATTAAGTGAATTTTGCCTTATCAGAAAGTTTAGGTCAAGAGCTTCGATTTGCAAAAATAATCAACTCAAATGGAGTTATGAAACTCAAATTACGATCAAACGAAGTTCAAACACAAAACTGTTTGAATTCAAATTTTAAAACTTTCAAAATCAAATTTTAGTTGCGCTACTGGAAAGATAAGATCAAAACGAAGAAATTGTCGTTGCTTTCATCTAATTCCGACTAACGAGTAAAAAGTAACGAGGGTTTGAAGATGAGGGACAGATCTGTAAAAAAATAATCATGGATAAGTCTGTGTCCGTATATAAACAGAAAAAGAAAAGATGAAATTGCGAACGTTCGTTTTCTGAGACAAAACAGCGAGCGTTCGCTAAATAATAAAACCAAAAAAACGAACTAGGGTTTTTCTAAAAAAACAATCTAGGGTTTTAAAAAATGAGATTAAAAATAAAAAACGGGCGGCTTACCTCACGGATCGGATTGGGTCTGCGGGTCGGGTCGGCGGGCGGCGGGTGCGGCGGTTTGGGCGGCGGGCGACGGCGGATGGTGACTCCGGCGGCGGTCGGCGGCCCGCGGCGACGGCGAGCGGCGGCGCGGAAGGCCGGGTGGCTGGCGCGGGGCGGCTGGCGGCGGCGGCAGCGAGTCGTGGGCGGCAGGGGTGGCGGCTGAGGAGGGGAGGAGGGGTCGAGGCGGCGGCTTATAAAGGGTGGGCCGGGGCGGCTCCGACTTGGAGGAGGGGGTGGTGACGGGCGGCTTCGACCCGGACTCCTCCGGAGTCTCGCGAGGACACGGTGGCGAGGCGGCGTGGCGGACGGGCCGGCCTGCTCGGCTGGGCCTTCGGCCTAGTCGGGCGGTAATTTTTTTTAAATTCGCCCAAACTGAAGAAAATTCAAATAAAAATATAAAAATATTAGAAACAATTTTCACCGTCTAAACCTAATATTTAGAACAAAGTGAACATTTTTCTGATATAAAAATGCCTAAAAATAAAATAACTTTTTAATGCAATTTTTAAATAATAAACTGCAAATAAAAATTCAATAAAAAATATTTTTACTCAAACATCAAATTCCAACATTTTTATTATGTTTTTGACGAAGTCAGATTATCTTCTCTCATTTGTTTTTAAATATTGGAAAAATGAAATTTGGCAAAAATACTATTGATCCAACCCCACTTGGAAATAATAAAATAGTGGGTTCTCTTTGGAAAACTTCCAACTCTCTCACTTGGGTCCTTGAGTTGCTTAAAGCTTTGGATCAATTTTCAAATAAACTCATGCTAAAAAAATGCTCAAATAATGAATGCATATGAATGATCTATGATAACATCCAAAGTGAAAATTGGGATGTTACATGGGGATGGCTTGGCCACTTTTAGCTACCTGCCGGAGTACCCAACACGCTCGAAGGCTGTGAGTAGGGGTCGTGCCAGAAATCGCATGTATTGGACAGGGTTTGTCCAGGAGTTCGTCAAGAATGGGCTTGTATCCCGTAAAGGGTTTATTTTTCTTGCCGACGGACTGATGATCGGATGCCCCGTTAGGGTGTGTTCGTTTTGCTTTAGTGGCGTATTACCCGAAGACGGGCTATTCCAGATGGGTGTTTTGGGTCTTCCATGTGCTTTCCATTGCGCAATACTTCCGTACTAAGTGCGACAATTCTGCAAAACTATGTATGCGACGGCGGTTAAGGGTGTTCAAAATTCCCTCGTTAGTGCAGTTGCGATGAAAACCCGAGACTGGGTCATTATCGCAGCAATCTTTAATCTTGTTTTTAACAAGTAGGAACCTGTCCCAGAAGTTATGGACCGTCTCCTGAGGTTGTTGCCGCACATACATCAAGTTATATATGTCTAGAGGGCCAGAGTTACTTGGAGAGTATTGATTGTGGTGGATGGGTGTGGAAAAATTTGAGTCCCGTCCCAATATAGCATCCAGAGTTCGCAAAGTCTCCGGTGTTGTCAATTCGGGCCCGGGAGAATCCAAGCGCTCCCCGGCCTCGGTGTTCGACCCAGAGCTCGGAAGGTGTGGAGTCCCGCCCGAGGGAAGGGAATCCGGCTCAAAGGGTTCGGAGACCCGAACACAACTGGTCTCCGATTCAAGAGGAGGAGTGTCTTCAGCCTGTTCTTCGACGGCCGCCACCAGATGAGTGCTCGGTGAGGAATTGTCTTCGCCTTGGTCGGGTTTAAGCCCGATCCGATCGTTGGCCACTGAAAGCCCCACGGTGGCGATGCGATCTAGCATCTCGTTTAAGGACGAGGTATCCACTGGATCCGTCTTTTCAGAGTGTTCGAGGCCGATGTAGGGGCGATGATTGGCGATCGCAGGGGATGCCATCGGCTTAATGGCCATGCAGGCGCATATGGTGAATCCGCCGATCTGGAGGATCTGACCCAAAGTCAGACTCTTTCCAAAAGTGATATCATCATTGATGACGAGGTGAGCCATAGATCGCTTTTCGTGACTACACAGCGAAGCTCTCAATGAAAGCACCATCGCCGGTGTCAAAACCGACAGATCTCGGGTAGGGGGCCCAAGCTGTGAGTCTAAGGATCGATGGTAACAAGAGACACTGGGACACGATTTTTACTAGGTTCAGGCCCTCTTAATGGAGGTAATACCCTACTTCCTGCTTGATTGATCTTGATAGATATAGAGGTTACAAGAGTTGATCTACCTCGAGATCGTAATGGCTAAACCCTAGTTGTCTAGCCTATGATTGTTCTGTTAGCCTCTACGGACTAAACACACCAGTTTATATACACACCGGAGGGGGCCTAGGGTTGTACAGAGTTGACTTGCGGAGGAAGGAAACATAACACCCGGACATGTAATTTTCCTTTCTACATACACAGGAGTCCTACCCGGACACGGGGAATGGTCTTTCTGCTTTATCTTCACGGCCCATCAGCCCGGCCCACAAAAAGTAGTCCGGACACTCGAGGACCCCCAAATCAAGGACTCCCTCAGCGGGAGAGAGTAAATGGATTAGCAGGACAAGCCTTGTTAAGATCTTGTAATCAACACACATACGCCAAGTGTCGTTCTTCTTGAATACAAGCACTGGGTTAGCTAACCACCTAGGATGAAAAACTTCAATGATAAACCCAGCCGTCAAGAGTCGGGCGACTTCTTCTCCAATAGCTTTCCGTCTCTCCTCGCTAAAACGACGGAGGAACTGTCGAACATGCTTCATTTTAGGATCAATATTAAGGCGATGCACAGCGAATTCTCTCGATACACCTGTCATGTCAGAAGGTTTCCACGCAAAGATGTCCCGATTCTCGCAGATGAACTCAATGAGCGCGCTTTCCTATTTGGGATCCATCCCAGTCCCAATGGTAAACTGCTATGAAGAGTCGCCAGGAACAAAGTCAACCCGCTTTGTGTCTTTGGCCGACTTAAACTTGAGTGGCGGGTCACTCTCCGTAGTAGGTTTCTTGAGAGGCGTCCTATCCACCGGGTCAACATTATCCTTATAAAACTTGAGATCCTCCACAACACAAGCCGACCAGCATAAGCAGCATCACCCTCTTCACAATCAAGATCTATCTGGCGATCCCCATGAACTATGATTGGTCCTTGAGGCCTAGGCATCTTAAGCTGCGTGTATACATAATAGGGGCGTGCCATGAATCGAGCATAAGTCGGTCGGCCAAATAATGCATGATATGGACTCTGGATTTTGACTACCTTGAACCACATCTTTTCCACTTAGAAATTGGCATTATCACCAAAAGATACTTCCAACTCAATCTAACCAACAGGGTAAGCCGACTTTCCAGGAACCACTTGATAAGTCTCAAACGTATCTACTTTTCCAAACACTTTTGATATTGTTTTGACCTCATTCTTGCATGATTTGGACTAAACTAACCCGGACTGACGCTGTTTTCAGCAGAACTGCCTGTATGGTTTATTTGTGTGCAGGAAAACGGATTTTTAAGCATCTCAGAAAAATCCACGAAAAATCACAAAAAATCCACGCACCCGAAGAAACAAAATGCCAGAAGTGGGGCCAGAGGGGGGCCAGGGGGTGCCCAGGCGCTCTGTGGGCGCGCCCCCCCTGGGCCGCGCCGGGGGGCGCCTGGGTGGGCCCCACACCCCCTGGTGCCCTACTTTAGCCCGTATTTTTCCTCCGGACGAAGAAACCCCATATCGGAAGTCCTTTCGTTGTTTTTCGTCGCGGAGCCGCCGCCACCCTCTGTTCTTCTTCGGGAGGGCTAATCTGGAGGCTGATTTGGCCTTCGGAGAGGGGAGATCGTCGCCATCGTCATCATCATCACCACTCCATCATCCCTCCATGACTTCCCCATTCATGTGTGAGTAATTCCCTTGCTGTAGGCGAAGGGGGTGGTAGGGATTGGATGAGTTAGATCATGTAATAGTTCGTCAGATTGTTGGGAGCATGTTGCCTATCATCTAGTATGCTGTTTATCATCTTTGCTACAACTTGTTATTCTTAATGCTTGACACTTAGGGCCCGAGTGCCATGATTTCAGATCCGAACCATATGTGTTTGCATGAATATATTTGTGTTCTTGATCCTATCTATGAGTTGTATGCACCTGTTACGGTTCGGAACCGGCGATCCCAAAAGTGACAGCTTGGGACACCAAAGGGGATGGTCCGTAGTTTGAGGATTACATGTATCCATTGAGTTCATTGCTTTGTTCCGGTGCTCTTTGACAGGAGCACCTTCATATCCATTAGTTCCTTTTGGCCCCGTTCGTAGCGGGATGGTAGGACAAAAGATGTTGTGCAAGTTCTTATTGCAAGCACGTACAACTACATACGGGATACATGCCTAATGTTTGATATTTGCCTAGATGATCATTACTTTTCCGTGTGCCGTGCCCCAAGTTGGAATCTATCTCATCCATGCAACACCCAACCATCCATGTCCCTAGCCTACAGTATTTTAAACCTTGTTTGTCACTAGTTGCTACTTTTGCCATTTACTACTGCTATTTACTTTTGTTGCTTACTTTTACTATTACTATCATCACTATCAAATCACTGTTACCACTTATCTTTTGTTGCAAGTTAGTATATTTCAGGTGCGGTTGAATTGACAACTCAACTGTTAAAGCTTATAAATACTCTTTGGCTCCCCGTGTGTCGAATCAATAAATTGGGTTATTCTTACCCGCGAAGACTATCTCGATCCCTTACGGTTGAGGGTTATCACCACTCCATGAAAAAAAGTGAAAGATTTAAGATTCTTCTCAGCCAAGCCCATCCGCCTGAAAGTCTCATAATACAAGATGTTGATTCTACTTCCACCATCCATAAGCACTTTGGTGAGCTTATAACCACCCACCTGAGGCGCAACCACCAGAGCTAAGTGGCCCGGATTATCAACTCGGGGCGGGTGATCCGCGCGGCTCCATGTGATGGGCTACTCAGACCAATTCAAATAATGTGGGACTACCTGTTCAACCATGTTGACCTGTCGTTTATGAACTTTCTTGTCCCTCTTGCAAATACTAGTTGTGAAAACATGATAGTGACCACTGTTAAGCTGCTTATGGTTACTCTGATATCCAGACTAGATGTTCTGTTACTGATTATGATGACCAGACTGTTGATTATTACAACCCTGACTGCCTTGACCCTAATATCCAGAACCTGGGCTGCCACTGCCAAAGCCGGAAGCTGAGCCGCCACCACCAAAGCCGGAACCATGGGATCCGGAGCCTGACTCGCCGGGCGGTCCATTAGCATTGCCATGGTGCTATTGAAGACTCTATTTTTAAACTCTCGCATGATATAACAATCCTTCCAGGCATGAGTAGGCTTGTCAGGATAGTTATGTTTTGGACAGGGACCATTAAGCATTGCTTCCAGGTTTATTTGCTTGCCTCCACCAAAAGGTGGCTTGCCATTACCATTACGATGTTGATTTTTAAACCCAGTGTTGGTGTTAGCAACAAACTCTGGCCCACCATCTCGGAACTTTCGCTTTCCTCAATTACCTTGACCATTCTGATTGGCATTGTGACTAATGGCGTTCTAATGCTGGCCCTTACCACCACCATGCTTCTTGCCCTTATTGGAGTTATCCTCATCCGAGTTAGGATCTTTTGTACTATCTGAATCACCATATATGACGAGTACATCCATAAGCTTTCCCATATTTGTGCATTTAGTCTTAAGATTCCAAAGCTTCTGCTTAAGTGGCTCAAAGTGACAGTTCTTCTCCAGCATTAACACACACTGACCCACCGCAATGTCTTCTGAAGAGTGTATGATGGTCGCAATCCGGTGAGCCCAATGATTAGCGGACTCATCCTCTCATTGCACGCAATGCTCTAGATCAACAATCGTCATTGGCTTCTTACAGGTTCCTTGAAAATTCTTGATAGAGCTATCCTTCAACTCTCCCAATGTGTTGATGGAGTTGGGGGCACGCTCTTCAACCACGTACGAGCCGTTCGTTCCAACATCATTGTAAAATATTTTGCACATACCGCATCACTGACATCCAACATATCCATAGCCAGCTCATAGCTTTTGGTCCAAGCCGCCAGCTCGAGATCCGCCGCGTAATTGGGCACCTTGTCGGGACCCTTAAAATCCTTAGGGATACTCTCATTACGAAGAGCCGCCACAAGACACGGCACTCCAATGGTTCAGCTATTTGACCCAGCTCCCATGGACGTTGAATGCGTCACTGGGGGCGGCTGATGATCCCCCTGGTTTGCCGCCTCAGCCTCTCGGCAGGCCCTAGACGCATCCACAATCGCCAGAGCATCCATGTGTGTATTGTGAGGTGGGTCTACTCGGGGCGGGTTACGACGATGTCGGGTGCTGCTAGACACCGTCGTTGACTCAACATGACGGCTGTAACTCCGGCTCGGCAACGGGTTTGAATGCACATGGTGCCGGCTGTAAGAATAATTGGCATGTTGGGCAACCGCAATCTGAAGAAATCCAATAGCATTCCTGGTCTCCACGGCGGCTGGCGTATCACCAACAACTGGAATAGGTGTCAGGCGGGTTGCCACTTCTACCAGGTTATCCGCCGGGTTAGAAAAGTGACCTGACGGAGTTAAAAAAGGTTGTTGTTGGACAAGGCGAGGGTATGGGACCGACTCTTCCCTTCGAGTTATCTTTGGCTGGTTGGGTTGAACCGCTGCTCCACTCCCTAGCACGTTAAACGTTAATTGGGGTATAACTGGCGCTCCTGGAGTTCCTATGCCCGTCCCTGGCATGTTAAACAAACGTGTAGGCTCATAACCCGGAGGCAGGCGACTCTGATATCACCTCTGGTTAGCTGTCTCTGAAGAATTCTAGTTAAGACTTAGGCGTCAAGCCTCTGCATATAAGCGCTCTCTTTCTGCACCGATCTGAGCTTGCAGCGCAGCTATCCGATTGTTCTCAGCATTAAGATCCTCCTCGGCCTTGGTCATATGATCCCGCAGCTTTGTGTTTTCCACATTACGCTTTTCCTGGGTTTCCACAATAACCACGGTCCCCAGTAAGGTCATCAAGGCATCAGTTAACTCGGACAGGACCTGAGCCAATGGTACTGCTGAGCCGGACGATCCAGGAGCCACCCCAGATAGGTCCACTATGCTTGCTACTCCCATAAAATTTGAGTTTTGAACTGGCGCCGTGCTTGCCATGTAGATGGCGGCTCGTAGGGGTCCGAAATACTGTCGCCATGGGAACAGGCCCCAAGCGTGCCTTCTTCAAGCCGATAGATTGATTCCAACTCACCCGTCGAGGACTCACCATCTGAGTAGATGAGAGTCTCTCCTCCAGATTCGAAATTTTCTAGATTTTCCATGCCCTGCGCGAATCCAGCGAAGACATGCTATAGGTGGCTTGAGATCGGGCGGGTTGCGTGCGCCGAGCCGGCTCGATGAGGTCGGTGCAGATAGCCGAATCAGGTTCAGACCTGCCGATCTTGCCGATGATGACGTGAATTTCGCCGAAGGGTACCCGGTACCCGTACTCAATTGAGTCGGCCTCGGGACTCCAGCCAGCATCTTCGATGTAAAGCTTGTCGCGGCGACTCTTGGTCATCCGGCCAATGACGTATCCCTCGAGCCATGGGAAAGTGTCCATCAAGAACTCGAAACCACTGTGCTGAGGCCCCACGGTGGGCGCCAACTGTCGTGGTTTTGTCACAATAGATGTCCTAGGTTTAAGACTTAAGCATGAGTCCATCGCAACGGTGATTAACTTGTCGGGGTTGAGCGGGATGAGAGACACGATTTATCCAGGTTCGGCCCCTCATGATGGAGGTAAGATCCTACTCCTACTTTTCTGCTTATTGCTCAAGTATCGATTACAATGGAGCGGAATCGCTAGACCTAGTCCTCGATTGATTGTAACTTGATCTATCTTCCATAGGGGCTCACCATTATATACAGGTCGAGGTCCTGGGATTACAAGAGTCCGGGTCTGAATTAGACTCGTGACTGAATACATCTCTAACTCACCCCAGGAAAGGAATCCTAAGGCAGTTCATATTCTTGGCTCATGAGTCGCCGTCTTCATACTGGACCTTAAGCCAGCCCATTGGGCAAGGCCTCTACTAAATCTTCATCCTGCTTGCGGAGGCTCACACCTGTCTTGTAATCTTGACTCGCCAATTGTGTGACCCGGCCCATTGCATGGCGGGTTACATCCTGGGGTTATATCCCCAACAAATAGAGAGTCTCTTATGCTTTTACTTTCATATACTAGTGGGAATTTTTCTTTATAGAACTTGATTTGTATATTTCGACGACGGGCTTCTTCAAATGCTTGAGGTCTTCAAGCAAGCAAGTTGGATGCACACCCACTTAGTTTTCAGCTTGAGCTTTCATACACTTATAGCTCTTAGTGCATTCGTTGCATGACAATCCCTATTCCTCGCATTGACATCAATTGAGGGGTATCTCCATAGCCCGTTGATTAGCCGCGTCGATGTGAGAATATCTTCCTTTCTGTCTTCTCCATATTAATCTCTACCACCGCATTCTATTCCGCCCATAGTGATATATCCATGGCGTGCGCTCATGTATTGCGTGAGAGTGAAAATGCTGAAGCGCGTTAAAAAGTATGAACCAATTGCATGGCTCACACCAAGGTAGTGCATGATTTATACTTTGTGTTAAGAAGACGGAGCATGACAAAACTATATAATTTTGTAGGAATAGCGTTCTTTAGCCTTGATATTTTGAAAGACATGATCGTTTGTTGGGATGCCTGAGTGTTAATGTCTTTATTGTCAAATTACAGACTATTGCTTTAAATCACTCATGTTGTAATATTCATGCCACGATTAGATTATATGATCAAGATTATGCTAGGTAGCATTCCACATAAAAAATTATCTTTTTATCATTTACCTACTCGAGGACGAGCATGAATTAATCTTGTGGATGCCTTCCTATGTAGGTATTGAAAAAATATCAAGTTTTATCTCTCTTTGTTGAAAGTTTTGAAGTATTGCTTATTTTGCCTTCCTATGCTAGTTGATTATTTATCCCATAAATTGTTTGCTCACAAAATCCCTATTCATAGGAAGCGTGTTAGGCTTAAATGTGCTTGTCATGTGGTTCATGATGCTCCCGTTATGTTTCAGTTCTTTACTCCTATGAGGCCATGGACCAGAGGGGAAACCCTCCTCCCATCTAGGGAGGAGGCCAAGGAAGAAAAAGAAGGAGGGGGAGATTGCAGGTCTTGGAGGTTAGATCCAATCTTGGAGGCGCTCTCGCCCCTCCTTCGCCCTGGAGGCCATGTACCAGACGAGAAACCCTCCTCCCATCTAGGTAGGAGGCCAGGGAAGAATAAGAAGGAGGGGGGCTCTCTCCCGATGGCGCCGGAGTGCCACCGGGGTAAGGATTGTGACGACGATCTACATCAACAATCTTGCTACCTTCAACACCAACTTCTCCCCCTCTATGAAGCGGTGTAACCTCTCTATTCCCGTTGTAATTCTCTACTTAAACGTGGTGCTCGATACTATATATTATTATCCAATGATATGTGGTCATTCTATGATGTTTGAGTAGATCTATTTTGTCCTATGGGTTAATCGATGATCATGGTTGGTATGATTTGTATATTTTATTATGGTGCTGTCCAACGGTGCCCTCTGTGTCGCGCGAACGTGAGGGGTCCCCGTTGTAGGGTGTTTTAATACGTTCATGATTCTCTTATGGTGGGTGGCTGGAGTGACAGAAACTTACGCCCGAGTAAGGGGGTTGTTGCGTACGAGGGTAAAGAGGACTTGATAATTAAGGCTATGGTTAGGTTTTACCTTAATGATCTTTAGTAGTTGCGGATGCTTGCTAGAGTTCCAATCATAAGTGTGTATGATCCAAGTACGGAAAGTATGTTAGATCATGCCTCTCCCAGATATAAAATTGCATTAATTATTACCGGTCTAGTTATCGATTGCCTAGGGACAAATCTTTCTCTTGTGTTACAAAAATCTTTCTAGTACACTACTAAGTTTATTATCTGGTAATATATTCTTAGTTTTATTCTTGCAAAGTACTTCTAATTTTATTCTTGTTCTAGGTAAAGAAAATGTTAAGTGTGCGTAGAGTTGAATCGGTGGTCGATAAAACTTGAGGGGATATTTGTTCTACCTTTAGCTCCTCGTTGGGTTCGACGCTCTTGCTTAACGGAAAAAACTACAAACGATCTCCTACACGTGTGGGTTATCATTACTTCAAACACCTTTTTATATTTGTCGATTTGGTTTATTCGTTGTTCAGTACAGTAAAAATATTTGTAGAAGCTCAAGTAGTTACTTCATGCGACAGTTGTGACACCTTGTGTGTGCCAGAAGCACCACTATACATACTATCCTCTGCTCTTCGTTGGGACGATTACTCATTGGGATACTTCTGCGAACGTGCTACACTACCATGTTTGGCTTGCAGGCACCAATAACTCTTGCTCATATCTGTAACTTATCAAATTTGAGTTCTAATGGGTGCATACACTCTTCAAAATCCTCAAGAATCACCACAAGCTTGCTCACATTCGATGGGGTACCTTCCCAAACTCACTCTTGATCATGCCGAGCATCAAACTCAGCCACATACATATTTTCTCCCATAGGATGAAATACCAGACCTCTAAGTTTTTCCCAAGCCGATCACAGGGCAGTAGATATCGTCTTAATATGAGTAGATTTCTATACATCACCTTCCCTGTCAATAGCTACTTTGTTATAGCCCCAATCTCAATAGTATCCACAATAAAAAGGTGTCACCTCCTCATATGTGATGTCTAGCTTTCCCATCACCTCCTCCATCTAAGCCCTTGCTTAATTGGATGAGGAACAACCGACGTTCTACTTTTTGGTCGGGGAAGGTGTGAAGCCATATCTCGCTGCAACTCCAGTACACCTCACCAACAAGATCACTAGGCGCCACCAAGTTCCACCCCAAAACCTAATCACCCCTATGGGGGGCTCCAGGTTTTCCAGGGGCTGGGGGGGGGGGGTAACTCATAGTAAGTGAAAGGGCATTTCCCTCAGTTGTTTCGGTTTTGATGACAATACAATTTGCGGACTAACTGTGTGCTTAAGCTACTCACGCATTCTTTATATGACACAAGATACTTGGGCACCTCTGTGAAAAGAAAAGAGTGAAGATGCATCTTCCGATATGTTTTATTTCTTTGTTAGGTATGCATTGGAAGGTACGACTGCAATCAACGTGTAGACAAATACATATTGCACCCACAATAGCCTTGTATTTTTAGGAGAGAGGTCCATACCCAACTTATGCAGAGAAAGTTGCTCAGATGGGTTGTACCATAGGTAACCCGGTTGTACCGCTCCCTCTATGGAGTGGTCACGGTGCTCTTCCCTGGCGATTGTACCTCGTGCAATGGCGGTTGTACCGGCCTGCTTGTGGGCAGTTCAACTGGGCCTTGTACCGGCCCAACCACCGCCCCAAGGTGTGCGTCCACTTGGCTAGGGCATGTTGTACCCGACGGATCCTTCCTGGTTGTTTAGTAGTTATTTAATTACCGATACAACCAGGGTCCAGGGCGGTTGTACTGGCGCAGGTACCGCCCCAACCACCACGAGTAGGGTGATTCCACTCGGTTTTGGGTGTAGTACTAGGCGGTGGCCAACCGGTTATTCCTGTTTATTTTTATAAACCGGTACAACCGAGATGCCATGCGATTGTACCGCTCTAGCTCTGTAAATGTTCAATTATGCCTAGGGCGGTTGTACCGATGCTCCCAACGATTGTTCTATCCCGGTGAGTTTCTACGCATAACGGTTAGATTTAGGGCACCACTATAAAAGAAGGTAGTTCTTCCACCTCCCACTTACCTCTTGCCTCTCTCTGTATCCTCCATTAATGCCCAAAACTCATTCTTGTTTGTTTTTCTTCTCTAGCCAACCAAACTTTTTAATTTACTAGGGATTGAGGGGAAGAAATAGATATACACTTCCACCAAAGGAAATTTGATTCCTCCATACTTTCACCCATGGATCTTGTTACTCCTTGGTGTTTGGGCACCCTAGACACAAGAGGTCACCTCAGAGTCACATTTTATTGTGGTAAAGCTCCGTGGTGGTGTTGGGAGCCTTCGATTAAGTTGTGAAGAGGCCCAAACTTGTTTGTAAAGGTTCCGGTTGCCGCCTTCAAGGGCACCGCTAGTGGATTCATTACACCTTGCATTGTGCGAGGGCATGAGGAATATAGGGTGAGTCCTTGGGATGCTTGTGGAGAATCGTGCCTCCGCTCCCCTCCAAACGGAGATGTACCTCCCCCAAAGGAGGGAACTTCTGAAACACATCCTCGTCTCCGTTGACTCCACTTGTGGTTATTTCGGTCATTTACTTTGTGCAAGTTTATATCTCTTGTTTACCCTTGCTTGCAATTGTTACTTCTGTTACTTGTCTTATAGGTTGTCCACCTAGTTGCTGTCTAGACAACATTATTGTTGAGCCTAAATTAGTAAAAAAAAGGATAAACATTTTGTTAGTCGCTTGATCACCCCCCCCTTTAGTCGACCATATCGATCCTTCGGTAGGGTTCACCAAATCGTTTTTGTTGATGTCATGGTAAACTTTATACTTATGAAATAAGGAACGGAGAACCACCACCTTGTTGGGTCACATCATTCAAATAAACCAATTAATAAGTATGTTTCTCCTCTTTCTGAAAAAATATACCAGTTATGTTTCTTTACTAGACCCACAAACAATACTAAATATAATATTTCCTTAAAGGTGAATTGCAAATGTGCTTGGTTACCGAAGGAGTCGGTAAGGGGATTTGTAACATGCAAGTGCGAGGCACGAAACCCCCATATTCTTCAGTAATGCTAACTGGACAACGTTCGATGGGAAGGAACTCCCGACGAACGCACTGGTAACCGTTTGATCGAGATCAAACGATGATAGTTTTATTTTATTTTAAACTTATGTGCGTGAACTTGTCAGCTAGCACCCTACGACTAAAATTGCCATGAAATCATTTACAAATGTCATCCTCCCCAACGAACATTAGCCGGCTAAGATAGTCCTTTTCTTTTGGCTTTTGGTTTTCAATCATTCATATCTTTTGGACCGAAAGTCCAAAATAAGTTTCATTTTCATATTCGTATTTCTGGTGATGAGGGCTGTCAAGTGAGATCCACATTGAATATGTTTTGACAATTTTTATTTTATTTTGTTAAGTTTCAACTTCTAAAACCTGGTAGGAGCGTACCGACAAAATTGGAAGTTATAAGTTTCAACTCTAAAACTTGGTATGAGTGATGGACAAAACTGTAAGTTTCAGTAGCAACAACGGACAGAAATACTCCCTCCGTTCCTAAATATAAGTCTTTGAAGAGATTCCACTATGGACCACATACGGAGCAAAATGAATGAATCCACACTCTAAAATGCATCTATATACATCCGTATGTGGTTCATAGTGAAATCTTTTCAAAGACTTATATTTAGGAACGAAGGGAGTAGTAAGTTAGCTACAAGTGTGATCCACGCATCTCGCAAGAATGGAAAAATATCTTCCGCGGGCACTATAGGAGTATAGGGGCTGTTGGCACTAGTGGCCAGACCAAGTGAACCAAACGGTCCAAACCCACTGAAGAAGCTGGCGACCTGCCTGCCCCAGGCCCTCTGCAGTGTGGTGCACGCCGGCAAGGTATGGTACCCTACTACCCACACACTCACAAAGTCACAAGTGCGTGCCGCGTGGTACTACCCTACAAAACCGAGCAAACAACTCCACTTCTATAAAGTCGTCACGGGCACTCGCGGCGCTGACGTAATCCGCAAGCCGTCAGCAGGAGTATTATTCGTTATAGTGAGTACCGGGGTGATTATTCAAATATTCGCATCGCCGGCTCCATCGCGACGGAGACAGCCATGATCGCGTCATGTTTCGTCGTTAGCAACTACGTCACCGATGATGACTCATGATGAGATGAGCTCGCCGGACCTTTCGATCGAGCAACCCACCGCTTTGCCCCACCACCGACCGCTGCTGCCTTTCGCAAAGTGTCTTTTACCGGTGGCGGGAGCTACCGGTGCTTTTCTCATCAATAGAAGGCTGTCAGCTCAAAAGTTATATACATGTATTTCTCTCCTTCATTCATTTAACTTCATTGTATTTGACTAGCTAGGGTCCCACCCATGTGCATGTCACTCACCTCTCATTTCAGACGTACAGACTATGTCAGTTCATTTTCTTCAACCGATCAACCTCTCTCACTTTAAGCTTATTTGAAATATTTTGTAAAGTAGAATTAAATTTGAATAAAAAACATTTCAGTTTATTTCAAAAAATAATTTCAGTTCTTTTAGAAAACAAATCTCACTCATTTTCAAAATACTAATTCTTCACACTTTTTTATGAAATGATTTTAATTATTTCAATTTCATATATCCCAAAAGAGTGAAACTAATTAGTTTTCAACTTACGAAGAACTGATCTGTTTTCTTAAAAAGCATATTTTTATCCTTTTAGAAATACATTTCACAAAAGGGTGAAACTTTGTATTTCAAAAGTGTAATGTATTTTAAACGAGTGAAATTAGTTATTGAAATGAGTGAAACATAGGAGTATTTCAATATTTTTGATCAGTGAAAAAGTGAAATATAACAAATATTTTGTATGAAACTACATTTTTTGTCTTTGAAATTGATATTTTTGATGAGTGAAATCATTCAATATTTTTTGTAAATTCGCAGTGAAATTAGTTTTGCAAATGAGTCTAATGTGTTTTCAGAAACGAGTGAAATCTATTTTTGAAACAAGGGAAATGGTTTTTTTAACTGATAGTTTTTCTGAAATGAGTGAAAACAGTTTCCCGAGTAAATGAAATGTTTTTCTAATGGAGTGAAACCAATTTTTTAAATGGGTGAAATTTGTTTTCCATACATGTGATCTATCTTCTGTAAATGGGTGTAATGTGTTTTCCGAATCTAGTCGAATGTGAAACTGACCGAAAGGTTTTATGAAACTAGTGAAATGTGAAACTGACTGAAATGTGTTTTTTGAAATGAGTGAAATGATAAAATTCAAACTAGCCAAAGTGTATCCAAGATTGATCTTGTTTTAAAGGTCTTCTCGCGCTGAATTCAAAAATATAAAATATTTCAAAACTGGATATTTAGTTCAAAAGTTATCAACTTTTTAAAATGTCACGTGGAAAATAAAGTGGATGTATTTAGTGTTCGCATGCAGCCGAGGTGCAACCGCGTGCTCTCTTCGTGACATCTGACAAAAAAGTGCAGTTGTGGTCCCTTGCAGCGAAGTATATCTTTTTTTTTGCGGGGGAAAAAGGATTTCTCATTACTTAAGGTGGCTTTTCAGCCTCGGCCAAGCATACAACCGATTCGATTCCCGAGTAGAACCACACAGCGGTTCTAGGGGTTCTACGGCCATATGAGGCAAGTTCATTGCTACATTTGTTCTGGGAGCGGGAACAAGAAACAAAGGAAATCTCTCTCTCAGCACGATTCGCAAGGCCTTTAATCTCCTGGACGAGGCCGCGATAGACTGACCGGTCCTCCTCGCGCCTTGTAATCATGGCCACGGCCTCTGTGCAGTCTAGCTCCACAACAATAGGTAACGCAGTTCTATGCAATGCCAGCTCTAGGCCCTCCTTGCACGCAGCCAACTCAGCACCAAGCGCGGTATAGCATGTGTGTAACTCTCTGTAGGCGGTGAAGATAATCTCCCCCCTGTCGCCTCGAAGTATCATCCCCCCTCCGGCTTCTCCGGACTCCAGCACGAAGCTACCATCCGTATTCAGCTTTGTGGAGCCCGGTAGTGGTGCCGCCCAAGCCCTCTCCACCTTTGCTTCCTTCTGGGGGCGGCTAGAGGCCTGGGGAGGGATGATCGTCATCTTGCCCTTGGCCATGTCCGCATTTGGATGTTGTTGGATGCAGAGTAAGGAGTTGATATACCCTTGTAGGAACCGACGTGAAGCCTCGGTAGGAGGTGGCTCCTTGTCATGAGTGATCTCATTCCGGACATGCCAGTTCCTCCACATGATCATGAGGACTATCATTCTTGTCGCTTCATCCAGGGGGTCCAGCAGTGTGAAGAGCCAGTCAGGACCCGTGTTCCGGATCTCCTCCACCCGTGGGATGCACCAATCCCTCGCCATGGAGCGCCACATATTTACCGCCAAGGGACACCTGCATAGGGCATGGAACACGTCCTCCCGTTCGAGTCCACACAAGGGGCATTGGTCAGAAACCTCCAGGTGGCGAGATAATTTGTTTGCCGACGAAGCAAGCGAGTTTGTAACGATCCGCCAGGCGAACACGCGTACCTTAGGGGGAGCAGGGCACCCCCATATGGTCTTCCAGATGGCGCGACGACCATCCGGTGCCCTGCTCGAGGCGGTAGCCAATGGACGTTCGCGCTCGTCCATGGCAAACCGATAAGCTGACCGAACAGTGAAGATGCCGTTCTTTTCCGGTGCCCACGCGATGAAGTCCTCAGTGGTGCTTGACGATGTGCGGATGGAGGAGATAACCTCCACATCCGCCGGGAGGAAGTAGCGGCGTAGAGTGTCGAGACGCCAGGATCCATCCGTATGCAGCAGCTCCGCCACACGGCGCATGCGACAGGTTCCCTGCTGGGTGATAGGGGTACGCGAGGGTTCCCGGGGGACCCAACGATCCCTCCAAATACGGATGCTTTGCCCATCACCTACACGCCATATGATTCCCTTCTTGAGCAGCTCTAGGCCATGTTGGATAGCCTGCCATGTCGAAGAAGCATTCCCAGAGAAGACAGTGTCCTCGAGGCGCCCCTCAGGGTAGTATCTTGCTTTAAGAACCTGCGCACACAAACTATGGGGGTTGATTAGGAGGCGCCAAGCTTGCCGTGCCAGGAGAGCCTGGTTGAAAACCCGAAAATCGCGGAAGCCAAGTCCTCCCTCGGACTTATGCGCCATGATTTTTGGCCATGCGATCCAGTGTGTCTTCCGCTTCCCTTCCGACGCTCCCCACCAGAAATTGCGGACCATGCGATTAAGGTCATCACACACAGACATGGGGAGTTTGAAGATCCCCATGACATATGCTGGGATAGCCTGAGCGATAGCCTTGATCATCATCTCCTTCCCAGCTAAGGACAAGGTGTCACCCCACGCAATAATACGCTTGAGCAGTTTTGATTGGAGACTCTGGAACTTGCCACGTGACATGCGCCCCTCTGGCGTGGGAAATCCCAGGTATTTGTCTTCAAAAAGAGCTGAGACAATACCCAGGGCTGTGCACACCTTCTGCTGCTCATCATTAGGACATGCTCCCCCAAACAAGCCGCTGCACTTCGACGGATTAATACTCTGGCCCGTAGCCCTTTCATATGTATGAAGGATGCGTTTAACGTTGATAACTTGTTCCTCCTTAGCTTCAAAGAAGAGTAGAGAATCATCTGCAAATAGAAGGTGGGAGACACCCGGGGCTCGCCGACAAACTTTCAACGGGGTAATTTCACCTGTCTGTGCGCCTTGCTTCAGTAAAGCAGACAAGCCATCAGCCACTAACAGAAACAAGAACGGGGAGAGGGGATCACCTTGCCGTAGCCCGCGGGACGGTGCGAACGAATCCAAGAGGGTACCATTGAATTTCACAGTGTATCTTACCGAGGTGACACAAGCCATAATCCACTTCACCCACCGGTAAGCGAAACCCATCTTTTGCATCATTCGCTCCAAGAAGATCCAATCCACCCTGTCATATGCTTTAGACAAGTCCAATTTGTACGCACAGAAGCTCTTCTCTGGGTCCTTCTCTTGCTGAATATAGTGGAAACACTCAAATGCAATAAGAGCGTTATCTGTAATAAGCCGCACCGGTACAAAGGCGCTCTGCTCCGGTGATATGATATCCTCAAGAATAGGTCGGAGGCGGTTCACGAGATACTTGGACACCACCTTATAAATGACGTTGCACAAACTGATGGGCTGGAACTCCGGTAGCCTCTCCGGGTTGTCCACCTTGGGAATGAGGACGATGGCCGTGTCATTCACTCCTGGCGGCATAGTACAGGTGCTGAAGAACTCCTTCACACCAGCTACAACCTGCTCCCTCATCACATCCCAGTTCCTTTGGAAAAACGCGCGGGAAAACCGTCCGGTCCCGGTGCCTTGAGAGGGCCTATCTGAAAGAGAGCGTTGGCGATTTCCTTATCAGTAAAATCTGCACACAAGCCAATGTTCATATGATCAGTAACGCGGCTGTTAATTAAGTTGATGACTGGGTCCGGGCAGATTGAGCTATCTGCAGTGAACAGCGTGGAGAAGTAATCAGCCACCATCGCGGCCATTGTAGCATGGTCAGTATGAGGGACTCAAGCGGCATCAAGGAGCTTCTTGATGCGGTTCTTCCTAGCGCGCCATTTGGCCTTCCGATGAAAAAACTTAGTATTCCGGTCACCTTCCTTCAGCCAATCAACACGCGACCTTTGCATCCACATCATTTCTTCCCGGTACAAGAGTTCATTAAGCCTGTCCGATGCCTCCCGTATTTCCCTTCTGTCAGCATTCATGGCCAGCAGCTCTTCTAAACGAGAGCGCGACTTGTTGATCTCCTTGATGACATTACCAAATTTCATTCTGCTCCACTCCTGCAATTGTTGCATAAGTAACTCTAACCCTGAGGAAATCTCCCCAAGGTTTAGCATAGCACCCAAATCTGTCCAAGCTTTCATAATAACCTCCGGCAGCGCGGGTTCTCTCTCCCACATAACCTCGTACTGTCGGAATCTTCTTGTATTACGTAGTACCGGTTCCTCATGCGTGCACCGGAGGAGGATGGGGAAGTGGTCCGAGGTGCTCACCACCAGGTGCTCCAGCATGGCATGTGCGAACAAGTCCCGCCAGGCATTGGTTGCAACTGCCCTATCCAGCCGCACCTTGACGTTTGCTCGCCCAGCTCGTTTATTATCATATGTGTAAGGAAGGCCTGCAAAACCAAGATCACCCAAACCACAAACCTCAAGCACATCACGGAAATCAATCATTTGACCATCGGATCTTGGCGTTACCGAGAAATGTTCGAAGCCCCACATAGCCTCATTGAAGTCGCCAATCACCGCCCACGGCATGTCGCTTTGTTGTTGCAGTTCACGGAGAAGAGTCCACATACGATGCCGGTCCTCCGTACGTGGTTCGCCATAGACACAAGTGAGTCTCCAAGGCGGCTCACTAGCCATACTCGTCACATACGCATCAATACATCTCTCATTTATTGTTTTCACTTCCACATTCAGCGACTCATGCCAATACAATGCCAGGCCTCCACTGAGGCCAACACAATCAAGACCCTCAAAACCTCTAAGACCTAAGCGAGCCCGAAACCTGCTCATTTTATTCTTCAGCAGTCTAGTCTCACACAAGAACACAATACTAGGGGAGTGAGTCTTAACCAGACTCACAAGATCACGAACTGTCCGAGGGTTCCCTCCCCCTCGACAGTTCCAGCTGAGGATATTCATTGCTCCTGACGGGGCTCCTCCGGCCCCGTCAGGTTGTCGGCGGCCCCTAGGCCGACTGCCTCCAAGTGGTGCTCTCCCTCGTGCATGGTCTCGTCTTGTGATCCTCCCATCAACGAAGACGACTGCCCCTCCAGTATCTTCGATGTGCGGCGTTTCTTTGGTGTACTTGCCCGTATTTCCTCAGTAGAAGGTGTATGTTTGGAGTAAGGCACCAAAGCCTTCCCACTCGTGTCAGAAGGTGGAAGGGAAATAACCTCCTCTCCTGCTGCCCTCTTGCCAAGCATCGAGGCGTCAGAGGACTCTGCATTGGCCATCTCGATCTCTTGTGATAGGTCCTTGAGTGCAGGGATCATGTCCAAGTTTGAGGGAACCGGTTGCATGCCCTCTTCCGCGCGGAGACCTCTCTGCGCCAATTCAGTGCCGCTGTCATTGCTTCTTCGGCCTTCAGCACTCCGCCCCAAGCTGCTACCAGACATCCTTTGCATCTCCTCAGCTAGTAGATTGTCAATTGCTTGGTTGCCTTGCCGACGAGTGCAACGAAGTATATCTGTTTGTATAAGATTTGTATTGCTAAAAGACAAAAATAAAAGCATAATGAGGCCTTCAGCCAGATCAATCTCAAAGCAACCTTTAACGATGGATGCTGCACCGGTAGCTCCCGGCTCCGGTAAAAATACTATTTCGTGATGCCTTTGCACTGTGTAACCAGGGCCGTATAAATCCAACCAGGGTGCTGTGTAACGGAAGGTGGTGGCGATCATTAAAGAAAACAAGATTAGAGAAGAGGACCTCAATCTCAATGAGTCGCCGCGGTGCCTGGTTCTTAAACAGAGAGCGGATGATGACGTGCGATGCCCTTGGCCAGGTATTAGATTGGACTAGAGAACTTGAGAAGAAAAAATTAGCGGCATTTTAAAATTTCGATTAAGTACTGTAGTATAGGACGGCGTTACAGCTAGTGAGGCGTGTCCTCGTCCTTTATTAGGGCATCTCCAATAGATTATATGTTAGTCTTGTTGATAAAATGTTCATGTCATCAACCAACAAGCTATCATACAACTACTCCAATAGATTGTATCTAAGCTATCCAATAGATGGTGAGAAAATAAATGTGATTGCTCTCGATTTCACCTTGAAACTTGTGCAAGGGTTGTTGGTTAATCTACATACAACTATGCTCTCTCTCCACATTTATTACATGACACATCATCACTACGTCTTAGATGGCAAATTTATCAACAACTATCTTACCACTATTAAAGATGCCCTTACTTTATTTTACTTTATTTTCCTAAGGCCGCGCGATACCTGGGCAGAGCCTCAACGCATACAGTGTTGCACTTTGACCACGGTTACTCGGTATCCACAAGCCTGTCAGACACCACAGTGGACCGAATTTTACATTGCCTAGACGAGAAAACTTGCGCTCTGCGGCTCTGCTCTATTCCTGCTTTTTGTTTATTCTGATGATGCGTTTCTTCTTCGTCCATGATTTCTGAGGACGTTGCTGATGCTTTACGTATGCGTCGTGCTAGTGCAATGAATCATCATAAACATCATAAAAGGCCGAAGTGCATCATTGGCAAAAGGCTTCAGTTTGAAGATCGCAATCTAATCGAAATGTCACGCGTGGTGTTGAAGACAGAAGCACGTTTCGTTATTCAGTTCGCCAATTCTGGGTTATCTGAAATTTTATAAACCTCGCTGTAGTGTTGCCTAATTGCAGTATAAAATGTGCACATTTTTTTCTTGAGTTAAAATGTGCACATTTTAGCACGTAGAGTACAATATATATTGGTCATCCCGAATTGTCTGACGACCTCACGGATGTACTCCCTCCGTTCCGAATTATTTGTCTTGAAAATGGATGTATCTAGAACTAAAATACGTCTAAATACATTTATTTCTGCGACAAATAATTCCGAACGGAGGGAGTAGCAAACAGAGTACACAACTTTGAATCATTACGACCATGTGATCAGTATCTGAACGCTTGCACTCCAAAATTCCGTTTTCATACCGTCGCAAAAGGTTATTACTCACTTGGTCCCAAAATTCTTGTCTTTAATTTGTTCAAATACAGATGTATCTAATCACGTCTTAGTGTTAGATACTTTTCTATCTAACAAATTTAAGACAAGAATTTTGAGACGGAGGGAGTACTAAGCAATACCAGCATTTAGACATAATCAAATAATGACACGGACACGGAGTATTAACAATTTCTAGCACGAATCACGGCAGCCCCTATAAATTCACTCGCCATAAGCACCAGGCAGTCAGCCAGCCATAGCGCGTCATCTCACTTCTCTGTCCTCTCCTGTATCTTTCTGGTCGACCACAGAGTGGCATTGTGATTGCAATCCAGCTAGAAGGCCATCCTACAGTCTACAGCATTGCCATGGACGCCACAAAGACAGCAGCCAAGGCTGTGGCGGCAGGCAACGCCGACGCAGACGCCGCTCCGTCGACCCGGCGGACGGCGGTGCCGAAGCCAGTACCTCGGCAGGAGGAGCCTCTGCCAGGAGACGCCGCGGCCGCGGCCGACCTGGCGCCTGCGACGGCAACGACGAGCGCTACTATGGCGGAGAGCGGCGTGGAGGACGAGCAGGTGGAGAGATTCTACGCGCTGCTGGCCAACATCCGGGCCATGAGGGGCATGAACGAGGGCGGGAGCGACGACGCCGGCGCCAGCACGGAAGGTGCCAGCGAGGTCTGCGGCGGCGGGAGGAAGCGCGCGCGCTGGGCAGAGCCGCCGTGGAGGCCGGCGTTCAGGATGGAGGACTTCGAGGACGCCACCGCGTCCAAGAAGGACATGAATGACGACGGTGCCGCCAACCATCGGCGGCCGGGCAAGGAGACCAGGGACGAAGCCGCGGATGGCGGGGACGGCGACGACGTGGCACGGAATGGCCGTGGAGTCGTCACGCCGTCGTCAGAGAGGAAAGCTTGACACTCTATGGCTGATATACTAGCTGCGCACGGAACACGTGCTGTCATGTGTTCTCCGTGGGCGCGTTGGTGGGTCACGGAGGAAAATTCCATGCTCGCCAAAATGCCATGTTCACCGTCATCACACACATTTCAAGCCGCCTTACCTGCTGTTGAAAATAATTTTTTAAATGTTCAAGCCCACGGGTACATAGACGCATGTGCGTTTATTCCCACTTCCCAGAATAAAACTTGCCCCGACTCATCAGCAAAGCTAAAATCTTTATACTGCTACCCACGCTAAGGAATCCGATGCCACTGCAGGGCTATGCCGCTACAGGTTATATATGCGGTCTTTTTTTTCGACAACACCTCAAGAGGGGCAAGGGTTCTTGCATTTCATAAAAAAAAAAACACCTCAACACCTCAAGAGGG
>LR738709.1:488522484-488534746 GCA_902687465.1 Secale cereale | reverse complement strand
AAGGGTTCTTGCATTTCATAAAAAAAAAACACCTCAAGAGGGGCAAGGGTTCTTGCATTTTATTAAAAAAAAATTGGTTGGTTAATTAGGGATGACATGGCGAAAACGCGATACAAACACATGCACACATCTATATGCGGTCTTTGTAATTCGTGTGTGTGTGCCCGACGAATTGTATGCTATCAGGGAGAATATCATGGGCTTCCGCACCTTAGATGCTAATGGTGATACGAGCTTCTCGCGGTTGAATCTCAGATCATATGGCATCTGAAACATCTTTTGTACTTGTGCATAATTTCCAAACTCTTTGAGGGATTTTCTACAAAAGCTTCAAACATCCTAGGAGTCATTGTACGTGAGATCCCAGAAATTCGTATGACCATATCATTTAAGGTGCGGGAGCATCTAGCGGCGAGGGAGGGGCGATGACAGTGGCGCGCCTTCGGCTCGCTTCAGTGCTTGTAGTCGTCGCTAGGTGGTCCACGGATCTGAATGTAATTTTTATTACTTCTAGTGTTTGTTGTACTATCATGATTGAAGATGAATAGATTTAAAGTTTATCCCGAAAAAAAGGTGCGGGAGCATCTCATATTCTTCCTGCATACCAAAGTAACGGATCACGGCAAGTGACACCACTTGGTAGATCATCTCCAACCGCAATCACCAAACTGACCCCCAAATGTTTGTAAACATGTGGCCAAGCGAAGGCCATCCAACCATGCTATTTAAAATTTCCTACCTTCAAATGACGAAAACACAATTTGCGGATGAAATTTAAGCTAAGTATGATATATATTACATTACATGCAAACTAATAAAATTAACAAGTTTGATATATATTGCACGCAAACTATCCTAAATTAAACTAAACTAAATTAATTTGAAACTAAGTAGCGGACAGTGACCAATTAGGCATGGAATTCGATGCCACATGGACCACCGTCCTTATCATTGTTGTCATCGTCATCTAGATGCCACGGGAACACGCTCGTGCTTCAGGCTCCAACCTCCGTGTTGCTTCCCGCGTCCACCGCTGCCTTGCACTGCCCTTGCTCCTCCTTCTTCCGAGCTCGTGCTCTGACTAGACGCCGCCGAGAAGGAAGACGCCTTGGCTAAGGTGGCGGGAATCAGTCTCCTTGGTGGTCTTGGACCGATCCAAGACCGACGCCACCACGAGCTCCTCGTCGGCAAGAACCCTTGGCGAAGGAGGTCGAACGCCACTGTCGGCGCCGCTCCACCTCAGTGAGGGACTTTAACAACGAGGAGGATGCGCCACGTGAGCCGCCTCAGCCAATCTAGTACTTGAGGCGGGTGCACGACCTCGACGGGGACAATGGCTCCTCCTTCCTGATGGTGGTTTAGCGTTGCGTGGTGTCCGGCTAGCGACTCTAGAGGGACGATAACTCCTCCTTGATGCGGTGTCTGATCGGGATGTGGTGGTTCCATGGTGGGGAAGCTGGCATCTAGCTCGGAGCGTTGAGGATGGATGCGGCGAGTCCGGCCAGGATTTGTTGCCCCTCCTCCTCCATGGTGTGAGGCATCGACGGACGAAGGCTACGACACGATGGTGCCTCCTCGTCTGACCTCGACGTGTTCTCGCAGCCTACGTTGTCGTCGTCCACTAGCATGTTTCATCCATTTCATTGTCTTATCCATAGATAAGAGGAATACTCCCTCCGTGTTGAGACACTTATTTTGGGACGGAGGATGCTCCCAACTTGACTTGAACTGTAATCGAATGGCTAATAGGTGTTTTCGCCAATTTTGTGAGGGTTAATTTGGACTTTGTTCTTTGTATAAATAAGAAAGAGAACGATTATATGAAGTTACAAAACTGTGCTAAACTAGGTAATACTATATAATTAATGGTGCTACCTTTTCATTTTGGAGTGTCTAATAAGCATCTAGCTTAAACGCGCTACACACAAAAAACACCTAGCTGATTTTCAGTTATTTTTTTTAGAGAAAAGGCATACGTCCGACATGGCACCTAGGCCAGCACACTGCACGCAGGCCGGATAGACTTAAAGCAACATAGCCAACAACTAGTCGAAGCCCCGCAAAAACAGCTAAGCAACATGCTCATGTCTATATCGGGAATACGCCGAGGCCCGCACTTTAGAAATCAGGAGATCAAGAGCATCACGGTCCTCCGTCTTAGTCAATGATCTCCACTGCTGCAAGAACATACATGATTTAAATAAGCAGTCAGCAGGTTTAGCAGGGAAAACATGCTCGATGGTAAACTTATTCCTAGTTGTCCACAGAGACCAACAAATCGCTCCAAGACCAACCTAGAAAACCTTATGCGGAGCATCCTACGGCTATCTCCATGTACACCGTCATAGCACCTCAAGCCCCAAGTGAACCTACCGGACTTAAGGTGAACCCGCTCCTCTTCGAGAGTTACATGAATATCCCTTGGACTTGGTCACTACCTCACCTCGGAACGTTATGCATTCTTAGCTACTACGGAGATCGTCATGAGAAAGCACGGAGGGATCACCAAGTTCACCGGAGACCTACGGAGGAGAAGAAAGATGGACGCGCGACACGAGAAAAGAAGGAGGAGTCGTGGACACCCCGGGTGCCCGGGCACTTTGGCCCCGGAGGCCAGATCTGTAATGCCCAGGATGGGACTATACCTCCTACGTGTCGAGGCACGACTTAAAGGTATAAGCCCATCCTAGAATGATCTCAAGTTTTGGTATCTTTGCACGACTCATGTAAAAGAGGGATTAAATTGCAAAAGGAGATAGTTGGCTTACACTCGCCACTTCACACAATACAATACATAAGCAATACATCATTCAAAACATCACAACCCGACTACGGGTGAAGATCCAAAAGAAAGATACCAAAACATCACAACCCGACTACGGAGGCAGAGGGGCTCGAGGGAGAGGGTTCGGGAGCGACAGAGGGAGAAGGGGATTGGGGGAAGCGAGGGGAAAGGAGGAGGGTGAGCGAGCGATGGGTGGCGGCGGCGCACAGGGAGGAAAGGGAGAGGGAACGATGGGGCTTAGGGTTAGGTGGTAGCCGGGCCTATTGGGCCAGGAGGGCCGGATGGCTGGGTAGAAGGGGAGGCCCAAGAGGCTGGGAATGGCCAGAAGGGCTGGAGGCTGCTCTGCTTATTTTTATTCCTTAGCAGAAATAAAAATAAAAGGAGAGAGCCAAAATAATAAGAAAAGAGGCAAAGAAAGAAAAAGATAGAGGGGGGTTTGGGCAAATCTAGCACAATGAATCATTATTTTTCTCGGGCTCATAAAAATGAGCACGACCGGAGAAAAATATAAAAGGCCAGATTGGAAAATAATTCAAACATATTTGAATTTAATTCAAATAGTTTTGAACTAAAACTTGATTATTGAAGTGTCCAAAAATGTTCAAATTTTTGGAGGGACCTCGAAACAACGGAAAAGAATTATGACAAGGTTTTGACGGTGAAACTAGAATTAAAGAAGCATGGGGAAATATTGCAAGTGTGTTGCGGGTAATTCCAAACAATGGAATATTTCAATATAGCTCCCTAAATATTGAGAGGCTTTTATATGTTATAAAGAGAAGACATCTTCCCTCGATTTAAATGGACCGAAGGTCCACACAATTTGTTTAGGTTGAGATGCAAAATTAATGACATGATGCAATGCAAAAAAAAAATAACACAAGCACAAAAGAACACACGGGCAGCCCGGAACATTGGAATCTTCTGGAATCTTCTGGGACGTCGGTCTTCGGGCGTCACAAGACCCCTCCCCTGGCGCCGCTCCCAGCCGGCCCCGAGTGCCCGGCTATTGAGGGCCCGGGTGCCCGCACCACCCCGGCGCTGCCCCAGCCACCCCCGGGTGCCCGGCCGCCTGCGCCCAGCCGCCCTCCGGGTGCCCGGGCCTAGGACCCCCGGGTGCCCGGCCCAGATCCAGCCGGCCTCGGCCTAGTCCGGGTACCCGGCTCCTCGCGCCCGGGTGCCCGGGCCCCCCTACAGTCGCGTCCCTCCGGGTGCCTGGACCCATACCCCCGGGTGCCCGAACCCCTCCGAGAGTGTGTGCGTTTTCAGGGTCATTTTGGACCTTTGTATCCCCCCTCTCCCTCTATTTCGTCCCTAGACTATAAGTACCTCCCACCTAGCTCATTTGTAAGGGTAGCAAATATGATAGCTCAATTGTATGTGAGCTTTGCTCCTACCTTCTCCTCTTGAGAGAGAGAGAGAGACTACTCCATTGGAGGCCAAGACCTCCATCTTGGAGAAGATCCATAGTGGATTCAAGACCCCATCTAGGGAAGGATCCCCATCATAGGATCATCAAGACCTCTGTCCTCATAGGATTGGGATGAACTTTATCATGTATCCATGTTCCCCTTGTTGTTCTTGTACCTTTGTGGATCTTGTGTGTATGTGAGTCTAGTGGATGTGTGATTTTGGGCTTGTTCTTGAGTGTTTCTCTTGTGTTCTTCCCTTTGTGCTCATCTTGTTCTTGGGGATTCCCCTCCAATTCGTGAAAGATCTCCACCTAGGGTTCCACCCTACAACATCATGGTATCTAGAGCTATGGTTTCTCACGAAATTGGAGCCCCCCTTCTTGTTTTCTAGCCTAATTTTGTTGTGTTCTTCCCCAATTTTAAAAATTGCCCCACAAAAATAGCCCTAAATTTTTTTCTTGCAATTTTTTTTGACCATGAAGACTGCAAGGCTTACACCTCGCAGCATTTTATTGAAATAGGTGCAAATAAATACAACCTACATAGAAGGGGGGAGGGGCTAAACTATAAGCAAAGAGAAAAAACCTACTACTTACATAGCTACAGGTAGAAATAAAGTTCAAGGGGGAAGGAAGTCTATCCATTTGAGGAGTACATCCCTGAATTTGGCTTTGATCCTATGAGAGATCAAGGTGATGTCATGGGTGAAGCCAGTTCTCCACTGTCTGAAGGTTGGGGGAATGTGTCTGAAAGCTTTATCATTTCTGACTTTCCAAATATTCCACCATGCCAAGAAGACTACTTCTGTAAAGAAAGGCTGACCGAAATCTCTTCTAGCTTGCTTAGCAATTTGGTACATATCTGAACTGTTAGTCCATTCAATCTGCAAGTAATTCTAAACTCTCACACTAAAGTTGCATTGGAAGAATAGGTGATTCCTGTCCTCAAGTGCTGCTGTAGGGCAAAGCACACATTGTGGTCCATCATTGATCTTCCAGTGCATGCGCTGTAACATGTCTTTGGTATTGATCCTGTCCATGATGACCAACCAGGCAAACATCTTTATAGACATGGTACAAGAGCTCTTCCAAATCCAACCCAGGAGATTTGTTGGTTCTTGTGAGATTTGCTGTGTTTGATCCACGATTTTGATGTTTGGCAACTAGATCTAACTTTCCCCCATCCATCCCAACTCTTCCCACCACAAAATCCACCAATTTCTCACTTTTCCCAAAAAAAATCGACCAAATCCTATACCACCGGGTGCCCGCACCCCGAACCCCCGGGTGCCCGCACCTCCGGGCCAGTTTTCCCTGACCACCTCGGGTGCCCGCACCCCCAACCCCCGGGCACCCGCACCCCTCCGAATCAGCCCAACTACACTACAGTTTCGTCCATAACTTCCACTCCTGGAGTCCGATTTTCGTGTTCTTTAGCTTGTTGAGTAGCTTTTGACATCCCCCATCATCCTAGATAGGTTTCCACACCATTTGACTCCATAAAAAATTTGGCCATTTTGACAAGTGTGTCTAGGCCATCCACCATATCATCCACCATACCACCATAGCTTTCCGCAACCTAACCCCATTTCGACCCATATAGCACTAGAGGTTGTTTGAGTGGTGACTTGACTCTCCTAAGGTGTTTCAGCTACTTAGGGATGAGTGATTCTTCATCAAACACCACCACCACTTCCGCATTGCATCTTCGACACCACCACCACCGCTTTCCGCTACCACCATTTGACTTTGTCCTTTGAGATTTTGAGTTGTGGTTTTTCCGTTTCCTAAGGTGTTTCGGCTAATTAGGAACGGGTCGCCATCGACAACACTGCCTCTCATCCTCATCATCGGACGGTAACCTCAACGACACCGTTGTATATTCCCCTTGCAATTGCATTGTTTACCCCTAGCCCATTTTGCGTCACTTGCCCATCGAGACTAGCCATTTGAGTATTGCCGGCAACATTACTTGTGCACATTAGTGGTCATCGATATACACCATCAATTGCATATATACCATATCATATTGGTATCATCTTGCTATCTTAGTACCATCCCTCGTGTGCCACAAGATTGTTCCCGCATATACACAATTGCTATCTTGGTTTGTGCATTTCGCCTAGTGGCCAAAAAAAGCAAAAAGAGAGCAAATAGCTTGTAAGCAATAGCCATAGCTTCTCCACATTGCATATCATACAACCATATTAATCATCTTGGATCATCGTGTGCGAAACACCGGAACATCATACACATAGAATACTTGGGATAACAAGTTCATACATTTTGCATCTTATAGGTTGTGCACAAGTGTCGTATCCGCCTATTGAGCAATCATGCTAGCGTCTCTCTTGAGTTCTGCAACACGAGCGTTTTCCGTGGATTCCACATTTTGTGCTCATTCCTTGGTTGCACGACCCCATTTATCTATCCGTGTGTGTGTTTCCGTGTGCCACATTTTGCTATTGGTCTACTTGTTTTACATTGCAATTTGGTGAATCTTTCTCAACATTTTCGATATCTTTGACTAACATTTGCTTGAATTTTGTGCCACTTGTCCTAACCAAGCCACTCGATAAGCTTTCATTTCTAGGTGTGAGTGAACAAGTCCGGTACCAATTCCACTATTCTTTCATTTCACTTTGAGTGAAACGGGATACATCCTCAACTTTGGGAAACAGTATCTTGGTATTGTTTATCTCATTTCCTACTCATCCTCTACTCGAGTCTTGTGATGGATAGGCAAAGCACATCATCTCCGGTATTCGACATCGACGGTGCAAACAACTACATCCACGCGCAAACCATCGGACTACATCGAGCAATGCAAGAGCGCCTCGACAACATCGCCATCGACTTCCGAGACATGGTGGCCGACATCAAGTCTTCTTCCGCTTCGTCATCTTCTCGGCGGTGACGTTCAATTCACAAACATCATGTGCACGACGATGACGAATGACATCTTCTACGAACTCAAGCACGACAACGACACCATCATCATGAAGATGCTCGACACGCGCAAAACTACAAGTCCGATCAAGCTCTAATTCACTCCAAGGCCAAACTTCAAGAGCACATCAGAAGACCGCGAGACAAGAACCACCAAGATGGCGCTACGGCTACAACAACCACTTTGGCATCTTCGCCAAGTGCTATCAAGGCATCTTCGCCTTCGGACGTATGGCATCTTCGCCTACTTCCCACGAGTACGCCTACAACGACTTCCTCAAGTCCAAGGCGACCACCTACGAGTGAGGGCGACATTTCCATCTTCGGAAGCCACCCACATCATATGAGCCTTCTACAACAAGACGACGACAAGATGATCGAGCATGGGAATTTCCCTTTGGTCATGGACGAGAGTGATGTTGTGCCACCTTCGGCCTTCATCCACGACGAGGACTACGAGATGGCTGAGCATGGGATTTTCCCTTCGACCACGGTGGCGTATGGTGATGAGTTGAGAGACTCGTGCCACCATACTGAGAGTGAGAGTGACTTCACCACTAGCCCCATATATGATGAGATGCCCCATTTCACATGTGAGGAGAGCCACCACCACCACCACTTGAGTGAGATGAGTGACTCCACCATATGTGACTATGAGTGCACCTACCTTGAGGGAGTGAGTGAGCCACCAACACATAGACAGAGTGAGATAGTTGATAGGTCATGTGAGGCCATTTTCAACACTAACGAATTGACCTCTACCTCTATTGTGTCTTCTCATTTGGTGCTAGGTCCCATTTATGATGACGCGCCGATCCGCGACGACTTTGTCCTTACTATGGACAAGACGATGGCCATGGTGGACTATGATGCACCACCCACATGGTTCCATCAAGATGACGATGACCGCTACTTTGTCTTCAACACCTCACCTACAACATATGAGCGGAGCTCTAAAGGTAACATAGGTGATGGTGCTTCTCTTGTCCCACTAGTGGACTATCTTGACAATAGTGCTTGCATGATGTTGACACACCTATTGACATGCTTCATGCTAGTGCGACTTCCTCATGTCTTGACTTACCTATTTATGATGAATATGATGATGAGCATGTTGAGTTGCCTAGTGGTGATGCTATGCTCCATAGGATATCATGTGAAAATTCTTTTTGTCACATCATGTTCGAGAACCCTCTAAACTTGTCATATGCTACGAGTGAGATCTCCCATATTGCATCATTTCAATCTCAACATAGTAACTATGCATGCCCCATTAAAGTAAATCCTATTTGCACTTGTGGCATAGATGACAAGATGATGGTCATTGGCTTTTGTTTTTCACGCGATGATATTGTCATGCTCCCTTTACATGATTTGCGCAATTCATCTACTATGACATGCCATGAACACATTGTTTCGAATATGCATTGTTTTGGATGTTGTCAATATTCTCCATGTGATGTTTCCACTAATGCTCATGAGGAGACCCCCATAGTTTCCTCCTATATACTAGGAGATCTTGATGCATTCCATACCTTGCATGATTACCATGATTGTGTGCACCATATGCATTCCATGAATAACAATGCTCTACATACTTCTCATGATGTATTACACAATATGAGTCTCCATTATGCCATACAAAACAACAAACCTCTCATGATGGATGTCATGTTTCTATATCACGCATCTCATTTATTTAAGCATTGGCTATTATGTGCTAACCAACACATGCACGTGCGCATCATGATGGATGATGTGTACATATACCACGCACACACAATTTTTCCTTTGTCTTTCTTTTGTGTAGGTACTCATGAACATTTGTCAACCTCACAATCCCATGAATTGAGAAAACGAGCTCTTGAGAGCAATGTCGATTTGGGATCCCGTGGATTGTCCTTACCACCATTCTCTTCGCGCAACCACTACGCGCATCGCTTCTACTTCTCTCTCACATGGCTATGGGCTACATATCACTTGTCACCTTATGCCCATTCTATCGTGTTCACTTTGCATGTTATACCTCTTTCTATGAATTTGCCATGCAATTGTGACCCTTGCTTGCCTTTACACATGATTCACCATTATTCTACTTCTGTGTGTATTTGCATGCTTGGAGGAAATACTAGTAGCTTTTACCAAGATTTCTTTGTGCCCCATGCTATTGTTGATTCTTGTGTTGAGACAGTCATGATGCACCATTGCCATTTACATAGGACCTCTTGCCAATACAATGATACTACTTCGCTCATTTCTCGCTTTCATGCTTGTGATAGGCCATGTGCATTATTCATGCCTACTATTTGCACACATGACATGATTGCCACCTCTAGTATGTTGCATCTTTGCACTACTAGCTTGCTTGACTTGATCACTATGATTGCTTGCTATATTGCATCACCCATGTTCCACTCTTACTTGATTTCTTGGGTTGATGACATATATGTTCATGCATTTCACATGATATATCTTGATCATTGTCACTTGTCTCGATTTGGTGCATCCCTCATATCCACATACCTTGAGTGCAACTATGCTATGATTATTGATGTTGGAGACTTGGACACATTACTTGTGATGCATGCTTATTTCTTTGAGCTTAATGCCTTTGGTTGTCATTGCATCATATGCTTACATACCATGCCACATTCCCTTGTCCATTCTTATGATAAGATTGTTGAAAACACTTGTCGGGTATTTTCCCCTTCGGATGATAGGTTTTGCATCTTCGCTAACTTCATTAGTTTTTCCGAGTGTTTGTCATGTTCTCTCATTTTGAAGGATTCATAAGGTGGTACCATCATGACCCATCTTGGGCATGTGAAGGCATACACGTTGCGCGACAACAACATTTTCGACATCCTCATCAAGGTGCATTCCTTCCTAGTGAGCCATCCTCACACATGCTTGGATTTTAAGGATGCACCACCGGTCTACCACTCTTGCCACGACATTGAGCATGGGTATATCAACACTCCTTTGGCACATTGCACCCAATCCTTCATATTTGTTGATTGTGCGCCCACATGCCATGCTCCATGGTCATATCATACCCATAACAAATTTGTATCTTATGCATGGATTGACTCACATTATGATTGCCTTGTTGCATCTTGTATTCCCATGTCATCCATGATATATGAGATTTTTCATTTCCTTAGCAAATTTGTTGTGATCTTTCTTGATGGACTCTTTATACATATTGATCACATTGCCAAGCATCAATTGCATGATCACATACTCACATTGAGCATCATTTACCATGTTCATGATTTTGATACACAATCCCATTCCGACATCATTTTGCACAATGGTAGCATTTGCAACTTCTTGCACAATGAGCTTGATCACATGAATGCATTGTATGCCATGCTCTTTCATTTTGCTACAATTCATGCTCATTGCCACTACCGATTTCATTGGACGGACTCATGCTTAAATGATGGACACCTTGCGTTCGCTAACCATTGTATTTCCAAGTGTCCCTTGTGTTTGCTCTTTTTGCATGTCTACCATACCGACGACATCTCGGAGTACTTTGATCGAGGCGTGACATACACATCGTCCAACTACAAGTTCATCCATGCCCACCGTGTACATGACGATATGGTTCACGATCCGAGGGCGGATCTTACGCAAGGGGGAGGAGATGATGCGGAGCATCCTACGGCTATCTCCATGTACACCGTCATAGCACCTCAAGCCCCAAGTGAACCTACCGGACTTAAGGTGAACCCGCTCCTCTTCGAGAGTTACATGAATATCCCTTGGACTTGGTCACTACCTCACCTCGGAACGTTATGCATTCTTAGGTACTTCGGAGATCATCACGAGAAAGCCTGGAGGGATCACCAAGTTCACCGGAGACCTACGGAGGAGGAGAAGAAAGATGGACGCGCGACACAAGAGAAGAAGGAGGAGTCCTGGACACCCCGGGTGCCCGGCTCCTCCCCTGGCGCCGCTCCCAGCCGGCCTCGGGTGCCCGGCCATGGAGGGCCCGGGTGCTCGCACCACCCCGGCGCTGCCCCAGCCACCCCCGGGTGCCCGGCCTTGGCCCCCGGTGAAGGAAATATGCCCTAGAGGCAATAATAAAGATGTTATATGTATTTCCTTATATCATGATAAATGTATTTTATTCATGCTAGAATTTTATTAACCGGAAACTTGATACATGTGTGAATACATAGACAAAATAGTATGTCCCTAGTATGCCTCTACTAGACTAGCTCATTGATCAAAGATGGCTATGTTTCCTAGCCATAGACATGAGTTGTCATTTGATCAACGGGATCACATCATTAGGAGAATGATGTGATGGACTAGACCCATCCGTTAGCATAGCACTATGACCGTTTAGTTTTACTGCTATTGCTTTCTTCATGACTTATACATGTTCCTATGACTATGAGATTATGCAACTCCCGAATACCGTAGGAACACCTTGTGTGCTATCAAACGTCACAACGTAACTGGGTGATCATAAAGATGCTCTATAGGTGTCTCCGAAAGTGCTCGTGGTGTTGGCATAGATCAAGACTAGGATTTGTCACTCCGAGTGTCGGAGAGGTATCTTTGGGCCCTCTCGGTAATGCACATCATAATAAGTCTTGCAAGCAAAAGAATAATGAGTTAGTCACAAGATGATGTATTATGGAACGAGTAAAGAGACTTGCCGGTAACGAGATTGAACTAGGTATAGAGATACCGACAATCGAATCTCGGGCAAGTAACATACCGATGACAAAAGGAACAACGTATGTTGTTATGCGGTTTGACCGATAAAGATATTCGTAGAATATGTAGGAGCCAATATGAGCATCCAGGTTCCGCTATTTGTTATTGACCGGAGATGAGTCTCGGTCATGTCTGCATAATTCTCGAACCTGTAGGGTCCGCACGCTTAACGTTTGATGACGATCGATATTATGAGTTTATGAGTTTTGATGTACCGAAGGTAGTTCGGAGTCCTGATGAGATCACGGACATGACGAGGAGTCTCGGAATGTCCGAGACGTAAAGATTGATATATTGGACGACTATATTCGGACACCGGAAGTGTTTCGTAAAGTTTCGGAATTTACCGGAGTACTGGGGGGGGGGGGGGGGTTACCGGA